>SSNS01000049.1:2506792-2583809 GCA_006937985.1 Aphyosemion australe | reverse complement strand
GTGATGAGTTTTGCTGATCGCGGTTGTTTGTCGCCTCCCGTGTGTCGAGCCCATAACCCTGTCTTTGCCTGCTCTTGTACTGTCTCTGCATTTTCCTCTGGATTTTTTCATTTTTCAACCATGGATCTGGTCAGCTGGTTTCTAAATGGAATTGATCACATTTTTCTCTACCCAAAGAATAGCTAAGGGAGAGCCCTCCTGTCCTGTCTCGGTTGGATATGTGATGGATTCCTGGGACGAGCGGAAGATCATGTGTCTGTCTGTTGCTGCTGTCCGTGGAAGACATAGAAGATATTTTTATAACTGGACTCATGATAACCTTGTTTCTGCTGTNACTATTATTATCATGTTAATGTTGTTTGGTATTTACATTTATTAAAGCAAATACTAATTTATAACTCATTTGATCATTTTATTATTTACAGCTGTTTTTGAACATATTACATGAACAGAAAATGAAAGGATGGTAAGGGGACAGGACTATTTATAATACATGACAATTATTTAAAGATCTAAACAAATATGGAACAGTTATGTACAGTTCAAGCAGGATTAAGCTGAGGGACTATTTTCCTGGATCATTTATTTAAACTGAGTGAGCAGGAGGTCTTTGGCAGTGTAGCTGGATCTGCTGCAGAAGGATCCCAGACGTGGATGGAGTGCTGGAACCGAGACCCGGTCAAAGGGTGGAACATCATACAGGGCGGTCTGCAGAGCTTTGGGATGCTTCCTCTCACTGTCCATCATCCATCTACAGGGATTGCTGGGCTGGCTCAGTCGACGGCTGTCACATCTCTAGGACATATTCAGAAATATGCAATAAGGAGATGGTTTATGGATTCAGTAGTATAACAATTGTGGCTCTAAAACAAATAAAATGACTGTGTTATTTTATTATATTATTTCCTACATAAATTACATAACTCATTACCTGTAGTCGTGGGTTGATGGTGCCTCCTCCAGGACAGAGCATCGCTGACTGCCTTCATACCAGCCTCTCTCTCATCTGCAACATCTTCAGAAAAAGAGTTTTTTATTGTTAAATTTAATACACACATATAACCTGCATTACATTGGTTCTGTTTAAAGAAAAGCAGGGAATAATAAAAATAAATCTACAGATGATTAACATTTTTAGAAGAGCTCTAAGCATTATTAGTCTTAAGCTGAATAAACAAATGCACAATGAAAACATTTCAATGCTATTTAACTTAAAAAGTTCGTTTTTGATACTTTTACACCAACTTTATGCTCATTAAGAAGTTCTAAGATCAAATTTACATTAGAAAATGCCCTACTGTATTCAACATTTAAAATGTATTTGGTTTATATTAATTATTTACATGTTAATACTCTATAGTAATGTGTACATTTAACCACCGACCTTTCTGTTGCTTAAAATATACATAAAACTATTTAAATATAAGTCCTAAAAGCTTGTAGACTAAACTAACTTACTTTAAATTACTTTACCTGGAAATGGTTATCTCTCAGCCTTAAGAACAAACGCTGGCACGAACGTGAAGCTGCTGTAGCTCCCTGCACGATTTTCGCTAGCTTAGCTCTTTCCCTTGGCCTGTTAGCTGCCGTAGAGGTGAAGGCTAGACCGTCCGAATTCAGAGCCGCTGACTTCCGGTCTTAGCGGTCTTGCAAGGACCCGGCCTTGCTAGACTGGCGAGGACCCGTCCTCACAAGCATCCTGCCCCTGGATTCGGACACACCCTATGTGCCCTAGTGGTGCGACGGATCAAAAAACTCACGGTTCAGATCGTAGCACAGAGTTGAGTCACGGGTCGGATCATTTTTTGGATCAGAACAAAGAAAAGAAAAAAAAAAGACAAATAACTTTGCTCCCTTATTAATTTTTTAGAACACTTAGTGCAACAGTTTTCTGCTTAATGCTCATTAAGTACAAACAACATTTAACTCAAGACTCATTTAATGCAGTTACGTCCTATAAAATCTATAACGTCAAATATTTTTTAACTGAATGATTCTGACTATGTAGAATGAACATGTCAGCTATTCAGTTAGAATGTTCTCATGGATGTATGGAATGTTAATTTCTACCAGGAACAATAGAATTATAGATATCTGGAATACATAGCCAGTCTGCCTAATATATGTTAAAAAGGCCACCTCAGATTTTTAGGGATTCTGAGATATCTCAAACTTAATTCCTACTAGTGCCGTTGTTATTGTGGATATCCTTCATTATAATTTCTACTAGTAACAGCATAGCTGTTGATGTCTTCATTTGCAATTTTGACTAATAAGAACACAGTTAGTAGGCTACTAGGATCAATGCTGAATAGGAATTACAGAGAGATCTGATTGCTGATTAAATGTGAAAACGGCTTGCCATAGCCAAGCTCACTCCCTGCGTGTCCTGCTTTCACTCATTTCCTCAACTTTCTGAAGCGCTGTTTGTTTTTCTTTACTCCTCGTTTACAGATTTGTCCCCATCACGTTAATGTAACAATTGTCCCAGGCATTTTGCGCGCGCCACCTCCCTCCCTGCTTTCATAGCGATCATCGGACATTTGTGTGTGCGGCGCTGCGCCGTCAGGCTGGAGGCACGTGCACGCGTGTGTTCGTTTTTGCCGTTTGTATCATATGATACTGTCTTTTTTGTGCTTCAATGAAAAATACTGCCACACAGCCGACATGTCTCTGGTTCCTTGCTAGTTCCCTAGCAGGCGCGTTCTGATCATGTGATGCGGGCTTTGCGTGCTGGATCTGGGCGCTGCTGGATATAAAAGCTGGAACGGAATTTACACGGAACGGACTGCTTATATCGGACATTTTTGATGCAGTCCGATATAATCCGATACAGGTTTTTTGGGTAGAAATCGGACCCATTTCCGATGTCAATATCGGAATGGGACATCCCTAATATCCTGCCACCATGACACTCCACTCCTGACTTATGGTGCGTTCGATTTGTCCTCGGAACTCGGAAATCCCGACTTCCGAGTAGGAAAAATCAAATAAAACGCCCCGCAAAGTCGGAACTCCCAGTCGGAAACTCGGACGTTTTTCAGAACTCCGACCTCGAAATCCAAGATGGCAGCGCCCTCGAAAACTGCTGTTTAGGTAGCTCTCAACGAACACATATGAGGAATAAACAAAACTTTTAGTTTGTTCAAATTAGAGATAAGCGCTACATGTAACTTTTATTTCAAACACACTCTTATATGTGTGTCTTGTAAAATAAACAGACAAATCGAACGCACCAACAGTCCATCATTCGTGTTTGTTTTTTACCTATTTGACCTGATAAAAAAGTAAAAAATAAAATAAAAATAAAAAAGTTAAACTGAATAATTGGAATTCCAACTTCTCCGACTACGGAAACCAGAACGCTGTTAACTCGGGTGTGACGTCATTCCTAGTTCCGAGTTCCGACTTCCGAGGTAAATCGAACGCACCATTATTCATTCTCCAGGTCGGACTACAAAAATCTTAGCGAGAAGAAAAAATGGCGGATTTACTTTTTGTGTAGCCGGACCATATTTGGAAGTTATCGTGACGACATAGTAAAAATATGTAATAGTCTAATTTAAAAACTGAACCGGTGGACAAATATGACCAAAACTTTATAATTAAATACAGAAATAGCACCTATAGTGAATAATATAATACTTTTTACACACGTAGACACTTAAAATGTGCAAAATACTGTATTAAGGGATAAAAAAGTGGGTTTTTCATGATATGTCTCTTTTAAATAGCTTACGCTTCTCTCTAACCCTCCTCCTGTCTGTAGACCTTAAAGTGTTTATATTTTGGGTAAACGCTCATGAAAGTGTTTGTCGCGTATTGATAGCAGGTCATACTGTTTGTTTTTGCTACAGCCACTCGCGCATGCGCACAGCGATTAATAAAGATGACAAAGGTCCTGCTATAGCTGCTGATATAACTTAAGCACACACTCTGTTCATGGTTCATTTGTTTATTTAGTTTGTCACTCAGTCACATACAAACATGTTATTAATACAGACACCAGATGAGTTTCAGTAAAAGTTCTGTGTTCATGAAAACCTCCTTTCCTGAAGTTCAGAACACCTTTTTGTACTTTTTATCAGAATAAATACAGTTTTTATAAAGAACACATGGGGTAGGATTTATATAGAACATTACAACGCTTTAAAAAAAAAAGAAATTTGAAGTTTAAGCCCTAAAACTTGTCTCTATTGAGACTTGACTTGGGACTTCGAGGATAATGACTTGACTTGCAAAACAATTATTTGATCCTGAGTTTTATGCTCATGTGACTAAAGGCTAAAACACGCGTCCTGTCTCAGTGGTTCAGGTTGGGGTTAGGGTGACAGCAGCCATGCTGCTTCTGGAGTTCTTCCTCACCTTTTCCTGCTCCGGTGACCAGCGCGTGTTTCCCACAGAAGGAGACCTCCATGTTCAGCGCTTCGGTTCGGGTTCGGTCTCGACAGATATCTCGAGCTCCTGCAGAACCAGCTGTCGGTCACGTGACTGCCGTGTGCATCATCAGACCGACGTACCAGAGAACAGCGCTGACTTCTCTATGGCAAGCTGTTGTGATCAGTTTGGCTACTTTTGAACATGTCCGGGTAAAAACCGGCGGATATCCCTCCAACATGCCGTACTTACGCTGTTTTAATGGCCGCTGAACGCCTTAGTTTATCATATATATATCTATGGTTTATACAGCCACTCTAAACTTTAATACATAACAATATAACAACAACCGCCAGGGGGAGACATTTCTGGTAACCTTTTACATGAACAGCACACAAATGAAAAGTCTTAAACGCTTTCACATTAGTGGAATGATAAATAGTTTAATATATTGTTGGACTCAACAGTAAGAAAAGGCCTTATGTAACATCTGAATTTGTACAAGTTGTTTAAATATCAAAGACCACCAATAGGGCTTCCAGCAGCACTCTGACTTGGGCGGTGTGGTTTGGTTTGACTGTATTTTCCAACAGCAAGGTTCAACCTTTCAGTACCTGCTCTGTTGTGGTTCCTAAAGTTTTGAATGAGTGCTGTTGGAAAAACCTCTACAAGATATTTCAACTGTTCCTCCACATTTAGTCTCTCTCCACTGACTAATAGAGACGGCTCCAGTCGCTTTGCTGGCTGCCGGGAGAAAAACATTAAAGGTGTCATCACCTATAATACCGTGGATATCTACGTCCTATTATAGTCTTTTAGACCATTAAAATAAATTGTATTGGGAAAAAAAATTAAAAATTTGCTTTCTTGATCCTTTTTAGCCATTATAGACATGTTTTCAAGTGGAAAAGTGAACATTTCAGGTGATGACTCCTTTAACAGTTTTGGTGGTATTCAGCAGTAAACATATTGACAACGTAAACATTATTAACCATCCTATTTTTGTAAAATGGGCTAAAATTCCCTTGATGCTGCTAATAAAATTGTCAGAACTAGCCTCAGTTATGTTGTTCAGTATATGAGACCAAGCTGGTTGTAGTTAGCTGGTGTTCAGAAAAACGTAGCAAACTACACTCTAGCTTTATAGTTTTTGTTTTTTTGTGGCCATACAAGTCATAAACATGCTTTAAATGCAAGTGTTTCCTCTCTCTCTCTCTCTCTCTCTCTCTCTCTCTCTCTCTCTCTCTCTCTCTCTCTCTCTCTCTCTCTCTCTCTCTCTCTCTCTCTCTCTCTCTCTCTCTCGCGCGCTCTCTCGCTCTCGCTCTCTCACACACACACACACAAATCTCAAAACAAAATGAGTCAGACATCTTGACACTTGTTCCTGGACAGTACAATCTAGTGAGATAAATGTTTTAAAGAAGGTTTTTAATAAATAAACAGGATGAATAATAACTGAAATGATCTAGAAAAACCTGATTTATAAGCATAAATGCATACAGGCCTTTATGGAGTTCCTGGAAACTAAGTAGGTATTTCAGTTTACCCTAACCCAACACTCAAGGTTGGGCCAATGTCACGGGAACATCATGTCGTGACTAAGCTGCTGAGACTTTCACGATAAATCAGATGTGTCTAAATAAATCAAATCCAACGACCAACTGCAGAGTTGGGTGAAATTCATTTCTATCTAGCTCAGGGGTGGGGAACCCTGGTCCTCGAGGGCTGCTATTCAGCATGTTTTAGTTGTTTCCCTGCTTCAGCTCACCTGATTTTAATCTGCTGTATGAGCTGCTGAACAAGTGAATCAATCATTAAATCAGGAGTTGTTACGGCCCTTGGCCATTTTGTTTGTTAAACTTCTCTTCTGCTTTCCTTCTTGAGTGATTGTGAGGAGAGAACCTGCAACAGCTGGCTCCGCTCCCACTAATTACCTCCAAATTAACTGCACCAGCTGCTTCAAATTCCAATCAGCCCTGACTCTGTTTTAAAGCTCAGCCACTCATCAGATTCTGGGAGGGGTGACCGTTGTGAGGGACCGGGAGCTTGTTTTGGAGGAAGTGAATAGAGCTAGTTCAAGGCATTTTGCTGGGTGTGACGGCCTCAATTGAACAGGAAGAGAGTTTGGGGGATCAGCCGACGACCTGTAGACCTGGGAGATGGGGGTTGGGTGGGGTGGGGTGGGGGGCGCCTGAGGTGGGGGGCGGGGGGAGTTGCCTGATGATGGGGCGGTGGTGGGTGATCGATGAGGTCGGTGGTGACTAAGTCGGATGCGGTGCACGAGGTGGTGGCTGTGGCTGAGTGAATCCTGGACTTCTCTGGTGTGAATCCTAGAGCGGTTTGGGGGACTGCCTGTTTGCGGGGGGTGGGTGGTCCCGGTGTGAGGGGTAGCCGGGGGGCGGTGGTGCACCTGGTGAGGGTGAGGACCCGGGGTGGACTGCATTTAGGTTATGGCGTTTAGAGTCCTGCAGTGGAACACCAGATGTCTGATGGCCAACGGTTAGGAGTTTGAGAAGGCTATAGAGGATATGGACGTACAGCCGGATGTAATCTGTGTGCAGGAAACTTGGTTGAAGCCGGTGGTGGATTTTAAGCTGTACAGTTTTGTTTGTGAGAGGTGGGATAGGGAGGGTAGGCCGAGTGGTGGTGGTGCCACGTTTCTTAAGAATGGGTTGTGGTTTCGTCGGCGCCCGATAACTGGAGGCCTGGAGTGTGTGGTAGTTGAGGTGTGGTCGGCTAGGGAGGTGGTTTTGGGGGTGAACTTTTATAATCCGGGTAGAGGTTTGGAGGGTGAGGCGTTGCTCGGGTTGCTGAGTGGTTTTGTGGGTTAGGGATTTTAATTGTGGGTTGTGGGGGTATCAGCGGCCTGATGGGAACGGCAAGGTTCTTGAGGACTTCTTAGATTGGTCGGGGCTGGTGGTGTTGAATGATGGGAGGCATACTTGGTTTCAGGCGATGGGTTGTGCTCGTCGAGGTTGGATCTGACGTCCGCTTCGGCCGACTTGGCAGTGGCGGCTTGTGGGTGAGAGGTGATGGAGCACCTCTCCATCGGTAGTGATCATCTGCCGGTGCTGAGTAGGTTTGGTAGGGCATTGTTGGTGGCTCCATGTAAACTTGTTCTGGGGTATAATTATAAGCGTGCTCACTGGTCGGGTATACGCAGGGGTTGAAGGAGGATGTTTGCCAGTTGCGGGGTGGCAAGGATGTGGACGGGTGGTGCTTGGCCATTTCTGGGTGTGTGCAGTTGGTGGCGGAGGCCCACATTCCTAGGAAACGGGTCCCTGCTAGGAGGTTGATTGTTCCCTTGTGGACCGAGGCCTGTAGCATCGCCATTCGGGCTAGGAACAAGGCCTACAGGAAGCTCAGGAAGCATCCAGTGGAGGTTTGCGTGCTGGCCTATAAGAAGCTGAGGGCACTGGCTTGGAGGGCGGTGAGGGCTGTGAAGAGGGCTGGGTGGAGGGATTTCTGTGGCACGTTGGAGCCCCGAACTACTGCTTCGTCATTGTGGGGATTGGTTCGCATGATGTCGGGTGCTCAGGTGCAGCACAGGATACCCGTGCTGGGTGAAGGGGGTAGGGTGGCATCAGGGGCTGGGGAAAAGGCAAACCTGTTGGTCGCTTACTTTCAGGGGGTCCATAGCTCGTCAAACCTGTTGGCTGAGGACTGAGCTGTCTGGGGGGAGTTGGTGTCTAATGTTCTGGGACTGTTGGGGGAGGATGGGGATGAGACCGGTGGCGTGAACCTGTATTTTTCTATGGAGGAGCTGAAGCAGGCTGGACCCAAAGAGGACCCAGAGAGCGGTAGGGTGGGGGTGGGTTTGGTGATTCTGCATCTGGGCTTCAGTTGTGGACGTCGTTTGTGGGACGGGAGTACGGTGTTCACGGCGGAGTTGGTAGCGATTGGGTGTGCTCTGCAGTGGGTGGGGGAACACACACCAACAAGATTGGTTATTTGTTCCGATGCGGTGGCGGAGCTTGAGGTGTTGGTGGGACGGAGCTCTGGGTCTTGGCCGTTTTCTGCTGGCTTCTGTCCAGGTGTTACTTTATCGGTTGGGGGCTCGGGGATGTGAGGTGTGCTTTGTGTGGGTTCCCACTCATGTGGGGGGGCTGGGGAATGAGGGGGCAGATGTGGTGGTGAAAGAAGCGCTGCGGAGGGGGGATGTGGATTTGGAGGTGAGGTTGGGGCCCCCGAAGTATCGCTTAGTGATTCGTCGACCGACCATGGAGATGTGGCAGGCCTCCTGGGATGCGGGTGGAGAAAGGGCGGGCATACAATGCGTAGGGTGGGTGGTCATAGGGCTGATCTCATTCGTGGGAGGTGGAACTCTGTGGTCCTGACCCGGTTGAGATTGCGCCATTGCGGACTTCGAAGCGGCCTGTTTTTAGTGGGGAGACATCAGGACGGGAAATGTGAGTGTGGGGCCCTTGAAACAGTCGGTATTTAGTTTGAGGACATTGTTGGGGATGGTGGACGAGAGTCATGTGTGGACTTTGTTGAGGTTTCTGCGTGAAATCGGGGTTTATGTGAGGCTGTGACGTAGATTGGTGGTGTGTTGGTGTGGCTGTGGCAGCAATACGCCTTGTGAGCGTTTAGCCTGGCTATCCTAATGAAGAAGATGATTCTGGGAGCAGCAGGACAGAGAGGAGCTCTGTTTTGTCCCCAGCGGTGTTTATTTTCTGTATTTTGAGTGATTTTACCAGCTTGGTCTCTTCTTAAGGTTTAAGCAAACATTTGGGTGTTCATTCTGATAACCGTTTGAGAAGTAATTGTGGGTCAAGTAATCATTCGTGTGACAGTATTGTGATGTATATTGAGAGTCTGCTGGGGACAGGCTAAGACACACACTTCAGTGTTTGGTTCAATTTGTTGTGTTGATTATGAGACCTTTGTTAATTCTGTTTCCCGCTGGTTTACTTTGAGTTCTGTATATAATACTTTCTGTGAAGGTTAATATCACACTATGTTTTTAACATCTGGACATGCCTCCAGTATTGTTACCCAGACCACCTAGACGAGTCTGGATTGTAACAGGACTGTTGGAGCAGGGAAACAGCTAAAACGTTCTGGACACTGTCCCTCGAGGACCATGGTTCTCCACCTCTGATCTAAATGGTGGTGCAATTCAGCAGCCAGGATGCTGGATGCACCTGGCCTTGCTTTTGGACTGGTTCTGGAACCCTTCAGATGCAGAGTTGTTTTCAGCCGAACACAAGTTGATGCAGAGGTGAAGCTGCAGAGGTCTCCCAAAGCTTAACTGGCCTTAATGCTTGGACACCACTCAGTGTCTGGATACAGAAGGCAGTGGACAGTCTTAAACCTGGAAGAAGGGAATACAGACAAGGACACATGGAGTAAATACAATCTGTTGGTGAGCTGCAGTTTAGACGTGTGTCTGACCCTTGTTTCAGCTGAAACGACCAGAAGAGACAATTACATTACAGTCTTCCTACAGACAGCCATGGTTCCTGAGGGATGTATCTACTGTATGTAATAAACCCAATGTCCACCCCAGTCAGTGGGATCAGAAGTAAGATGGGGCTACCTTGTAGGGTCCTCAGTCAGTGAAATGCTCCCCACAACGCTGACCACATTTCTTCTGTTCTCAAAGCCACCATAACTGAGAGTCACCTGTAACAACCATAAGCATACAACTGAAAAGAACATTTAATCAAAGTCACAACTCTAACAACTCCAATGCCTCACCACATCCTCGAATTAAGAGCATGAAAGAAGGGTAGACAAAGGCTCACCTGACCGAGGACAGAGTCAGGAGGCAGCTTCCGAAGGTTCTCCAGGTGAGAGTGGAACAGGTGTGTGTGTGTTAGCTTCACCTCCAGAAGAGCCTCAACAATGTACCCTATGGTGCAGTCATCTGGGAGGCGAATCTTTTCTGCTGTGCTGATGAAATTACCCAAACTGAAACCACAAAACAGCTGAGATTTAACAATCTTTATTCCACTAACACTACATTTTCCAAGACCAATCAGGTCAGACAGTCACTCAGCCCAAAAAAATATAATAAACCAACTGAACTGATCTGAAAAGATCATAGAATTATTATCATCATATAATTAGTCATCAGTGTTGGGCAAGTTACTTCAAAACTGTAATGCATTATTTATTACTTGTTACTCTCATTTTAAGGTAATTCATTACATTACAATATTACTGATTCTAAAATGTAAGGCATTACATTACTTTTGCATTACTTTAAGTTACTCTCACCAAAATAATATGGATTTGGGAATCTAAATGTAGCTCATGACGCTCAATTAGTTCATTAGACATCCAGTTGAAGGTGATGTGTTATTTAACTGGGATAGGGGTTGTTGTTAAAACAGTCAAACATAATTAACAGTTCTTTAGATGTAGCACATAAAGTGCATTTGACTACAATGTTCATCCTAATTTTTCACAAACTTAAAGTAACGGGCGTATGCCCATTCGGAGAATGTTCTAACATTAGATTAGCTGCAATTTCACTCATCTCTGCTCTGTCTGACTACAGGAAGTGAAACATTTTGCGTGAACGTTTCTCTTCTGCTGATATTGTGTAGCTTAGAAATCTAGACACACCGTAGCAGAAGCAGAAAGATTTTGCTCTGCAGGTCCTTCTGATCACCTCCATCAGGGCTGGAGGATGATTGCTCCTGGGCATGAAAGTGCCCAATGCTGGCCAGGACCCCCAGAAAATTATTTTTTATTAAATAAATGCAACAAGAAATTGTATGCTGCTAGCTTAAATTAATTGAGTGTGTGTGTGTGTGGGAGGGGGGGGGCTCCACCCTGTATTTTGCCTTGGTCCCCAAATAACTGGATACGGCCCTGGGTGTGGACCTGAGTTTTGAAGGTGATCTGAATTTTATCAAATAAATAAATATTACATGTTTATAAATTATTGCTTTATATTGTTATTGTTGTGTAGTGGGTAAAAATCTACCTACTTTTTCCTTTTCAAGGACTTTATTTAGTTTTCTCGTTTTTTATTTGACTGTTTTCCTGTCTGTCTCTTATCTTCCTGTATCGCCTTTCAATCTTCCAGAAAAACGGCTTCCTGGATTTCCTACTTTTTCACATTTTGAACTAATCAGTTCAGGGATCCACCGCAGAAATAGAGAAAGGTGCACTGTGCGCCCGCTGCAGTGAGGTGATGTCACCGGGGCACAGATGAGCTCTGCTGGGGGAGCGTGCGTCAGACACAAATAAAAGAATACGAGAATATAAGCGGACATGAACGATCGCGTGTTAATTTGTTTCTTTTGGTGGCGTGACTTTGAGAGTGTTACTGAGGTTGCGGTGCGCGTCAGGAGCGCATGAACCATCAGCGCTCTCCCTCTCTGCTCAAAAGACGCCCTGGTGTGCTGAGAGTCCATATAAATAATGTCATATCAAAACTGGACCTTTATTCAGGCTCCCCCGTAATTAGAACCCTGAAGAAAACTCACTAATTGATTCCTGGTTAAAAATGCGTTGTAATGCGCGCGTTACTGACATTGTACCGAGTAAAATATTACTGAATTTTTTTCTGTAATGCCTTACATTACCGCGTTACAGCAAAAAGCAATGCATTACAGTAATTAATTACTTTTGTAACTTGTTACTCCCAACACTGTTAGTCATTGAACCAGCTTTCCGGTACAACGAAATTTCTGTTCCAGTACAACCTTTCCAAGAGCAGACATACAACACATAAAACACGTAAACAGGAACAAGCTGACTGTGGGCATGCAGCCACTTCACATCGCTCTTATTTGTAGATAAAGAGAAAGGGGAAGGAAGAGATGAGGGGAAAACAAACAGGACCCACCCCCCAGCCCTGCCCCCGACAGAGAGCAGAGTTGGGGTTCAGGAAAATCACCTCCGACATAATAGAACAAATTCAGACAATCACAACATAAATCCACGTGGTGGGTGGGAGGGGCGGGGATCCCCTTTGCAATTGAGAGTTCACAGCTGTCAAGCGCACCCTTCAAACTCCGCTGTTCAGGGGTGGGAAGGAGAGTCAGGGAAGGAGAGCATTGAGTCCATGTGATGTGAAAAGTTCTGTGTTTGTGCATGCGTTTTGTGTCAGTAGTGTCTAAGTAAGTAAGTAAGATCGGTCACAGTGTCTCTCCATCTAGGATGTTATGATATGAGTCAATGGCAAGCTGATCCAAGGAGTTCACAGTCCCATATGAGGAACGGGGGCCTGCAGCTTTCCTGCTCTTAAGCTGACTCAGTTTTCTCCTCACCTGGTCAGATGTAAGTGAGGGAGGGAGTGAGGGAGAGTGTGGTGATGTGGGGGGTTAATAGTGGGGGGAGAAGGTGTTGAATGGTGTGAATTTTGGAGGTGGGGGGATTGGCTGACTGAGTGGAGGTTGTTGGGGAGTGGTAGTGATGGTAGTATTTTTTTGCAGATAAATCTGTTAAAGAACAGATTGGCCCAGTTCTGATTCCCATCAGCAGTCTCACCAGCACCACTCCTCCCATTGTGTCCGGTGATGTTTCTGAGGCCTCTCCATGCACCTCAAGCATTGTTCTGCCCCAGCTGTTCCTCCAGCTTTTTCCTGTAGCTGTCTTGTAGCTGAATTTGAATGGAGACAGAACAGCTGAGAGGACTGGGACATTTGAATCTCCTGGTCTTTTCCCTGTCCCAGGATTTACCCTGAAGTTCCGATAAAGGAAACAAGCCTAGATTCTCCACACAGAAGTTCAGTGTCAGTGACACAGTGAGTCAGGCTCTCAAGGTCATCTCCATGAATGCTGCAGTGTCTCCCAGTCTGTGCACTGGAAGCAGACATTCAGGCTCTCATTAGCTTCCTCAAATCACACTTTCACTGACGTCTTCTGTGCAGGTTCTCCTCTCACCCTGGGTGTATATTTGGGGTCAGATGTATGAGATTAGGATCAGAGCAGGCAAGGGGGGTAGGTGTATGCGTTTTTTTACATTAGCATACAGCAGGTCAATTGTCTTATTGTCTCTGGTGTGGTACTTCACATATTGGGTAAAAGTGGGGAGGATTGAAGAGAGCGAGGCGTGATTAAAGTCCCCGCTGATGAGCATGAGTGCATCTGGATGTTCAGTCTGCAGCTGCTCCACTGAATTGTGAAGCAGCTCACATGCAGCGGCCGCGTCAGCATTCATATAGTTGCTGGTGAGTTTAATTATGTTGCTATAAAGTTACTTTTACCAAAATGTGATGGGTGGTATTACACTGGACAACAACTCTAAAGGGTATAAGCATACCCTCTCTCACATCTCAGCCAGTCTGACCACCTGGCACTACAGCTAACCCCTGTGTATAAACCCATCATTAAAACATCAAAGCCAATTACTAGAACAGATAAGACTCATGTCTACAGCTACAGGACTGTTTCCACTGGGAAGCTGGGATGTTTTCTATGATCTGGATGTAGAGATCTACACCACAGCTGTCATCTTCATTGAAAACATATTATCACTAGGACCATCAGAGTTTACACAAACAGGAAACCCTAGATGACAAAAAATAGATCTTCTCCTGAAAGGATGCAATGTAGCTTTCAGATCAGGTGACAGGGTGATGTACAGCACAGCCAGACACAAACTAAAAAGAGGAACAAGGGGGCCAAAGCTGAGAATTTTATCAATAACGATGCAAGTTCTTTTAACATTTTTATCCACAGTGTACTGCAAATTTCGTTGTACAAGTGCAATGACAATAAAGGTGAATTGGTATATCTCATAAGCACATCAGAATATTCGGAGTGTGAAGCCAACTATGAGTAAAACATGCCACAGCATGTGTCTTGTATCATGGCGTTTGCAAAAACAAAAAGCGTCAAAAATAGTCCAGTCCATCGACTATGACATATAATGGACACAGTTTACAAACAAACAAAAAAATGAGTCTGCAGGCTTGGAGTCGGTCAGCCTACCTGGCCCACGGGCTCATCTTCAACGCCAGGCCTCGGCTAATACAGAACCCTGCTCCACCTGTGGCAAACCAAAATTTGACAGACACCTGAAACGAGAGGAGAGCTGCATCAGCCAGCTGTTACCGGTGTGAAAATCAGAAGAAACAAACTGTGCATGCCACACCAGTTCTATTTAATGGAAAAACCTGGCAGATGGTAAAGAAAAAATATTCCATTAAGGAGATGAAACTGTGATCATTTGCCAAATAAGAAGTAGAAAACACCTTGTTTCCAGGAAGTACAGCAACAGAACAAGAGCAGAAAGACAGCAGATAAACACAAGGTGACACTGGACTAGAAAAGACTAAAACTACATCTAAAGTTCACATTTCTATTGTTTTCTGATTATTTTCAAGCTGCCATGATATAAAAACTGCTGCATTTGAATCATTTCAGGGCTCTAGACTTCTAGGTCGTTTTCAGGAACTTTCTGAGTACCTGATCCGGGGTAGGTACTCGGAATGGCCCGGTGGAAGTGCTGAGCGGAACCTTTGGTTAACCGTTGGGGCAGCAGTAGCTCAGCAAGTTGAGCGGGTTGTCCAGTAATCAGAAGGTTGCAGGTTCAATCCCGGCTCCGGGTTGTGTCCTTGGGCAAGACACCTAACCCACCTTGCCTGCTGGTGGTGGTCAGAGGGACCGGTGGCACCTGTGCTTGGCAGCCTCGCCCCTGTCAGTGTGCCCCAGGGCAGCTGTGGCTACGATGCAGCTCATCACCACCAGCGTGTGAATGAATGTAATGTAAAGTGCGTTGGAGTCCTCTGGCTCTCCGCTGTAATTTTAACTTAAAAACATCTCAAGATACCGTACATATAGTAAATGAATCAAAATTATAAGTGCAACTATTTTAAGGGCTGAACATCTCAGGGTTAAGCATCTTGAGATCTTGGAAAGACCTCCACCATAGCTTCATGCCCCGTGGCCTCCCTCGAGATCTTCCCACATCAACAGTATATAATGAAATCAAATCCAAACGGGTTCAAATGAAGGAAACTGGACTTCTTTGGTTTCTTGAAGACGTTTCACTTCTCATCTGAGGAGTTTTATCAGTTCTGACTGGAATATGGAGGGTCAAGCTTATAAACTGTAGCTATTTCATGCTCCAGTGGGTGATGTGAGTCAAAATGCAGATACTGGTCTGTGTGAGTTGGTTTCCTGTAGATTTCAATGCTGAGACTTGACTTGACTGTTCAGTTTGCACAGCACAAAATGTCAGTTATCAGGACTTCACACCATCGGGCTGAGAATATTCCCACAAAGACTGAGGGAAAGCAAAAGGATGAGAAACACATCAAGAAGGCTCTCCAGACCTGCAGATACCCTAGCTGGACCTTTGTGAAATCAACAAAGAAGTCTAGAAAAAAACCCACAAAAGCAAATAGTAAAGAAAAGGACAACAGCTAGCCTAGTGAACTACACCAAATTCTTGCTTTGCAGAGTTTGGTCTAGGCACGCTTCATAGGAATCCTCGCAGCCTGTGGCTGTCCAATCACAGCTCGCTATAGTTTTGGTTGGGCCAATCACAGCGCTCTATATTTTGGGCCAATCACAGAGCGGGAGTAGCCGATGACGTCAGCGCTGCGGCCGCAAACCCAAGCAACATGGCGGCAACTCAGGAAACATGTTCGTTTGAAACGGCTTTGTGATCAACATTGGATTATTTAGACTCCAACGTGCGTAAGTCTGTCTGATATACTTAGCGGCTTCTTATTTTTATCAAACAAAGTAGTGCAATGTCCCAGTACACCTGATATTCGCGTGTTTTTCATACAAAAACGATAGAAATCATTGATGTTAGACGCCATTAAAGCCTCCCGCTTTTCCGTCGCCGTGATTACGTCACGTTGTTCGTCACTCTGATTGGTCTTAGCGCTATCCAATTGCGTGCAGACATTTTGAAAGACAACCGTAGATCCCGCCTCACGACTGAGAGCCGTCAATGGTTCGTGGCCAGACTATATATTCACATATATAGGATGGCTTGCCAGGCTAGACAACAGTCGCAGAGGTACCACCATCCATATGTGGCAGGAGTCTCTGAGAAACTGAGAAGAATTTTCTCCACACACAACATCCCTGTAAACTTTAAACCCAACAACACCCTCAAACAGAGGCTGGTCCATCCTAAAGACAAGACACCCAAACAGAAGCTCAGTGGCGTCGTTTATGCAGTCCAATGCAGTGAGGACTGTCCAGACCTTTACATAGGAGAAACTAAACAACAACTACACAAGCGCATGGCTCAACACAGGAGAGCCACCTCTTCAGGTAGAGACTCTACAGTCCACCTACACCTGGAGTACAAGGGTCACACCTTTGAAGATGACAAAGTCCACATTCTGGACAGAGATGATAGATGGTTTGAGAGAGGAGTGAAGGAGGAGGTTGAACGGCTGGTGTTCTGGTGCAGCCACAACACCCTGGTGCTAAACACCCAGAAGACAGGGGGGGTTGTTGTGGACTTTAAGAAGCACCCCCCCCCCCTCCATTCTCGATGGTGGATTCATGTCGCTTCCTGGGCACCACCATCACCTCCGTCAGTCACTGAAGCCTTTGAGCCAGTGATTAACATAGCGCATGAGGCAAAACATGAAATGACCCATCATACAAATTATGCTTGATCTTTCCAAATTATGTGGCTGTGATTATTTTCCAACCTTCAGCTAAATAACTGAGTGTGTATTTTGTGGTGTGAACAGTTTTCATAGCACTTAAAATCTTAACTGTTATATGACTTTTTCTATCTTTTTGTAGATTCACAAGTGTTGTCATTTTACAAAAATAAGTATAATACATGGCTTATAACACCACAGACTAGTCATAAATTTAAACTTACTGACAGCTTTTTTTTTTTTTTTACAAAAACATGGCAGGTCGCCCGTGGGCTTCTCTACCACCGGGCTTAGCAAGGTTTCTGGGGGCAACCCTGAAAGACTACAAATCAGAAGTCGCATATATGACATCACAGCAGAATCTCTAAAACGCCTCTTTTGACTCATTCACTGCACACACACATTTCACTGGAATATCCAGTTGCTGGTAACTGAAAAAGCAGCTTGAGATATTTTTAGAGCCGACTATTTGCTTCTAATTCACAGTTAGCATTGTTAGCTCAACGTTAGCCTCTAACCTCCATCCATCCATCCATGTTTATTTATAAAGCACATTTAAAAACAGCATGACAGCTGCACAGTAGCAGATAAAAAGAAAAACACGAAATAACAGGCAGCAAAGTACATATCAAGTAAAAAGAATAAAATATTAAAAATTTAAAAGACAAATGCAAAAATTAAACTAAAACACAATTTAAAAAATGAAGAAAAAAAAACATCCTAAAAGGTTAGCACATGTCCACAGGTAAGATACCACTAAGTAAAACACATTGATCACTGATTAAAAGCTAAGTGATAAAAGTAGGCCACTTGAATCGAGGCAGGGATGAGGCCTGTCGGACATTGAAGGGGAGAGCATTCCAAAGCTTGGGGGCAGCAAACACAAAGGCTCGCTCCCCACGAGATTTATATTTCGTCATTGGGACGCACAGGAGCATGTGATCAGCCGACATCAGAGATCTGGATGGTACATACATAGGGCTTAAGCAGCTCTGACAAATAAACGGGATCCTGCTTCACCCGATATTAGAGTAAAACAAAAAGAAGCCGTGGCTTCTTAGGGTTAAAGAAATAACTTCTGGGGTCTCTCCCGTTGACTAGCTTAGTTCTTTAAACAACTCTGGAGCTTTTTGCCTGCCGGTGTTGGTGTGCAGTGTTAGCTGGCACAGACTCTGCAACCTTGTTGGCTCACAGATTGTAAACAAAGACACCATTTTGAAAAAGGAAAAACTGACAATCCCTCCAGCTGGCTGAGGAGGAAAGCTGTTTCAATGCAATCTTCCAACATGATTGAGCCATTAGCCAGCCTGTTTTTTGATTACTTTATTGTAAAATTCTTACATATTGTAACTTTACGGCTCAGAATGTTGTGGAGATGTGTGGGTTGACTGTGTGGACACAGTTCTGCTGGATTGGCAGAACGGGGTGGTGGTTCAAATATTTCAAAAAGAGAAATGCAAGGTGTGTTCCAACTACAGGGAAACCACACTCCTGAGCCTTCCTGGTCTATTCAGGGGTTCTGGAGTGGAGGGTAGCTGAACCTCGGATTCAGGAGGAGCAATGTGGTTTTTGTCCTGGCCGTGGAAAGTGACTGAGACCGCAAGCCTGTGACTGGTCAGAATGCAGCTTCCTTTAAATTAGAACAGCACCACCATTCATCCCGTCAAAACATAAAACAAGTGCCAAAGATAGTTAGTGGCCGATACAAAGCAGTCCCACTGAAAAAGTCTGACGATAGAAACGTTTATACACCTGTACAAAGATACGTAGCAAACTTTGTATCCGTAGACGGAAATCTCGAGAAACGTGGGTTTAGAGGTGGTGACCGCATGAAGAGGTGGAGGGGAATGAGGGACAAATTTGCTATTTTAATCTGCTCTTATTATAAAACTACAACAGCTGGACTCTTCAAACCTGGATTAGTTTATTCTACACTGATAGCAGAATCCATCAAACATAGTCTCTGATTTGTGAAAAAGATGGGAATGAAGTTGTTAAAATGTACAAAACAGTGAACTCTATCTTGGCTGCCCAGCCAGCTCTCTGGCTGCTCAGCACCTCTAAACCTTACCGTCATCATTCTTCACTTGTTCAGTGCCTTCAGTGACCAAAGGGCACCACCATTACACAGATTCCTAAGAAACTTATTATTAGTTGTTGGATCATTCATTTGCTCTCTGAGACATGACCTAAGTCCTGTTTTGTATCTGTCCAGTATAAAAGCAGGCCAGGATCTTTGTTGCTTCCTCAATCAGACTAGATGCAGCAACACTATAGTTTTCACATCTTGTTCATGTCAGATAGGATTTGTGACACAGGAGGGGGATCCACAGCTCTATAAGATGATGTCAGCAGAAGCTCAGGTTACAGAATGTCCAGACCTGTGTGCTTCCTGTACCATTTCCCTGGAGGAGGGGGAGCTAAATTCCTTTATCTATTCCAATGTCTCCTGATTTCTCTTTCTAAATCTTATTTTTTCAAATTTGGATAGTATGCTTACAGGTTTTGTATGGCACAGCAGATGCCCGAAAGAGAACAAGAATGATGCTTTGACGGTCACGTTGTTTGAAATCACAATTTCGGTGCAAAAATGATAGATTGTTCAGCCCTCGATGGGGAAATGTTATGTTATATTTTGAAAGTGTCCCTTTTGAAAAACTGTTTCTTTTATTTCTTTTGTAGCTTGATCTTTGTGTTTTGATTTGGTGTCTTGAAACCTGCTTTTTGAGTTTGATCCAATGTCGCAGGATGGAGGTTTATTATTATTCTAAGTATATATGTCCTGTTTTTTCAAAACTGTTAAAACACTACAAAAGTTCAAAAATAGACCTTGTTCAACAAAAACAGTGAGTTTTTCTGGACGTCCCTCCCCTAGGAAAAAGAACCGGGTTGGACCGAGGGTCCTCCCGGCCTGCTGCCAGTAACGAACCAGTGACTATGGCTCCAAAACCAACAACAATCCTAAAAGAAGAGATTAAAAACATACCACCTTGAAAAAAGACAGAGGTAACAACTAAGATCATCAAGTGCTCTCAAAGGCCATGGCATAACAGTGAGTCTTCCATGAGAAAAAGCGCGACTCCCCTTAGAGCACCTCTGGTCCTAGAATCACCCCTGCATTTCTTTGTTTGAGTGGAGCCAGAACATCTGGATGTAGTGGAAGCTAACTCACTGATCCATCACTTCTGATCCTCTCTGCAGCCTCTATGGGGTGATCCAGACTGGGCCGACCCAGATACAAGTCCTGGCTGTGGTGGTAGGAGGACAGCAGACGCAGCAGGCTGGGCAGGACCACGTAGTTGTCATCATCCACATGGCAGAACCACCTACACGCACACACGCACACACACACACACACACACACACACACACACACACACACACACACACACACACACACACACACACACACACACACAGTGTGCCATCACCCATCAGTAATAGCTAGACATTCAAACTGCATGCTATGGATGGGAAACACTTGACTCACTTCTTCTGGGACTCTATGAATTTATCATACTCCACTGACATCTTGCAGCACAACGCCTGTCTGTTATGAGCTGCTGAGCAGTTTGTGTTGATTATGTTAACTCCTGCAAACCAGAGGTCAGTACATGGGTTAGGGGAGGTGTGTGTCGCAGTGGGTCAACAGCAACAGGAGGGTCATGAAATGCCCCCGTTTCCTTTTCAAACAAGGAGAGAGATTAGTAGAAGCACTGCAGCACCACACCTGCTCTCAGCTGCAGCTCTCTGTCCTCAGCATCGGTGAATATAAAAGTCTGGAAGGCACAAAACACACTAATTACATTAAAAAAAGAAATAAAACACACGCCAAGCTTCAAAAGGTGGGATTACAAGTATAACAAAAGGCCCAACAGTGTATGGAGATGAGAACAACAGCAAAAACAACCCACATTGAAACATACATGACTATTAATTTAAACAGCATTTACTGATTTTCCAAACAAACATCCAACAATTTGCAATCACTCAAGAGCAGGATACCCATACATTATGCCACTTTCACATCTGGATCAGTACAGTTTGGGCTCGTACGGGCGGGTTTTGTTCACACGGACTTCTCAGGGATGCAGAAATCCCCGAGCATGTGGGCGGCGCAAAAGATGCGTGGAAAAGTCCGTGGTGTCCTCCTTAGTAAGATAAACAAAAGCGGGCTGAGCTGTGTTGCTTTTGGAGACTCTGGAACATTATGTTATTAATTTGCTCCCTGTTCTCTCACTGATACTGCTGTGCCTGTCCTCATAACACTCTGTTCGCTGCTGTGGCTGGACAGTAAAGTAAACAAAGGCAGCTGTGAGCTGTGCTCCGTGCTGCAGACAGAGACGTTTAAAGATGCTATGTGGGATATTCATAGAAATCATGGTAAAAATTGCGACTCTTTAGCGCTATGCAGTTCAGAGTAAGTATTGCAGCTACGGTGGCCCACTCAAAAAGGCAACAACTCCAGCATTCACTCCAGCCATCTGGTTCGTTTTTTTTATAAAAAGCATGAGATTGATTTATTTCCAATCTCTGTAGCCTAACCCACACAAAGCATCTAACTACTCCACCAGTTAAAAAACATTTTTTAATGACTGTTCAGTCTTAATGCATAATGCCAGGCGTACCCCCCATCCCCTGACGAGACGACGCGCGCACCCCCCCTCCCCCCCGCCGTGACGTGGCGGCGCGATCCGCCACCCCCCTGAGTCAACAGGCATCGCAGCTGTAAACATTTCTTGGGGAAACGCTGCTGTTAGCTGTTATATCAACCTACCAGTCCTGAAGGAAGCTAGCATAGCTGCCACCGATTCACACATGGAGGAGGGGTGGCATCAGCTGTGGCGTCCGGTGTCATGTGGATCAGAGCAGCGGAGTAAACAAGAGCCTGCCGGTTAGCCATCAGCTGATCGTGGCACACGGTGTGAGCCGCAGTGAAGATCGAAATGGAGCTAACATCAACCACTGGCTGTTTAGCGATCGGATAGCCGATGAGGTTTGGCTGGAGCCGGGGACATGCTGTAGAAATAAAGTAACTAATGCTAACATAGCTACCGGCTAGTGGACCACCGCTGAAGCGTGTTGGGAGAGACACGGCAGGCTGCGGTAAGAGAGGAGGCTTTAATAGAAGGAACTTTCTTGAAGAAGGACTTTGGAACTGATACTTTGGGACCGGATTGGGAGCTTTATTATGAAGAAAAGAAATGATCAGCTTGAGGTGAGTCAGGAACAACACTTGGAGGCTGGTGTCTAGCTGTTGCGGGCGGGGTTCTCATCATATGCAGCTGCTGAGTGTTGGAAATCAATAAGACCTGACATATTTGATGTGTCTTTTGATTTCATTGTTTGTTATTCAAACTAACAAAGTTACAGCAACGTGTAGCAGCTAGTCTCGTCTCTTCTTAGTTGCATTGTCAGACGCCATGCTTCCACGGCGCACTGCTGCCCTCTGCTGTTTCTTTCAGGTAACAGTCATAGTGCAAATGCATAAAGTGGAGCTCATATGTCCCTAAATAGCTACCGTATTTCAAGATGGAGGATGACCATGGAGCGTCGACCACAATTTATGTATTAAAAATGTAAAATTTGAAGCCGAGAGGAATATTTAGAATTGATGTTGGTGAGAAATATTAATGAAAAAGGACAGCCAGGCTGGGGCTGATCAATTCCAGTCTTTTAACCATAGAGAGATGGCATTAGTCATGTAGCCGAGATATGCTCTGCTCTCTCCTGGATGCCTTCCCCATTGCGAGCCAAGATGGGCGAGTCCATGAATGCTAATTTTCAGTGTGAGGTAGATATGGCTGCATACCTGTGAACTCGGAAGGTGCGAAAAAGGTGACAACCAAAAATGTTTTAATGGGCTTAAATACTGTTGGTATATATTTTAAACTTGAAACAGCAGTGAAAAAACAACTCAGAAAAAAAACATCTGTAAAAGCTGAAAGGAGACAACCCTACTAAAGTTCTTAACCGTGTTATTTAGTGGTAATATTGTTTGATTAGATGAACTTTAAGCTCTAACCGCTGCAAGATTGTGAAACAACAGTACAGATTTACGCGCTGAGCGCGCTCCTCGAGTGTGTCATCAGTATTTGGCATGCTGTCTCTGTGACTGCGATTGGTCAAATGAAGATTTTCACCGAAAAGCGAGAAGTTTGAATGTAATCAGATCGTTTCCCCGTCTCATGTCTACCTGCATATTGGTTAATGCAGGAGGTAGGGATAGAAGACACACACATACACACACACACACACACGAGTCAGCAATAAAAAGCTATATTTACTAGAGGTGCCTGAAAAAATCGATTCACATTTGAATCGTGATTCTTACTTATAAAGGTTCAGAATCGATTCTGTCTGAAAGCATTTATGTAAACTGCCGTATTTCCGAGCGTCCCTGAACGCATCATCGCTGGCGCACCGGCGCTAGCTGTAGCTGCTAGGTGTGTGCTCCTACACTGCAATCTGCTGAAATACGACAGAGACTTACCTTTATTATTATCCTGTGTTTTCTATGAGTCAAGACGTAAGGTACATTATGTTTTATAATGTTTAAATGGTGTTATCCTGTTTAGTTTGACTGTTGTTTCATGCCGAGTGCACCGTGCATAATTGATGCTTGTTAAGACTAATTAGTGCCTGTTAGTCTTCATAATGTTAAACTTTGTTGCCACACATACTTGAAAAGTATTTGACTGCATTACTTTCAAAGCTACTATTAGGTAACTGTAAAGATTTGTTAAATTTTACAAGGTATAAGCAAAAATAAATGTTGCCTTTTCATCAAAAGATTGTCTCTGTTTACACTTTTAGAATCACTTTATTTTACCTTGTAAATTTGCATTTTCTTGAACATAACCAGTTTTTTTAAAGTAAAATAACAATTTCCCATAGCTTTTTCTAACTTGCAGAAGAAAGTAGTTAATCCTGGAACTGACACTCTTTGTTAATATTGTGAATCGATTCTGAATCGAATCGGCACCCTGAGAATCGGAATCGAATCAAATCATGAGTTGCTGTAAGAATCACATCCCTAATATTTACTATAAAACTAGCTGTGTAGGATTGCATCTGATCACCCACTTTAAACCCACTCACACACAATAACTGATGTCTCAATCAGTCTATACTGAGACAAAAGTGAGGGTGTGACAAGCTTTCTGTCCTTGATGTTCTAAACTCAATAATCTTTCTGATTTCCTTTCATATGAATCAGCATTCCATTCTTGTTTAGTGACTTTAATGCCTTCTGTGTGGTTTCAGTAGTCACCTGAGTACTGGCTAACCCTTCCCAGGTGTTATTTAAAAGCAGCGATCTAGATTAAGTGCAGACTTTATGATGAAAATTGGCTTGTTGTGTAGGAACAGAACACATGTGCTGTGCTTACCTGTTCCTTAGCTTGGGACACCCAGGTTTGAATCAACAGCTCCAGTCTGGACTCATGGTACTTCCTGGTGGTCTTAACTGCAATAAAAATGTCCTTCAACTCTAACTTGTCTGGGGACCTATATCCCGTTACTGAACCCATAAGTCTTCCACGACCGCCTCTCAAATCCTTCATAGACCCAGGAAGTAGTCTGGGGCTTGTACCCCCAGAGGGTTTGGTTCTAATGGGTGATCCATGGACTAGAGGACTGGCAGTGAATGTTGGAACCTTTGCATGGTGTGCCTGGTGAGCTGGGGGAAGCCTATTTTGGGGTCGGGGTTGAGGCAAGTCCACCAGAGAGGCAGGGCTCTGGAGAGCTGGTATGAGCAGGATGAGGAGAGAACAAAATGCCAGAGAGAACAGAAAGCAGAACTTGCTGATGCCCACTGAGGCTATGTGCATCCTGCCAGGCCAAACAAATGGGTTCATCAGCCGCTGGGGCAACGGTCACTCGGGACAGCTCCTTGTCTTGTCATCACACCATCACATGGAGACCTGCAGAAAGAATTACAACTCTTACTCCACACCTTTGAAAAAAAAAAAACATCAATAAAACTACATTTCTGAAATGTGGATGATGTTCAGTTTATCGCAAAAGGCCAAACATAAGGAGCATGAGCCAGATTAGTCCTGAAACGATTCACTGAATTTATAACAATAAAAACTATTCTTCAGGCAAAATGAATAGAATCAAGGCTTCATTTAAACCAGGTGTCTACAAGTGAAACAGTAAATCTGAGAATCTGGTGTAAAAGTCCACTTATGTCAGTAATCCAGCTCAGACTGAGAGACCATCTAAAGCAGTGTTTCTTAACCCTGGTCCTCAGCGCCCCCCTGCCCTGCATATTTTCCATGTTATCCTTTCAAACACCAGTGTTTCCCTGCTGCCACACACCTGACACAAATGAATGAGTGATTCAAAGGCTTCTGCAGCATGTGATGTCCTCCTGAGGAGGCAATGCAAATATGGAAATCAGGTGTGCTGAAGCAGAGACATGGAAAACATGCAGGATGGGGGGGCGCTGAGGACCAGGGTTGAGAAACCCTGATCTAAAGCCTCAGGAACCCTCTGCAGGTGTTCTGGATTCATCAGCTGATTAGAGTGTGACGCTTTGAGTCTAGAATATTAAACCTTTTCACAATATTCTGATTGTCTGAGATTCTGAATGTGAGGTCAGACATATCATACAGGAAGGGTGACCAGATGTTCCACTTTTCACACATCCTGCAAATCGAGACTCTGTCCCGCATTATTAACAGTCTTCTGTTTCTAGTTTAAATCTTGCAGAAACTGTGTGCAGAGAGCTGCCCATTGCTGTCAATCAAACTAGGAGGCGGGACTTTAATGCAGGTCCGGGAACCCGAACCACCAAAACAAAAGGAAAAGGACAGATAGATGAGTGCAGTGGAGAAAATGCTGTTAGAACTAGAAATGCACTTATGCAAGAAATGCTGTTTGAATGCTGGCTGCTGAAAATGATAGCTGACGCTGCTTAAGAACTGAACTGAGGCTTAACTGAGCTAAAATGTAAAAATGAGCTGAATGTATTTAAAGGAGCAAACATCACTAACAAGTGTAATAAAGCCCCAAAAGTAGGTGAAGAATAGAGAAAAAATCCCAACACCTGAAATCTCTGAACATAGTTTAAACAACTGGACAGCTGAAATGTTTAAAGAGCTGGTTTTTGAACAGGAATGGTTTATAGTTACATTTTCACAATTAGCTGAACCGTGACATTTAGCAACACATGCGTAACATTTTGAAACTTGATGTGGAAATTAAAGTGAGTTCTGAAGAGCATCAAGGAAGGAAATATTCTGTATAATCACTGTTTTAAATCAGAGGAATTATCATCTTTAGCAAAATGGATGAAGAATTTAAGGTGGAGATGTTGTTAATTGACGTTACCTGACGTTACCTGACGTTGTTACCTGATGTCGTCTGAGTATGATGTTAAAACTCATCTTCACTTTATCTCATCTCTGTTGTCTGGCTGTTTTGTTATCCTATCTGATGCCATTAGGCCAGGGATTCCCGAAGTGTGGTGGAGCTGCCGCTAGGGGGTGCAATTACAGTGTTTTTTCCCCACACAATACAGATGTGTAAATTAGGGTTGGGCATACCGTGCAATCATGGAAAATATGCAGCTGCGGAGGCGTTCTAAAGTATGACCTTAACCGAAAAAAACGTGATGTGCAAATTCCGATGAACGCCTTTCAGAGCCGACTAAACCTGCTGATCACCTGTCTGCCGCTTCTGCAGCCCGCAGAGACCCTGAGTGCAGCAGCGCGTCTCCCCCCTCTCCTCTCTCACTGTGCAGACGTGCAGCGGCAAAAATGTAAACCCGTGTGCCAAAATTTTACTCTGTGAAAGTGATGGAAACTTTGCATCCTGCAACGAAAAATACCACGCAGAGGAAGCTTGTTAAAACACGTCATCACCGTGGATTTAATACGAGTTTTGAAGAACAAACTCCAGGCGGAGTGAGGTGAGTTTTATGGCTCACTGCAGAAATAAAAACACACAAATCAACAAACGCAGCTAATCTCCACTTCCACCCACTAGGAGCTGATGCGGCTAATAAATAAATATAATGATAATAATAAATCTCAACACGCAAAGTTGTGAGATAATTTTTTGCTTTTCTGCACTATTTAGTCTGTTGAGAGTTTTAATTATTAAAATCTGTTATATGGTTACTGACAGCAGCTACATAGTTTCACTTATTCTCAGTCATCCTGGACACGATCATCCTGAGAGTTTTAGCTGAAAACAGCTGCTGGACTTTTCTGGTTATCTTGAAGACATTTAGCCTCTCATCCTAGAGGCTCCTTCAGCTCCCAGACTTTGTAGGAGGCTGTGAGTTGTGGTCAGAAACAAACACACTGATTGTGCTGCAAGTCTTTTTTTTCTTTGTTTCTTGAAAACATGTTTTTGGGGATGGAGGTGCGTCAACACGGTCGGGACATAGAAGGGGGTGCGCGGCTAAATAAGTTTGGGAACCGCTGCATTTGGCAAAAAAAATTCTAAACAATAGTGATAATACATTAGAAGACCACAACATTACTAGCCTAGTGAACTACACCAAATTCTTGCTTTGCAAAGTTTGGTCTAGGCACGCTTCATAGGAACCCTCACAGCCTGTGGCTGTCCAATCACAGCTCGCTATAGTTTTGGTTGGGCCAATCACAGCGCTCTATATTGTGGGCCAATCACAGAGCAGGAGTAGCCGATGACGTCAGCGCTGCGGCCGCGAACCCAAGTAAGATGGCGGCGGCGCAGGAACCACGTTGGTTTGAAATGGCTTTGTCATCAACATTGGATTATTTAGACTCCAACGTGCGTAAGTCTGTCGGCTATACTTAGCAGCTTCTTTAAACAACTTTAGAGTGTTCATTCTGTGTTTTTCTAAATACTATCACTTTTTTTCTTTCTTTTTACACAAACAGGAGTTGAGGAAGTTTAAGGAAGTGGAAGTGTGTGGGGAGTTTAAGAAGGTAAAAAAACAACTCCTGTTTGTGTAAAAAGAAAGAAAAAAAGTGATAGTTAGCAGCTTCTTATTTTTATCAAACAAAGTAGTGCAATGTCCCAGTACACCTGATATTCACATGTTTTTCATACAAAAACCACAGAAATCATTGATGTTAGACGCCATTGCTGCCTCCCGCTTTTCCGTCGCTGTGATTACGTCACGTTGTTCGTCACTCTGATTGGTCCTAGCGCTATCCAATTGCGTGCTGACAGTTTGAAAGACAACCGTAGATCCCGCCTCACGACTGAGAGCCGTCAATGGTTCGTGGCCAGACTATATATACACATATATAGGATGGCTTGCCAGGCTACAACATTACAGCAAAACAGAACAATTTAATAAAACAAATGATGTTAAATGTTATGACTCATTTGAAGCAGGTGAGTTCTGTAACAGTGTGTTAGAGCTGAAGTCCTGTTACTGAACAATACTGTTATTCATACTTTATGCTTCAGGTGTGTTTATTACCTGATGTCCTGTCATTTATAAATCACTGTGACCTTACTGAAGGATAATTTATATTTACATGTGTGTTTGATTTGCTTCCAGCTGAAGGGACAGACACAGCAGCACCGTTCACCAGTCTGAGGACACAGACACCCATCAACACATCCTAAAGTTCAGGACGAGTCTTTAAAGGCTCCTTTAGACCTGCTGGCTGACCTCATCTGTCTGGTAAGATGAAGGTGGAGTTAGTCCACAGAGGGCCTATCAGCTAACATCAGACTTTGAATTTCCACAAAGAGGAGAGTAACTGAAGGAAGTTTACCCTAATATGCTGCTGGCCCTGAGGATTGCTGCCACAACGCCAGTGACAGCTGCTGCTGCAGAGAGAAGTTTCTCCTGATTGAACCTGATTAAAACTTACCTGAGATCCAGCATGTGTCAATGGACATTTTTTTATAAACATCAATCCTGAGATGAGACCACTGTCATTTGATTCTATGCCTTTGCAGCAAGGAATAGAGCTGCTTGAAAGATTGTTCTTGCTGCTGTTCAAATATTAAAAATGAACTTTTGTGATTATTTAGATGGCTGCTGTCCATAAATTTTGTTTGTACAGGGGGGATACTGAGAAAAAGGGTGTGTGTGTGTGTGCGCGCGCGCGTGGGGTGGTGGGGGGGCGCCAAGAAGTAATCTAGCCTGGGGCACCAAATTGGGTAGAGCCGGCCCTGGACATGATGATCCTGAAACGTTCTTATTGTTCACATGGTCATGTGCGATTCATGCGAAATTAAATGATTCATCACTTTCCATTATCCACTCCACTAGCTGAACGATAAAGTAACAACACTCATCTTTCATCCTTCATGTCAGTAAAACACTAGTTAGGTGGAACTGAGGCGCAGCGGACTGGAAACGCTGCTTCTGGCCGGGGCGCGCTCCCGAAGCAGGGATGCACATTCTACCAGGGGTGACTACATTAGACACAACACCTAGTTTACAGACGTGTAACAAAGTAAAAAAGTACAAGACAACTAAAGTCCAGACCAGGATTTATTAACGTCTATGGTCCAGACATCACTGAGGCTAGTCCTTGTTTCCTACAAAAACTAAAGAAACATCCAGGCGCCGCCGTGCAGCGGTTACCCAGAAACATCTGATTGTTTCAAAGGCTGCAGCTAGCTCACACGTAAACATGTGGAGTGGCCCACAGCGATACTCACCTTTAAACGAGTCCAAACCCATGGTTCCAAACTCTTAACGAGCTCGAGACAAGCAGAAGAAAACAAAAACAAACCGAGTCTGGTTCAACGGTAGCAGATTCCTGGGTCCGTTTCCTTTTTGTTCCGACATCAAACAATTTGACTACTTCTAAGGTTCCGATCCCCTTCTTTTTCCGTTTTTTATTTAAAATTATTTAAAATTTATATTAAAAAATAATTAAAAAAATTGCAATACAATACAATGTAATAGCAAATATCAGGGAGCTACAAACAATCAAATGTAAAATTTCAGATAATGTATTAGGGTAATTCCTACAGTTTGGTGCCATTTGAGTTCAGATTTACTTGTTTTGACTTTTTGCAAACTGGCCAAATGGATGTATATTATTATTATTATTATTATTATTATTATTATTATTAATAATAATTATTATTATTATTATTATTATTAATAATAATAATAATAATAATAATAATAATAATAATAATACTATTATATATAATATAATAATACTTTTTTAAAGCGCCTTTCCAGACACACACCTTACAACAAGGCAGATAAAAAAGATCATGAACAACATAAACATATGAAACAGAAATATAACAATAAGAACATTTAAAACAACGTATTTTTCCAACTCATGTTTGCTTTACTACAGTGACAAATGTAAGTATGACAATATTAACATTTTCCACAATTTTTTTTATTGTAATACCGTTTTATGTGTCAATTTATTAAACAAAAGCATTGTTTCTATTTTAATAGATTTTTCAGGTTTTAACACTTCTGAATTAATCATGTCCCTGTGTTTCCTGAAAGAAATCTCCACGCTCTACAGTAAATGAATGAATGCATTGTCCTGCAAAAGGAAGAGCTTGTTGTTGCAAGAATCAATAACTGAAGAAATCAGAAACATAATCTAAATATAAAACAAGAAACTGTAATGCATTACTTTATAGGCTGATGCATTTGTTTCATGAGGGTGTGATAAATTAAATGAATTGCCTTTCCTTTTTTTAATAAAAGTGTGGTTATACAATGTAATAAACTGCCTGTCCAAAAAGAAAAATCACCACCTGGATGTAACTGAGCCAACAGGTAGGAGCCTCCTGTTGGATAATGACTGCATGGGCAACAAGTTATTTAACCCAACTGGTAGTTTATTCAAATCTGACTGTACAAAAAGTAAAAGCCTGAAGTGGTTGTGTTTTTAGGCGTTTCCCATTCTCATTAGGCCTGTAATGTGTTTTTGTATTCTTGTTCTTAATTACAGTTCATAATATTGGTAAATCATAAAATAAATTATACCGTGAATAATCCAGCATCGTGGATCCTTATTTTATAGATTTTCTTTAAGCAGTTGCTAGGTGACAGGAGTAGGGGCGGGACTTTTATTTAAGGCTAGAACGTCCACATTCACAGCTGTTAACATCCGGTCTAAGCGGTCACGGAAGAACGCGTTCTCCTGAGACCAATGAGGACGGGCACTCATGAGCATGCAATCCCTGGATTTGGACACAGTCCAAGAGGGCTAAATAGTGGAAGATGTTGTGTCCACCACTAGGTGGCAGACTAGTAGAGAAAGAACCTTCACCAGCATAAGGTAGTAGAGAAAGGGTGGAGTGAGAGAGAGAAGAAGAAGTGCTTGAGCTAGAGGGATGCCTGATGCTGCACATGTGACGTAGGTTCGACTAAAGCTTGTAAAAGCAAATCAGCCTACTGGTGCTACTTTCTGCCACATCAGCCAGCCATAACAGAAGACCCAAGGGGTCTAGGAGGCCGGCAATGAGGAAGCTGGAGCTGGCAGGCTCTCAGGGGCCGGCGATGGAGGTGCAGAAACCTCAGGGGCCTCCAGGGTCGCGGCAAGGCAACAGGAGCTGGTAGACTCTTGGGGACTGGCGTCATGGCTGGGGCAGCTTGGTCCATAGAGGGAGTTGTCTGATGGCTTGGCAGAACTATGAGTAGGTGACTGGAGCTCAGTGGGGCCCTCAGGACTGGACAGCTTGAGTAGAGCCTCTGGAGACCGAGACCCTTGAAGAGCCTCAGGACTGAATGGCTCATACTGAGCCTCTGGAGACCACTCGGGCAGAGGCAGGAACAAAAGAGACTGGAGGACAGGAAACGGGGGACCAGGATGTAGAGACAGGAACTCAGGTGGTGGCGGGAACAGAGCTGACAGGAACTCAGGAGGCAGAGACAGTGTCCGTTTCTCAATACTCAAGGACGCTAGTACGTTCTTGTGTACTTGACAAGTATGGTCTTGGCTAGGACACCAGGAAGTCCGTTCTACCGAGTACGGGAGGACGAGGACGGCATTTGGAACAGAAGTGTTCTCCGTTGTGGTTAAAAAAAGGACCTGACATAAACAAAAGTCTGGTATGTCCCTTAAATAACAAAATAACAACGAAAACATATTATTTGTGCAATATTTGGTCCATTTGTGATCAAAACTGATAAAATACCAGCATTTCCCGCTGTTACATGAAGATAAAAGTTTCTTTTTCATCAAAACAGAGCTGTTTAAGGCAATAATGCTTTTATTTTGATAGTGAGTTAGCAATTTAGCATTTTGAGTCTGAAGAAAAAAACCCAGCAAATTTTACAGGTTACACTCATTTAATTACAATAACAGTCAACTTTATACCTCTTTATTTGTGTTTCTCATATAAAACACTACAGTTATGAGTTTTCTCCTCAGCACAACGGTTTGTGACGACGCAATGCATTGTGGGATACCTTGCTGGACAAGTCTACAGAAGGATGCATCAATTGCATCCTCGATATAATGGGCGGAGCAAAAACACATCCGGGAACTCGAGTGTACTTGCATGAAAGCGTTCTTAGGACTGGAACTAATTCTAATCCTAGAGTTTCACCGTCTATTTTCTATCAGAAGCTAATGCAGGAGATAGGTGGAGGAGACTATTTTCATGGTCAGCCTGCATGCGCCACCCTTTAGAATCAGAAATAATCAGTAAAAGATGGTTTTTCAGTCAACCACACCTTTAAAGCTGTTCAGGTAGACTCTGACAGTCTCTCTGATGTTTCTCAGAGTAATTTTTTTGTGTCACGGGACAGAGTCGGATATGAAACTGTTCAGAAAATCTGAGTCAAGTCTAGTCACCTTTATTTATGTAGCACTGTTCAACAGCATAAGAGCTGTTAACAAGCCTATAAACAAATACAGTAAAAGAACAGCAACAGCTACAATGCTGAGAAGAAGTGATGATAAAAGACTCGGTAAAAGAAATAAAAACACCACATAAAAACCAATAAAAAACCCTCACGCTTAGTTAAAAACGACTGAAAACAGACGAGTCTTGAGAAAGCTTCGTCACCCCGAGCTTCTGCTTCGTTCTCGGCACCTCCAGCAGAAGCTGGTCAGCTGACCTCAGGGACCGAGACGGGAAGTGAGCAATAAAGGCTCAGAGCGGTACTGCTGGGCAAGACCATGGAGAGCTTTAAAAACCTATCAAAGCACCTTATACTGAACCCTAAAATCAACAGGCAGCCAGTGCAGTGAAGCCAAAGCTTGGTGATGTGATCCCTCACAGTAAAACATGTTGGTCATGTTTCCCAGTAATTAGTCAGGTTCACGCTAAAACCCAAAGAAGGTTCTAACAGACGAGGTGCTGGGGTTGTTGTTTCAGACACATGCAGGCTGAAGCGTTTTAAAAATGCTGAGAGAATGAAATCAAAGCCTCAATGACCTGTTATGAAGTAAAAGTGGAAAATGAATTTAAAATAAGCATGAATAGATCTAAAAATGTTACTGGTACTTTTACTGTCATTCTGTTGTGGAAGGTCAGTGTAATTATTCAACTCAGCAACCGCCTCCTGTCGTCCAGGGTAAATAGAAAATCTGAGAAATCAGAATCATCAGAGGTGTTTCTCATAAGTGACCTGTTTGTCCTGTAATTCAGCACAGGGGAAACGGCTCTGACCTGTCGTTTGTGGGGCGTCGGGTTCACATGGGGGTTGCTGCAGCAGGCTGGTTGTAGATCAGACTTACCTGTATCGTCCTCTTAGTGGGAGATGAGAGGTGAGTTGGTCTGTGCTCACCGTCACTTCCCATTTTTGTTACTCAGGAAGTTTTGTTCCTGCCTCTTTAGTGATGTATGGAGACTCTGTTCAGTTTCATGGACAAACCAAATGCCATTCCTATGAAAACCCTTATTACATCTGCATTATAACAAAGGATGAATCACAGCTGACTGAACCAACTGTCATTTTTATTTGGAGGAAAAATTAAAGGTTAAAAATCTGACAACGTTCCACTGATCTTAAAACTGTAACTCCATGTCTTCCAGCACCACTCACTCCCAGAACCACATCCATCTGCTGATCAGGTGTAGGAATAACCGTAAGGAAACCTCTGGGAGTCAGCTCAGCTGCGTGAAACAGTGATAAAATCAAAAGGATGTTCAGAATCAGAAGCTATTAGACTGAAAGGAAAAACTCTTAGGTTCTACAAGCTCAACCAACCAGAAGTTACTGAAGATGGATCAAAAGCTGCTAACATGACCCAGTTCAGACAAGACAAGTGTGCTGGCTTCAACTCCAGGGGGCAGCGTTACTCCTGGAAAACCAACACCTGCACGCTCTCAGCTACCTCCTGTTGGACAAACATAGTGGAGCAGCTCCAATGCAACTGCATGTGCCCCCCCACACACACACAAGAACATGCTACACTTTGGCAAAGCTCGTAGATGTAGGTCAAAATAGCACCCTCACTTATTAAGACACCTCTTTTAAGAAGCACATCCACATTAAACACAACTCATAGCAGAAGGAAAACACCTGCTGCTTCCAGCTTAGGATAAACAATTCACCCACACCAGGCAGAAAAAACCTTCACTCAACTCCTTCAGCGCTTCACAGAAGGACTTTCAGCAGCAGGAAAACTTTAAAACATAGGAAAACATTCCAACTCTAGCTTCTTCTTATCTCTAAAGGGTGAGTCACACCATGGGTGGAGACCTAATTCACCCAGACTTCCTGTTGCTCCTAAAGGAGGCGTCGCCTGGAGGATAGAGAGAGTACATTTTAAGTAAGTTGCACTAAACTGACAAAACAATGATTCCACATGTCTACAGCATTACACACTCATCTATACAGGTTATCAGCAAAAACAGCTGATTTAGGTGTCACTGGCTCTTTAAACACAATTTCACAACCATCACAACACACTTCTATCCCTCTGCTCCACTAATCAACAACAAAGTGTACCAGAATCAACTCCCAAAACTCTTGTCTTTGAGAGATGCAGCTGCGGTCAAAAACCTCCAAGTCTGAAATCGGCTTTCGGCACCATGTGTTATTGTTTAGGTCTGTAGAAACCTCCTTTCTTGTCTGGATCATCTCCAGCTAGCAGACCTTATGTTCCTCGTTCTTTACTTCCAGGGGAGGAAGGCTGTTCCCAGAAATGACCATTATTCAGTAGCCCAAGGGGTTCAAATGAAGGCAACTGGACTTCTTTGGTTTCTTGAAGACGTTTCGCTTCTCATCCTAGGAGCTTTGTCAATTCTGACTGGAATATGGGAGGGTCGATCTTATAAACTGTAGCTGTCTATTGTTGCTCAACGAGCAGCATCTGCCTGTGAATGCCCCTCCTCCCTACCTCTTGATGAGTCGTTAGCCTCGTTAGCCTCTATTGTTTGTGAGTCGTTGTTTTGATTAGATGCAGGAGGGTGTGAACTGGACTGAAACTGTTTTGGAACTTGGTTCAAAGCTGCATTGTAGGTGCTGGAAAGGTGAAACCTGAGTCCTCCTCCTCTATTTAATGATGGTTTCTCCATTTTGACCTAGATGGCTTCCTTCACTCCTCTCTCAAACCATCTATCTTCTCTGTCCAGAATGTGGACTTTGTCATCTTCAAAGGTATGGCCCTTGTCCTTCAGGTGTAGGTGGACTGCAGAGTCTTGGCCTGAAGAGGTGGCTCTCCTGTGCTGTGCCATGCGCTTGTGTAGTTGTTGTTTAGTTTCCCCTATGTAAAGCTCTGGACAGTCCTCACTGCATTGGACTGCATATACGACGCCGCTCTGCTTCTGTCATGGTCTGGTTTACGTGTTTAACCCAGGACATGTAGAATCAGAACCGGGACAAGAATAAGGTAAGAAAATAATCTTTATTAAGTTGGCTGGAGTACTCGTGAAGCCGAGGAACGGAAGGGTACGGGTCCGGATCTAATGAGGAAACACAAGATGGTGAGCCGGGATCCAGAGGAGGAAAACAACAACTGAGAACTGTCTTACTTGCTGGTGAGGGAGTAGGGAGTTCTGAGGAGGGAGTGGGGTCCGGTCGGGGGTGTACCAGATGAGGTGGTACTGGAGAGGATGTTGCTCAAGAGGGATCCAAATATCCAGAAGGCTAGCTGGAGACGCAAGGTGAGCGGTGGAGAGCGGAGCGGCTGGAGAGCACAGCGGGACGCTGAAGTGGTTGAGATCCGAGAAGTTCTGTTTGTGGTGGATGAGGGCTGTAGTGGTCTGGAGAAGGGCACAAGGGTTGATTAGTAGGAGTCTCAAAAAGTACACAAAAAATGCTGCTTGCAATCTTCTAAATTAGCTCGAGAAAAGGTCGTAGACGAATACCCAACGGGAGTTAATCATCCGACAAAGTGTTGGCGTCCCACTGCTCCTTATATCCCCAGCCGGTGATTGCTGCAGAACAGCAACAGCTGGTGCCGCTCTCCAGGAAACGCCCACCTGCAGGAATGAGACTCAAACCAGAGATTTAGAGCAGATGAACACCCCAGACCGTGACAGCTTCTGTTTGGGTGTCTTGTCTTTAGGATGGACCAGCCTCTGTTTGAGGGTATTGTTGGGTTTAAAGTTTACAGGGATGTTATGTTTGGAGAAAATTCTTCTCAGTTTCTCAGAGACTCCTGCCACATATGGGATGATGGTACCTCTGCGCCTGTTGTCCTTCTCTTTGCTGTTTGCTGCTGTGGATTCCTTTCTGGACTTCTTTGTTGATTTCACAAAGGCCCAGTTGGGGTATCTGCAGTTTTGGAGCGCTTTCTTAACGTGTTTCTCTTCCTTTTGCTTTCCCTCAGTCTTTGTGGGGATATTCTCTGCCCGATGGTGTAAAGTCCTGATAACTGACATTTTGTGCTCCAGTGGGTGATGTGAGTCGAAATGCAAATACTGGTCTGTGTGGGTCGGTTTTCTGTAGACTTCAATGCTGAGACTTCCATCCTCTTCAATTTGCACAGCACAGTCCAAGAAGGGTAGTTTGTTGTTGTGTGCGTCCTCCCTGGTGAACTTGATGTTCTTGTCCACAGCGTTAATGTGCCTGGTGAAGCCTTCTACTTCCTGCGTGAGAATTTTGACCCATGTGTCGTCCACATACCTGAACCAGTGGCTTGGTGTTGTTCCATTGTAGGAGTTCAGTGCTCTGGTTTCCACTTCCTCCATGTAGATGTTGGTGACAATAGGTGATACTGGGGAGCCCATGGCACATCCATGTTTCTGCCGGTAAAACTTGTCATTGTGTTTGAAATAGGTGGTGGAAAGGCAAAGGTCTAGGAGGGTGCAGATCTGGTCTGGAGTCAGTTTTGTCCTCTCGGTTAAGGAATCATCTTGTNAGAAGAAGCTAATATTTATTTCATGTGTTGAACGGTAGGAAGATGTCCTGTACACGCTTGGCAAAGGTTGTTCTTTCCTCACAGTGAGGTTATTATTTACAGACTGATACACATGGATGTATCTAACCATGTTTAGACCCTGTTTTATTGTAATGCCATTCTTTAACACTGTTGTGTCCCAAAAAGAGAATGTACTGTATAAGCTATTGCACTTTGTGTTTAGAAATACCAGCTGCTTTGTTTGGTTTCTTTAGTTTTACCACTAATCGTTTGAAGATTTGGACATATTTTTATATATTTTACATGCAAAACAAATAAAAATAAAGGTTTTTGAAATCATAATGTCTATATTCTATTTAGTCTGAAGTGACTATGACAATAGAAGCCATAGGAATTTAATTTGAGTGATAAATTATTCAAAGCCTTGTTGCCAGCGGTCATAATGTTATGTAACGTTTCATATATTTTTTTAAATAAATGCAAATAATATCTTTATCCTATTCAACTTTATCTGTTAACAGTTGTGTAAAAACTCTGGTTGTTCAGGTTAACAAGCTTCATTTCGCAAACATCTTTGATGGAAATTAAATAAATTTACTGAAAACTGAGGAATCATTTTCACAACCTTTATTCTAGTCCTTATTTACTTCAGTTTTCATTATAATATGATGTCTTTGGCTCGTATTACCTGGAAATTTTGCAACATTGACCAAAAACTTCCATGTTTGTGAACTATATAATTTGTTGAGAGAATGAGGTATGGAGATGTGTTTAAAGGAAAAGTTCGCTTTTTTAGACATTAAGTTTTATGTCTTCCTTCACCCACCCAGTGCTCTGTAAACTTTGACCCATTTCACACACACACCCCTGCTCAGAGATTTCCAGGGGAGAAGTGATTCATAAACGTAGTTCTGGCTAGTTTCGGGGGCGCTTTATCTGAGCCGTTTAGCCTCACAAAAGGATTAGCCTCTGAAAGCATGGCTAATTTGCATCTCACAAACAAAGAGAAAAAATTTACAACTTCACATTACAACGGGACTATTTTTTGTCATTCGTATCCCTGCGCCGCTCCCCGCAGCTATAGAACGGGCTCGTGTCTGGCTGCTAATCCTAGCTGTATGAGTGAAACACAGGGTGCGAATTACACACAGACTTCCGGGGGAGCCCACTTAGACAGGGTGGGGGTGGGGTGGGGGGGGTAGGAGACCTTGGTCCCTGAAATGCCTAGAAACGGCCCTGGGTGTGGGACTGAGTTTTGAGGGTGATCTGAATTGTATCAAATAAATAAATATTACATACTTATAAATTATTATTATTATTGTAAAGTTACAAACGTGTAGTGGGTTATATCTGCCTACATTTTCCTTATCAAGCACTTTGGGTTTTTTTTATGCGACTATTTTCCTGTCCTGTCTGTGTCTTAGCTGCATCTCCTCTCAATCCTCCAGAAAAACTGCTGCATGGCTTCTTCATTTTCAACTAATGAGTTACTTTTGAAATTAGCAGATCAGAAAGATCTGTCAACCGCAAAAATAGCGGAATATGCGCTGTGCGGCCGCGCCAGTGAGGTGACGTCACCGAAGCACGGGAGATGATTCCTGCAGCAGCGGAGCGCGTCAGACGCAAATGAAAGAGAAAATATGAGCAAACATGAACGATCGTGTGTTAATTATGTTTTATTTGGTGGCGCCACTTTGAGAATGTTACTGTGGCTGTGCGCAGGACGCAGCTGCCCGGCGGAGCGCATCAGTAATCAGTGCTCTGCCGCTCTCCATCCTCTCCGCCCAAAAAAAGACCCGCTACGCTGAGAGTCCAAATAAATAATGTAATATATGTAGGAACTGGATCTTTTTTCGGGCTCCCCCTGGGTGTGTAAGTTGAGGGCTTCCAGGGGAGCCCGGAGCCCTTTCAGGGGAGCCGGGCTCCCTTTAGCTCCCCCGTAATTCGAACCCTGGGTGTAGGTGGACTGCAGAGTCTTGGCCTGAAGAGGTGGCTCTCCTGTGTTGTGCCATGCGCTTGTGTAGTTGTTGTTTAGTTTCCCCTATGTAAAGCTCTGGACAGTCCTCACTGCATTGGGCTGCATAAACGACGCCGCTCCGCTTCTGTTTGGGTGTCTTGTCTTTAGGATGGACCAGCCTCTGTTTGAGGGTATTGTTGGGTTTGAAGTTTACAGGGATGTTATGTTTGGAGAAGATTCTTCTCAGTTTCTCAGAGACTCCTGCCACATATGGGATGATGGTACCTCTGCGCCTGTTGTCCTTCTCTTTGCTGTTTGCTGCTGTGGATTCCTTTCTGGACTTCTTTGTTGATTTCACAAAGGCCCAGTTGGGGTATCTGCAGTTTTGGAGCGCTTTCTTAACGTGTTTCTCTTCCTTTTGCTTTCCCTCAGTCTTTGTGGGGATATTCTCTGCCCGATGGTGTAAAGTCCTGATAACTGACATTTTGTGCTCCAGTGGGTGATGTGAGTCGAAATGCAAATACTGGTCTGTGTGGGTCGGTTTTCTGTAGACTTCAATGCTGAGACTTCCATCCTCTTCAATTTGCACAGCACAGTCCAAGAAGGGTAGTTTGTTGTTGTGTGCGTCCTCCCTGGTGAACTTGATGTTCTTGTCCACAGCGTTAATGTGCCTGGTGAAGCCTTCTACTTCCTGCGTGAGAATTTTGACCCATGTGTCGTCCACATACCTGAACCAGTGGCTTGGTGTTGTTCCATTGTAGGAGTTCAGTGCTCTGGTTTCCACTTCCTCCATGTAGATGTTGGTGACAATAGGTGATACTGGGGAGCCCATGGCACATCCATGTTTCTGCCGGTAAAACTTGTCATTGTGTTTGAAATAGGTGGTGGAAAGGCAAAGGTCTAGGAGGGTGCAGATCTGGTCTGGAGTCAGTTTTGTCCTCTCGGTTAAGGAATCATCTTGTTCCAGCCTATTCCTGACCACTTCTACTGCTTCAGCTGTGGGTATACAAGTGAAGAGTGAAGTGACGTCAAACGAGACAATGGTTTCACCTGGAGCCAGTTTGAGATCTTGAACTTTACTGGCAAAATCCACTGAGTTCTGTATGTGATGTAAGGTTTTTCCAACCAGGGGGGCCAAGATGGTGGAGAGATGTTTTGCAATGTTGTATGTGACCGAGTTGATGCTGCTGACGATGGGTCTGAGTGGTGTTCCTTCCTTGTGAATCTTTGGAAGACCATATATACATGGGGTGGCTTCTCCTGGATAGAGTTTGTAGTAAAATGAGCGGTCGATTACTTTGTCCTTTAGCAGCTTCTGTAAATGGTCCGTGATTTTCTTCTTGTATCCACTTGTCGGGTCCCTCTTCAGAGCTTCATATGTTGTGTTGTCATTCAACAGTGAGATGACTTTGTTGTGGTATTCTGTGGTATTCAGTATAACCGTACAACGTCCCTTATCTGCCGGTAGAATTGTGATGTTCTGGTCTTTGCTGAGCGAGGAAACGGCTTTTCTTTCTTGTGGGGACAAGTTAGAAGGAGGAGTCTTTGCATTAGAGACTGCTGCTGTAACTTTGATCCTCAGTTCTTCAGCTTCTGCTTCCCTTAGGTTGTTGTTCCTTATAGCAGATTCTGTTGCCGTGATGAAATCAACTGTGGGGATGTGTTGTGGGGAGATAGCAAAATTGAGTCCTTTGGCTAGAACGTCCTTCTCTGTTTGGGTGAGTTTTCTGTCTGATAAGTTCTTCACCCACTGTTCCTGGATGTCCATCTGGTTGGTGTCATCTGGTGGTGGTCCAATTAGTTTTGATGTTTTTGGCTGCAGGTTTTGGAATTTGCATTGTTGCCGTTCTTTGCTCTTCATGTGCTGTGCTAGTTGAGCCTTTTCTGTGAAGCTGGAAACTTCCTCTAACACAGTGCTAGGTAGAAGTTCAGAAAGCTTCTGGGTGATGATTGCAATCCTATGGGTAAGGGCCTCAATGGTGAAGTGGGTCTGTCTAATCCGTTCGTTGAGCAGCNCTCTGCTGGGAGCCGGGATCAAACCTGCAACCTTCTGATTACTGGACAACCCGCTGTACCTCCATGGCTTAGATCACATCTCCAGTGTTTATCTGTCCAGTACAGAAAGTATGCTGGAGTAATTGATCTTTACACAATCAGACTAGAGACAGCAACACCCATGATTTTCACATCTTGTTCATTTAGGATGAGATTTGTGACGACGCACACGGATCTCTGCACCTTTCCATCTACTGATCCAATAGAGATGTAGCATGACACCAACAGGGGAGGGCCAAGCTAAGGATAAAAAACTAATGCATGAGAGGATTCGGGGCTCTGTTGACTGATGGCCATGAGGGGTGGCTTCAGGGGTCACATTGTCTTGTTTGTACCATTTTCTATGGTTTTTCTACATAAACCAATATAAAACCAACCTACTGAATAATATGCTGGTGAAGGTTCTCAGTCATCCAGGTCATGGTAATCCAAGGGGTTCAAATGAAGGCAACTGGACTTCTTTGGTTTCTTGAAGACGTTTCGCTTCTCATCCGAGGAGCTTTGTCAATTCTGACTGGAATATGGGAGGGTCGATCTTATAAACTGTAGCTGTCTATTGTTGCTCAACGAGCAGCATCTGCCTGTGAATGCCCCTCCTCCCTACCTCTTGATGAGTCGTTAGCCTCGTTAGCCTCTATTGTTTGTGAGTCGTTGTTTTGATTAGATGCAGGAGGGTGTGAACTGGACTGAAACTGTTTTGGAACTTGGTTCAAAGCTGCATTGTAGGTGCTGGAAAGGTGAAACCTGAGTCCTCCTCCTCTATTTAATGATGGTTTCTCCATTTTGACCTAGATGGCTTCCTTCACTCCTCTCTCAAACCATCTATCTTCTCTGTCCAGAATGTGGACTTTGTCATCTTCAAAGGTATGGCCCTTGTCCTTCAGGTGTAGGTGGACTGCAGAGTCTTGGCCTGAAGAGGTGGCTCTCCTGTGCTGTGCCATGCGCTTGTGTAGTTGTTGTTTAGTTTCCCCTATGTAAAGCTCTGGACAGTCCTCACTGCATTGGACTGCATATACGACGCCGCTCTGCTTCTGTCATGGTCTGGTTTACGTGTTTAACCCAGGACATGTAGAATCAGAACCGGGACAAGAATAAGGTAAGAAAATAATCTTTATTAAGTTGGCTGGAGTACTCGTGAAGCCGAGGAACGGAAGGGTACGGGTCCGGATCTAATGAGGAAACACAAGATGGTGAGCCGGGATCCAGAGGAGGAAAACAACAACTGAGAACTGTCTTACTTGCTGGTGAGGGAGTAGGGAGTTCTGAGGAGGGAGTGGGGTCCGGTCGGGGGTGTACCAGATGAGGTGGTACTGGAGAGGATGTTGCTCAAGAGGGATCCAAATATCCAGAAGGCTAGCTGGAGACGCAAGGTGAGCGGTGGAGAGCGGAGCGGCTGGAGAGCACAGCGGGACGCTGAAGTGGTTGAGATCCGAGAAGTTCTGTTTGTGGTGGATGAGGGCTGTAGTGGTCTGGAGAAGGGCACAAGGGTTGATTAGTAGGAGTCTCAAAAAGTACACAAAAAATGCTGCTTGCAATCTTCTAAATTAGCTCGAGAAAAGGTCGTAGACGAATACCCAACGGGAGTTAATCATCCGACAAAGTGTTGGCGTCCCACTGCTCCTTATATCCCCAGCCGGTGATTGCTGCAGAACAGCAACAGCTGGTGCCGCTCTCCAGGAAACGCCCACCTGCAGGAATGAGACTCAAACCAGAGATTTAGAGCAGATGAACACCCCAGACCGTGACAGTACCCCCCCCTCAAGGGACGCCACCCGGCGGCCCCGAGGAGGAGGAGGCGGAGGAGGAGGCACGAGAAGTCTCAAAGGCCCTGATGAGGGACGGGTCCGCAATGAAGGACCCGGGAACCCAGGAGCGGTGCTCCGGGCCGTAGCCCCTCCAATCCACCAGATATTGGACTCCACGCCCCCGTCGACGAACGTCGAGTAGGCGGCGAACAGGGTAGACGGGCCCATCGGCCAAAAGACGAGCCGGAGGAGGGGGAGCCGGAGGCGGGCAAAGGGGACTGGACACAACAGGTTTGAGGAGGGACACATGAAAGACGGGATGAACCTTGAGAGACGGGGGAAGAGCCAGGCGAACCGTGGAAGGATTGATAATGGCTGTGATGGGGAAGGGGCCGATGAACCGGGGAGACAATTTTCTGCAGGACCCTTTGAGGGTGATGTCTCGGGTCGAGAGCCACACCTGTTGACCAGGGGTGTAGGGCGGAGCCGGTCGTCGATGCCTGTCTGCCAAACGGCGGTTCCGGTCAGAGGTTCTCTGAAGGGCCGTTCTTGTGAGGGTCCATATCCGCCGAGCCCCTCGGATGAACCGGGGAATGGTAACCGGTGCAGCAGGAGGGGATAAGGGAAACAGAGGAGGTTGGTAACCGAGGGAGATCTCGAAGGGGGAGAATCCAGTGGAAGAGGACGTGTGGGCGTTATGTGCGTACTCCATCCAGGGTAGGTGTTGACTCCAACTAGAGGGGTTGGTAGAACACACACAGCGCAACATGGCTTCCAGCTCTTGGTTCATGCGCTCACACTGACCGTTAGTTTGTGGGTGAAATCCCGAGCTTAGGGCTACTCGAGCCCCAAGGTTGGTGGCGAAGTCCCTCCAGGTTCTGGCCAGGAATTGAGGACCACGGTCGGATACGATCTCCTCCGGGATCCCATGTAGCCGGAAGACGTGCTTGACCAACAGCTGGGCTGTTTCTGCAGAGGTTGGGAGGTGTTTGAGAGGCACCAGATGACAGGCCTTAGAAAAACGATCTACAATAGTTAGTATAACCTGGAAACCACGAGAAGGAGGGAGACCAGTAACAAAGTCAAGGGCGATGTGGGACCAAGGTCTTGAAGGGATGGCTAATGGGTGGAGTAGTCCGGATGGGGGTTGGTTGCTGCCTTTGCTCTTAGCACAGATGTGGCAGGCAGTGACGTAACTCTTCACATCCTTATACATGAGGGGCCACCAAAAGGACCTGCGAATGAGGGCTAATGTCCTGCTAACTCCTGGGTGAATAAGAAACTTAGCCGTGTGTACCCAATGTATCAAGGGGCCCCGACATGAAACAGGGACATATCTCTTATTGGGTGGTGCAGTACCAGGACCCGGCTCGTTCTTACAGGCCTCCTCGATTCTTTTGAGGATATCCCAGCTGACTGATCCCACCACAATCGAGGGGGGCAGGATAGTGGTTGGTTCCAGCTCACGATCTGGCGAGAACTGACGAGAGAGTGCATCTGGTTTGGCGTTTTTGGAGCCAGGTCTGAAAGATATCAAAAAGTTAAACCGAGAAAAGAAAAGTGACCANGATCAGAAAGATCTGTCAACCGCAAAAATAGCGGAATATGCGCTGTGCGGCCGCGCCAGTGAGGTGACGTCACCGAAGCACGGGAGATGATTCCTGCAGCAGCGGAGCGCGTCAGACGCAAATGAAAGAGAAAATATGAGCAAACATGAACGATCGTGTGTTAATTATGTTTTATTTGGTGGCGCCACTTTGAGAATGTTACTGTGGCTGTGCGCAGGACGCAGCTGCCCGGCGGAGCGCATCAGTAATCAGTGCTCTGCCGCTCTCCATCCTCTCCGCCCAAAAAAAGACCCGCTACGCTGAGAGTCCAAATAAATAATGTAATATATGTAGGAACTGGATCTTTTTTCGGGCTCCCCCTGGGTGTGTAAGTTGAGGGCTTCCAGGGGAGCCCGGAGCCCTTTCAGGGGAGCCGGGCTCCCTTTAGCTCCCCCGTAATTCGAACCCTGGGTGTAGGTGGACTGCAGAGTCTTGGCCTGAAGAGGTGGCTCTCCTGTGTTGTGCCATGCGCTTGTGTAGTTGTTGTTTAGTTTCCCCTATGTAAAGCTCTGGACAGTCCTCACTGCATTGGGCTGCATAAACGACGCCGCTCCGCTTCTGTTTGGGTGTCTTGTCTTTAGGATGGACCAGCCTCTGTTTGAGGGTATTGTTGGGTTTGAAGTTTACAGGGATGTTATGTTTGGAGAAGATTCTTCTCAGTTTCTCAGAGACTCCTGCCACATATGGGATGATGGTACCTCTGCGCCTGTTGTCCTTCTCTTTGCTGTTTGCTGCTGTGGATTCCTTTCTGGACTTCTTTGTTGATTTCACAAAGGCCCAGTTGGGGTATCTGCAGTTTTGGAGCGCTTTCTTAACGTGTTTCTCTTCCTTTTGCTTTCCCTCAGTCTTTGTGGGGATATTCTCTGCCCGATGGTGTAAAGTCCTGATAACTGACATTTTGTGCTCCAGTGGGTGATGTGAGTCGAAATGCAAATACTGGTCTGTGTGGGTCGGTTTTCTGTAGACTTCAATGCTGAGACTTCCATCCTCTTCAATTTGCACAGCACAGTCCAAGAAGGGTAGTTTGTTGTTGTGTGCGTCCTCCCTGGTGAACTTGATGTTCTTGTCCACAGCGTTAATGTGCCTGGTGAAGCCTTCTACTTCCTGCGTGAGAATTTTGACCCATGTGTCGTCCACATACCTGAACCAGTGGCTTGGTGTTGTTCCATTGTAGGAGTTCAGTGCTCTGGTTTCCACTTCCTCCATGTAGATGTTGGTGACAATAGGTGATACTGGGGAGCCCATGGCACATCCATGTTTCTGCCGGTAAAACTTGTCATTGTGTTTGAAATAGGTGGTGGAAAGGCAAAGGTCTAGGAGGGTGCAGATCTGGTCTGGAGTCAGTTTTGTCCTATCGGTTAAGGAATCATCTTGTTCCAGCCTATTCCTGACCGCTTCTACTGCTTCAGCTGTGGGTATACAAGTGAAGAGTGAAGTGACGTCAAACGAGACAATGGTTTCACCTGGAGCCAGTTTGAGATCTTGAACTTTATTGGCAAAATCCACTGAGTTCTGTATGTGATGTGGGGTTTTTCCAACCAGGGGGGCCAAGATGGTGGAGAGGTGTTTTGCAATGTTGTATGTGACCGAGTTGATGCTGCTGACGATGGGTCTGAGTGGTGTTCCTTCCTTGTGAATCTTTGGAAGACCATATATACATGGGGTGGCTTCTCCTGGATAGAGTTTGTAGTAAAATGAGCGGTCGATTACTTTGTCCTTTAGCAGCTTCTGTAAATGGTCCGTGATTTTCTTCTTGTATCCACTTGTCGGGTCCCTCTTCAGAGCTTCATATGTTGTGTTGTCATTCAAAAGTGAGATGACTTTGTTGTGGTATTCTGTGGTATTCAGTATAACCGTACAACGTCCCTTATCTGCCGGTAGAATTGTGATGTTCTGGTCTTTGCTGAGCGAGGAAACGGCTTTTCTTTCTTGTGGGGACAAGTTAGAAGGAGGAGTCTTTGCATTAGAGACTGCTGCTGTAACTTTGATCCTCAGTTCTTCAGCTTCTGCTTCCCTTAGGTTGTTGTTCCTTATAGCAGATTCTGTTGCCGTGATGAAATCAACTGTGGGGATGTGTTGTGGGGAGATAGCAAAATTGAGTCCTTTGGCTAGAACGTCCTTCTCTGTTTGGGTGAGTTTTCTGTCTGATAAGTTCTTCACCCACTGTTCCTGGATGTCCATCTGGTTGGTGTCATCTGGTGGTGGTCCAATTAGTTTTGATGTTTTTGGCTGCAGGTTTTGGAATTTGCATTGTTGCCGTTCTTTGCTCTTCATGTGCTGTGCTAGTTGAGCCTTTTCTGTGAAGCTGGAAACTTCCTCTAACACAGTGCTAGGTAGAAGTTCAGAAAGCTTCTGGGTGATGATTGCAATCCTATGGGTAAGGGCCTCAATGGTGAAGTGGGTCTGTCTAATCCGTTCGTTGAGCAGCTGATGTTGTGCTTTTTTAAGAATCCCTTCTGCTCTGTGTCCTTTAATGGTGCTTCTAAGTCTCAGGCTTTTTGGAAAGAGACTTTGTTGTCTGCATCTCAGGTTGAAGCGGAGGTGGTTTCTGTAGTCAGCCAGCTTCCTAGATGTCCTCTCATATTCCCTTACTATTCCAAGGGTGTCTTTCCCATAGTGTAGGGCAATATGCTGGTGAAGGTTCTCAGTCATCCAGGTCATGGTAATCCAAGGGGTTCAAATGAAGGCAACTGGACTTCTTTGGTTTCTTGAAGACGTTTCGCTTCTCATCCGAGGAGCTTTGTCAATTCTGACTGGAATATGGGAGGGTCGATCTTATAAAGCTCTGAAGAGGGACCCGACAAGTGGATACAAGAAGAAAATCACGGNTTGCGAATGCGAACCAAGTGGTAGGCGTTGCGGAGGTCTAACTTTGTGAAGACAGTAGCATCTTGAACTGGCTCAAAGGTGGAAGCAAGGAGTGGCAGAGGGTACTTATTCTTGACTGTAATGTGATTAAGTCCACGGAAATCAATGCAGGGGCGGAGTGAACCGTCTTTTTTAGAAACGAAGAAAAATCCAGCCCCTAGGGGGGACGTGGACGGTCTGATTATGCCCGCGGCTAGTGACTCTGAAATGTACTTCTCCATACACTCATGTTCGGGTTTGGAAAGGCTGTACAAGCGGCTGGAGGGGAGTGTGGCATCAGGGATAAGGTCAATACAACAATCGAGGGGGCGGTGAGGAGGTAGTGAAGAGGCTTTGTCCTTGCTAAATACCTGTGGGATGTCGTGGTACTCGGAGGGAACTCCTGTTAGGTCCGGTGGGGGTGATGGTTCAAGTTGATGTCTCTGAGTACTCGAAGTGGGTGCTCGTAGGCAGGTGGTGAGACAACGGGAACTCCAAGATTCCACTCTACTTGTCCTCCAGTCAATGTGGGGGTTATGGGTAACCAGCCAGGGATGTCCCAGAACTACAGGGGACTGGGGAGAGGGAAACACAAAAAACGTGATACGTTCATAGTGGTTACCTGAGGTTTGTAGGGTGATGGGAGTGGTTTGATGGGTAATGGGCGAAAGGGGGTTTCCATCCAAAGAAGAAGCGTGCAGGGGAGTGGGCAGTGGAATGGTAGGGATGTGGAGCTGGTCCACGATGGTCTGATCCAGAAAATTCTGTTCACAGCCTGAGTCCAAGAGTGCCTGTGTGGAATGGTGATGATGGGAAAAGAGAACAACACAAGGTAAGGAACACCGGAATGAGGAATTGAAGTTAGCACCCACCCGTACTCCCGGTTCTACTGGCGGGCTCGGCGGTTTAACTGAATCGGGCACTGGGAAACATAATGTCCGGCTTCTCCACAGTAGAGGCAGAGCTTGTGTGACATACGTCTATTTCTCTCCTCCAGGCTGAGTCGGGTCCGGCCAATCTGCATGGGTTCCTCCGGTCCAGGTGCAGGAGCTGGTCTGGGGATGGCTCGAGAGGAGGTTGGAGGGGAGGCTGGAACCGGCTGATGGGGGCCTTTATAACGGTCTCGGAGGCGTTTGTCTATCTTGGTAGCCAGGGCTATAAGGTCCTCCAGGTTTTGCGGCTCGGGACAGAGGGCTAGTTGATCTTTAATTCTCTCATTAAGGGCTTCCTGGAATGCCCCCATTAATGAGTCCTCGTTCCACGTGGAGGCAGCAGCTAGTGTTCTGAACTTTAAAGAAAATTCAGTGACTGTCTGACGACCCTGGGACAGGTGCCATAGTTGTTTGGCTATTTCCGAACGTTTTTCCTCACAGCCGAAGGTCAACTTAAATTCTGACAAAAACTCAGAAAGTGGTCCATTCAAAAAACTGGGAAGGCGGCTCTTGGTTTCAGCCCATTCTAAGGCTTTACCGCGTAGTAATCCAATAATGTAGGATATCTTCACTGCGTCGGTAGCAAATGACGCAGGGGAACGATCAAAAGTTAACCTGCATTGTAAGAGGAATCCCCTACACTGCGCGGAATCTCCCTCAAACGTCATAGTGGGCGGGGAGTCGGCGACGCGAAACAAACAGGGATCCGGAAGAGATGGCTGAGTGAGCTGGGGGGCGACAACGGGGTTCGGTGGGACTGGAACCGGGGCTGTGACTTTCTCGTGGATCTGAGCCACCACTGAATCGAGTTGGAGTAATCTTTGGTTGGTGTTGTTAAGTTGTTCGAACAACGACCGGAGTGTAGCATCGTGATCAAGGAGCGTGCTGGAGATGGCTGGCGGGACCGATTCTGCATGTTTCGACTGTTGGTCGGATGATTCTGTCATGGTCTGGTTTACGTGTTTAACCCAGGACATGTAGAATCAGAACCGGGACAAGAATAAGGTAAGAAAATAATCTTTATTAAGTTGGCTGGAGTACTCGTGAAGCCGAGGAACGGAAGGGTACGGGTCCGGATCTAATGAGGAAACACAAGATGGTGAGCCGGGATCCAGAGGAGGAAAACAACAACTGAGAACTGTCTTACTTGCTGGTGAGGGAGTAGGGAGTTCTGAGGAGGGAGTGGGGTCCGGTCGGGGGTGTACCAGATGAGGTGGTACTGGAGAGGATGTTGCTCAAGAGGGATCCAAATATCCAGAAGGCTAGCTGGAGACGCAAGGTGAGCGGTGGAGAGCGGAGCGGCTGGAGAGCACAGCGGGACGCTGAAGTGGTTGAGATCCGAGAAGTTCTGTTTGTGGTGGATGAGGGCTGTAGTGGTCTGGAGAAGGGCACAAGGGTTGATTAGTAGGAGTCTCAAAAAGTACACAAAAAATGCTGCTTGCAATCTTCTAAATTAGCTCGAGAAAAGGTCGTAGACGAATACCCAACGGGAGTTAATCATCCGACAAAGTGTTGGCGTCCCACTGCTCCTTATATCCCCAGCCGGTGATTGCTGCAGAACAGCAACAGCTGGTGCCGCTCTCCAGGAAACGCCCACCTGCAGGAATGAGACTCAAACCAGAGATTTAGAGCAGATGAACACCCCAGACCGTGACAGCTTCTGTTTGGGTGTCTTGTCTTTAGGATGGACCAGCCTCTGTTTGAGGGTATTGTTGGGTTTAAAGTTTACAGGGATGTTATGTTTGGAGAAAATTCTTCTCAGTTTCTCAGAGACTCCTGCCACATATGGGATGATGGTACCTCTGCGCCTGTTGTCCTTCTCTTTGCTGTTTGCTGCTGTGGATTCCTTTCTAGACTTCTTTGTTGATTTCACAAATGCCCAGTTGGGGTATCTGCAGTTTTGGAGCGCTTTCCTAACGTGTTTCTCTTCCTTTTGCTTTCCCTCAGTCTTTGTGGGGATATTCTCTGCCCGATGGTGTAAAGTCCTGATAACTGACATTTTGTGCTCCAGTGGGTGATGTGAGTCGAAATGCAAATACTGGTCTGTGTGGGTCGGTTTCCTGTAGACTTCAATGCTGAGACTCCCATCCTCTTCAATTTGCACAGCACAATCCAAAAAGGGCAGTGTGTTGTTGTGTGCGTCCTCCCTGGTGAACTTGATGTTCTTGTCCACAGCGTTAATGTGCCTGGTGAAACCTTCTACATCCTGCGTGAGAATTTTGACCCATGTGTCGTCCACATACCTGAACCAGTGGCTTGGTGTTGTTCCATTGTAGGAGTTCAAGGCTCTGGTTTCCACTTCCTCTGGTTTCCACTTTGCAATGTTGTATGTGACCGAGTTGATGCTGCTGACGATGGGTCTGAGTGGTGTTCCTTCCTTGTGAATCAGATTCACAAGGAAGGAACACCACTCAGACCCATCGTCAGCAGCATCAACTCGGTCACATACAACATTGCAAAGTGGAAACCAGAGGAAGTGGAAACCAGAGCCTTGAACTCCTACAATGGAACAACACCAAGCCACTGGTTCAGGTATGTGGACGACACATGGGTCAAAATTCTCACGCAGGATGTAGAAGGTTTCACCACATCTCTCCACCATCTTGGCCCCACTGGTTGGAAAAACCCCACATCACATACAGAACTCAGTGGATTTTGCCAATAAAGTTCAAGATCTCAAACTGGCTCCAGGTGAAACCATTGTCTCGTTTGACGTCACTTCACTCTTCACTTGTATACCCACAGCTGAAGCAGTAGAAGCGGTCAGGAATAGGCTGGAACAAGATGATTCCTTAACCGATAGGACAAAACTGACTCCAGACCAGATCTGCACCCTCCTAGACCTTTGCCTTTCCACCACCTATTTCAAACACAATGACAAGTTTTACCGGCAGAAACATGGATGTGCCATGGGCTCCCCAGTATCACCTATTGTCGCCAACATCTACATGGAGGAAGTGGAAACCAGAGCCTTGAACTCCTACAATGGAACAACACCAAGCCACTGGTTCAGGTATGTGGACGACACATGGGTCAAAATTCTCACGCAGGAAGTAGAAGGNTGTGCTGTGCAAATTGAAGAGGATGGAAGTCTCAGCATTGAAGTCTACAGGAAACCGACCCACACAGACCAGTATTTGCATTTCGACTCACATCACCCACTGGAGCACAAAATGTCAGTTATCAGGACTCTACACCATCGGGCAGAGAATATCCCCACAAAGACTGAGGGAAAGCAAAAGGAAGAGAAACACGTTAGGAAAGCGCTCCAAAACTGCAGATACCCCAACTGGGCATTTGTGAAATCAACAAAGAAGTCTAGAAAGGAATCCACAGCAGCAAACAGCAAAGAGAAGGACAACAGGCGCAGAGGTACCATCATCCCATATGTGGCAGGAGTCTCTGAGAAACTGAGAAGAATTTTCTCCAAACATAACATCCCTGTAAACTTTAAACCCAACAATACCCTCAAACAGAGGCTGGTCCATCCTAAAGACAAGACACCCAAACAGAAGCAGAGCGGCGTCGTATATGCAGTCCAATGCAGTGAGGACTGTCCAGAGCTTTACATAGGGGAAACTAAACAACAACTACACAAGCGCATGGCACAGCACAGGAGAGCCACCTCTTCAGGCCAAGACTCTGCAGTCCACCTACACCTGAAGGACAAGGGCCACACCTTTGAAGATGACAAAGTCCACATTCTGGACAGAGAAGATAGATGGTTTGAGAGAGGAGTGAAGGAAGCCATCTATGTCAAAATGGAGAAACCATCATTAAATAGAGGAGGAGGACTCAGGTTTCACCTTTCCAGCACCTACAATGCAGCTTTGAACCAAGTTCCAAAACAGTTTCAGTCCAGTTCACACCCTCCTGCATCTAATCAAAACAACGACTCACAAACAATAGAGGCTAACGAGGCTAACGACTCATCAAGAGGTAGGGAGGAGGGGCATTCACAGGCAGATGCTGCTCGTTGAGCAACAATAGACAGCTACAGTTTATAAGATCGACCCTCCCATATTCCAGTCAGAATTGACAAAGCTCCTCGGATGAGAAGCGAAACGTCTTCAAGAAACCAAAGAAGTCCAGTTGCCTTCATTTGAACCCCTTGGATTACCATGACCTGGATGACTGAGAACCTTCACCAGCATATTATTCAGTAGGTTGGTTTTATATTGGTTTATGTAGAAAAACCATAGAAAATGGTACAAACAAGACAATGTGACCCCTGAAGCCACCCCTCATGGCCATCAGTCAACAGAGCCCCGAATCCTCTCATGCATTAGTTTTTTATCCTTAGCTTGGCCCTCCCCTGTTGGTGTCATGCTACATCTCTATTGGATCAGTAGATGGAAAGGTGCAGAGATCCGTGTGCGTCGTCACAAATCTCATCCTAAATGAACAAGATGTGAAAATCATGGGTGTTGCTGTCTCTAGTCTGATTGTGTAAAGATCAATTACTCCAGCATACTTTCTGTACTGGACAGATAAACACTGGAGATGTGATCTAAGCCATGGAGGTACAGCGGGTTGTCCAGTAATCAGAAGGTTGCAGGTTTGATCCCGGCTCCCAGCAGAGAATGCTGCTGTTGTGTCCTTGGGCAAGACACTTCACCCGCCTTGCCTGCTGGTGGTGGTCAGAGGGACTGGTGGCGCCAGTGTTCAGCAGTCTCACTTCTATCGGTGTGCCCCAGGGCAGCTGTAGCTACAATGTAGCTCATCATCACCAGCGTGTGAATGGGTGGATGACTAATTGTGTTGTGAAGCGCTTTGGGGGGTTGTAGAACCCTAAGAAGGTGCTATACAAAAGCATTTATTAAATAAATGATCCAACATTGTCCCAGAGTTCAGGACATGTTGGACACGTGATCCTGAATCTTGGTAAGAGTTTTATTATCTGAACTGTCCATAAACTGGATAACTGTTTTTTTTAAAGTCACATTTAGTTTTTTGCACAAATGAAAAACTGATGCATGAGACATGAATTATTCTAGTATTTATTATGAATGACAACAAAAGTAAATGAATGATCAGGTGACGTTAGCAGATCTTGTCATCAATCGTCACCCCAAGAAATTTAATTTGATGGACCCTTTTCTATTTCAATATTATACATTTTTACGTTGAGTTCAATTTCCAGTCTGTTATTACTAAATATCATTTATTTAGTTTTCCCTCAATTTAGTGATAATTTATTCGTATCAAACCAAGTTTTAATTTTCTTAATTTCTTCCATAATCCGTTCTAAGAGCTGCTGCAGATCAGCTCCCTCACACAACATACTAGTATCATCAGCAAACAAAATAAACCTCATTAACTGTGAGGATTTACAGATGTGAACAATTTAGGTCCTAATACCGAGCCCTGGGGAACTCCACAGGTAAAGTCTAAGTATACTGACTGGTTTTCACCCATCACCCAAAGTGCTGCCTCTTACATAAATAACTCTTTACCCAATCCAGCGCCAGACCTCTGATACCAAATCAGAAAAATAAATAATAAAGAATGAAAAGAATCCGCTTCTAGACCTGCAGAAAGAGAGAGAAAAGGGGACACACAAAAATACAACAGAACCAAAACATCACTGCACCAACAACATGAGGATCTATAATAGGCCTTTTCCATCGCAAAAACTGGCATGGATCGGGGTGGATCGGACTGCTAAATATTTTGTTCCGATTAAAAAACCAGTCCAGAAAACCGACCCGGACTGCGCCAGACTAACCCCTGTTCTGTTGTAGGTCCAGAAATTTCTGGAGCGGGGCTAGGGTGGAGCAACAACACAGTCAGCTGATCAGGGGACAGACATATGGCACTACTTGCAACAAGCAAAACAAACAAAGTTCAGCAGAGTTCCATTGTTTGTATTTTCATTAGTTTTACATAAATGTGAAAAAATGGCAGCAAGTAGCAGCAAGTTTTGGTCATCTTCAGAGCTCCATACATTCCTCACCGTCATTGTGAGAGTCCACACTGAGGAGGAGCTAGACGGGTTGGTAAGGAAGTTTTCTTCTCAGCAGATGGCCGCCGACCTCGGAACGGTGTCAGGCCAAGCTAAAGAATAAATCCCAATATAGAAACGTTAAAGACAGAAACAGCCGGAGTGGAGGTTGTTTTTCATACTGGAAATGGGAGAAATACACGGAGGTGCTACAACGTGCTGGATGCTATTTATAGCCAAACACCGGCAAAGCGAAGCAGCGAGGCAGGCCTGGACTCAGCTACCGCACAAAATACTGAATAGTTGCACAACTTATTTATGAAATCTTGCATGAAGGTTCGTTTAACCCCACCTGCCGACATGAGAGCCCAAACTCCGATAGAAACGCTCACCTGAAAATTGCAGAACCATACCGGTCCACACCACCGACGGTGACCCACTCCACTCCACACCAGAACCAGGGGATGGAAATCTGGCTTAACAGTAGCAGTTTTTGCTGAAAAGCACCCGGTAATAAATCCTAGTGCATATAGTGCCAACCACAGCCTTAGGTTATGTGTTAAAAACACCCAAGCCCATACTTGAGAGAGCACCATGCGAGCACCTGTGTGTGTACACGCATTTGTGTATGTAAGGTTTCTCTAGAGGAATGTGAGTGTGAGAGGCCACAGACCTGCCCCCAAAGACCCATGGAGGATGGAGGAGATCCAAGCCCTGAGATCCTGATAAAACCTGATGGTTAATTGTGCTAAATGTTTTTTTTTAAGTCAATAAAGATTCCAACTGCTGATTTTTTACGATCAATGGAGTTTGTTGTTTCCTCAGTTAAATAAATGAATGTCATGGATGTTGACCTGCTGGATCTAAACCTATACTGACTGTCAGTTATGATTTCAAATTTAGTTAAGACTTTGTCCACTCTAATAACAAAAGCTTTTTCTAATAAGACACAGGCCTGTAATTAGTGAAGTTGTGTATACTTCCATTTTTTATAAAGTGGTAACATTTTTGCTATGTTTCTTTTTTCTGGAAATTTTCCAGTTTGTAATGACAAATTACAAATATACATTAATGATATACTTTCAATGACTTTTTTCACATGTCAATTTCATTCTAATCTGTTTTATAATTTAGCTGGTTTAGCTGGTCCACACAGTAACAAAATACCCTAAAACGTGGTTTTAGAGGTTTGGTGTGAATTAACTTTTGGTCTAGGTAAGGATTAGGAACAGAACAGCACTGGTTATGGTTAGGGTATGGGTTAGGCATAGTGGAGTCACTAAAATGAATGGAAGTCAATGGAGGGTGTGTGTGTGTGTGTGTGCGTGTGTGTGTGTGTGTGTGTGTGTGTGTGTGTGTGTGTGTGTGATGTAGACAGAGCTTTGCTAGTAGGAAAAAACAACCAAACAGGTCTGAATGAATCCCCAGGTCTCTTTATTACTACAGTAGATACAACACTCACCGTTCATGTCACCAGTCATCACATCACAAATAACACCTACACATGTGTTAGGGTTGATGGGTGGAAACTACAAAGGAATTCTTTTGTAGAACGTTATGGACAGTAGTTTTGTGTGTGTGTGTGTGTGTGTTCTTGTCTAGCTATCTTAGTGAGGACCCTAACGAGTTTTTCACCTTTAAAGTGAGGACCATCAGTAGCAAAGTGAGGACATTTGCCCGGTCCTCACTTTGGTGCAATCTTCCAGAGCTCTACTCATTAGTTTTAGAGGAATGGTGTGAATTAAGTTTAGTTAAGGTTAGGGTTAGGAATAGATCAGCATTGGTTATGGTTAGGATTAGGGTATGGGTTAGGCATAATACAGCCACAAAAATTAACAAAAATGAATGGAAGTCAATGGATGGTCCTCACTAATATGGCTAGACAAGAGTGTGTGTGTGTGTGTGTGTGTGTGTGTGTGTGTGTGTGTGTGTGTGTAACTGAATTAGCACAAATGGAACTACGTACATAAGCTGTATTAGGCTCCATCGACTTGGTTACTATGACAACAAATGCTTCCAGGATTCAAACAAAGAAGAGAAACAGAAACACTAACATTTCCAATTATGCAGTAAACAAAAGTGTGACACATATGTTAGATAAAGTGATGTAAACCTGCAAATACACCAAATATCCACAAAGAAACACCGTATCTGAACAGCACTGTCTGTAGACGCCTTCCAGGTGATGGGGAGAGTAACACCATGAGCTCATGCACACTAGTTTACTAAACACCACTAGGGTAGCAGGGGCTTACTGGACCATGTCAACACAACACAGAGAATGACCCTGTAGTCCAGGGGATCACTCATCAAATCGCCCCTCCATGATGCTCTCAAAGGAAAAAGGGACAAACTTGAATCCCTGGCCTGAGTAGAACTTGTTCTGGAATTCCACCCTGAAAGGAGAAAAGAAGGAAAGAGGCAGTCAGGGGTGTGCCTACCACAACACAAAGTTACAAACTCTCCAACGGAGAACTTGACCATACTGGCATCCTCTACAGAAGAGTGTTCTCAACGAAATTCTGACCATTACCACTCGCTCCCGCCCGCCGCGCCTCTCCAGACACAGGCCGACAAAAAAAAAAGGTTCAGTTTTCAACAGGCCTAAGAATTCAACCTGAACCTGAAATGACCCGAAGGACTTGAAGACTGACCATTGACATGCATGCATGATCAAACTCACAATCTTTAATCATTTTAAAGCTGCAATGGCAAAAATTCAAAAGGAAATTGGCTTAAAACATTTTTTCATGCCTCTTAACGTTCTAACATAGCATAGCTATAAATATAATGTGGAGATTAAAAAAATAATAAATAAAGAGGTTCTCTCTCATGTGTCTAAAAACCTCCACCAATAATTCAATTCAATTTATTTCTATAGAGCCAAATCACGACAAGAGTCATCTCAAGGCTCTTCACAAAGTAAACATTCCAATACAGTTCAGTTCATTAAGCCAATCAGTAAAAACCCAGCAGATTGCATCAAGACACTGACTAGTGTCTGTGAGTTTTCAGCAATCCTCATACTAAGCAAGCATGTAGCGACAGTGGAGAGAACAGGAAGAAACCTCCAGAGGATCCTGGTTCAGTATGAGCAGCCATCCGCTACGACTCACTGGGGGTTGAGAAGAAAGAGCAAACACCCCCCCCCCACACACACACATGTATATCAAGTAGTGTTTCAATAACACGATTCAGACCAGAACCAGCCACTGGACCATCACTGAACCGCCGCACTTCCCTGGGTCCTCCACTCATTCCACACTCACATATTTAGCAACAGAACACCACTGGTGTGAGAGGTTCTCTGCTCAATAATATCAGAGAAGGAGAAACAGCCGGCTGCTACCACTTCAACTTTAGGACAAACTGCCAGAGTCCCAAAAAGAAAAACCAGTAGTGAAGGGTCGTGGACGGGGGCCATGGTACACTGATCTTCTTTTATAAGAGCTGTGGCCAGAAGGTCATAGATGTCCTCCTTCATCAGGACTAGAGGACTGGGTGGACAACAGCCTTTAGTAATAAGTAAAGTTTATTTATGTATCACTTATCACAGAAAGATCAACACAACAAATTATAACGTCACAAAATTATAAAATGATCCTGAAACAAAAGAAAGATCATTAAAATCACAAAATGTCTTTATACAGATGAAGAAAATATAAAATGTTTAAGGAAAAGCAGCTTTAAATAAAAGGGTCTTCAGCTGCTTTTTAAAGGTTTAAAAGACCTGCAGTGTTGAGTTTTCATGAGCCAACAGAATTAACATAAATAACCCAGTTCTGCTCCTGAGCATCAACAGTGATGCTCATAAACATTTAGATGGGCTTTAAATGTTATGCTGTTGGTTTAAAAGCAGGAATGTGGCCAACATTTCTAAAAATGCATTGGTCTTAACTGATATTCTAATATTGTGAGATACTGAATCTGGGATTTTCATTAGTCGTTATAATCATCGACATTAAAGAAATAAACATGTGAAATCTATCAGTCTGTGTGTGATGAATGAATCTAACATACAAGCTTCACTTTTTAAATGGAATTACTGAAATAAATCAACTTTGTCCTGATATTCTAATTTTTTTTCTTTTATTTTCACAGTGAAAAAACAACACATGATATACACGTTAACAGATGTGATGGAGAAATTGCCAGAAACCCTCAGGGAGTTTATTAAACTCCAAAAAAACATCGACATCAGACAGTTTAGAAAATTAAAATGTAAAAATTAGAAAAACAACAACAACAAAAACATGTTAACAAAGTTATTAATGCCTTAACATTCCTGCAGTTTCTGCCCAAGAGGCTTTATAAAAGCATACTTGAATTAGAATTAAAGAGGATTGGAAAAATGTTGCCTGGTCTGATGAGTCTCCATTTCTGCTGCGACATTCAGATGGTAGGGTCAGAATTTGGCGTCAACAACATGAAAGCATGGATCCATCCTGCCTTGTATCAACGGTTCAGGCTGGTGGTGGTGGTGTACTGGTGTGGGGGACATTTTCTTGGCACACTTTGGGCCCCTTAGTACTAATTGATCATGGTTGCAACGCCACAGCCTACCTGAGTATTGTTGCTGACCATGTCCATCCCTTTATGACCACAGTGGACCCATCTTCTGATGCTACTTCCAGCAGGATAATGTTCCATGTCATAAAGCTGGAATCATCTCAGACTGGTTTCTTGAACACAAACCTGGCTACAGGAGGATGCGGGGCTTAAAGCTGCAGTGTGGACCACAATCCTACTGTAAACCAACCAAGACCTCCTCCTCCACGGGGTCTCAGTACGGTTCCAAAGGGAGATTACTGTTGTTCACACCTACACAACCAAGGTGCACCAAGAGTTTGATGTAAATGTAAACTCTGCAGGGATGAAAACAACTAGGGACCCACATTTGGTTTTATTCAGTATTTCTTTTTAAATTAGAGATGATAAGAGCCCAAGTGATGAGATCAACCCGTTCCATCCCTAGGGTAAGGTTACAGGACTGTTACTCATTCCTTTACCAGCACCCAGACTGTCTAACACCATCCCAGTGTGATACTGGCACAATCCTTCTGGATCAATATGACAATAGTCTCCTAGATTTACCTCCCCATCAGACTACAAAACAAATTCACCTGATGTAGTGTTTTTACTGCAGAGCTGTGTGTCATGATGGAAATCAGGCTAAAATTGTTAAGTATGTTGTAATTTTCTCCTCCACCTGACATTCCAGTCTTTCTTCTGCATGCTGGATTAGCGGTACAAGGATGTGAAGGAGTCTGGTCCGGTAGTCAGGTTCTACCGAACACTAACCCTCTGGCAGAAACAGCTGCGCGTGGGAGTGTGTGAGCATTCGTGACCGTTACACACAAACCTGCTGCAGATTTAGTGTCATACATAATTCACTTATCTACGTGCATCGCTCACCAGTGCAGACGTAGAGCATGCAGGAACGCCGAGAGCCCCTCCATGATGAGCAGGATGGCCACAGTAAGAGTAGCAAAAGCTGAGAAGATGATGGACAATCCAAAGAAGCCCCCTCCACTCCGGGAGGACAGACCCAAGTGCATCACCATGGACCACAGCACCTCAGACAGCTCTGCACACAAACCAACAGTTTATTAGCATCTGACATTTTGCTTAGGTCATTTGTGCTGTAAAGAAGAAATTGTGTCTGTTTACAGACAAACGGATCCTTACGTGCATGGGCGAGGCTGAGGGCCCAGAGGCGCAGGTAGGAGGCTGTGTTAGAGATGCAGCCCAAGCAGTACTCGATGGTGTGGATCGCCTGGTGGACGGCTACATCCCCAAAATTAAACTGGAGACAACGAATAATGTTAGCATTTTGTCCTGCACAGCTGCAGCTTTTCTTTGATGAGAATAAAACTAGTGCGAACTTTTGTAATTACACAAGAACCAAAAAACTCCAGCTGAGGCCAGGTGATAACAAGGTTAACCTGGCATGCATGTTTCAGGTCTGTGAGAGAAAACAGGAGAACCTGAACAAAACACAGATGCATGGGAGAGCATGCTAACTCCACACCAAAAGGCTGCAGCTGGGATTTCATCCTGCTGTGAGCCACCATGCAACAGAAACTATATGATTTTTAAAGAGACTGTTTGTTTTGCACTCCTGCACATATGGATCTGAACACCTGGCAACCAGCAGGAATTCTGGCTCTCAAAGACCTTTAAACAGCCCACCTCTACTGCACTTATTAAAGGTGTGGTTCACTCGCTTAATCAATACATCTGCAGTGGTCTCTATAGTAATGAATGCCTTGTAAGTCGTACTATATTCATTAAAAAATGGGTTTTCAGTGTTCAGCACCTTTAACCTAATTTAGTAATGAGCTACAGCATCACCTGTCTGAGCTTCTTAAAGACACCTGTCCATCCCACAGTCAGTCAGACTCCAGCTACTACCATGGGTAAGGCCACAGAGCTGTTAAAAGACAAGATGGTAGACCTCCACCAGGCTGGAAAGGTCTACAGGGCAATTGCCAATAAGCTTATTGGTGAAAATAGATCAACTGTTGGAACAACTGTTAGAAAATGGAAGAGGCTAAAGATGCTCCATGCAACATCTCATCTGTTGAGGTATCACTGATGATAAGAAAGGTCAGAACTACAGGAGGAGCTGGTCAATGACATGAAGAGAGCTGGGACCACAGGTTCAAAGGTCACTGTCGGTAGAATATGCCATCATGGTTTAAAATCATGCATCACACAGAAGGTTCCCCTGCTCAAGTCATCACATGTCCAGGCCCGTCTGAAGTTTGCTAATGACCATCTGGATGAGCCAGAGGAGGCGTGGGAGAAAGTCATGTGGTCCGATGTCTTCCAACACGACAATGACCCAAAGCACACAGCCGGGATAACCAAGGAGTGGCTCCAAAAGAAGCCTATCAAGGGTCTACAGTGGCCCAGCCAGCCTCCAGAACTAAATTCAGTAGAAAACCTTTGGAGGAAGCTGAAACTGTAGCCTCTTTTATAAAACAATGCCGCCAATTTGCCGCAACGCCGATGCAGCATCAGGGAGCGTTAGGTCGTTTATAAGAGCTCAGACCGTGGCGGTAATGTTGTGCAATCATGTCAGTTTTATAAAAGATTACGCGATGGCAGCAAAAAGGAGGTATGGGGGCGGTCTCTGCACTGTCGCGGACTTCCGTGAATTTTGGACATAACTTGCTTTTTATTGCGATCGAAACTGCGCTCCTTAAGTTTTTATTTTCACAACCAGCTACAGGTGTGTGTGCTCCACCATCCCTGTGAGCTGTCAGATGATCTGAGCTGCAGATCTAACGGAGAGAAGCTCCCGGAGCACCGCAACGCTCCAAATGATCATCTCAGCTGATTCTGTTAACAAACGTGAAACTTAAGCGTGTGTTTACTTTCATTTTTAATAAAGTTCCCGGCCGGAGCGCAGCATTAATTTATCACGTGGTCATGACACCTCCCTCTTTTGCGCCAAGGCTTAATGTGCTTTTATAAGACCGGTGAAGCCGCAATATTACCGCAATATTACTACCAAGCATGGCGGCACAAATGCCGCAAAATTCCCGCAACGTGATGCCGCCATGGCGCGTTCATAAGAAACACGTTGCGGTAAAATTGCGCTGATTTGCCGGCATGGTGTGTCTTATAAATAGGGCTTGTGTGTTGCTCAGCGACAGCCCTGAAACCTGACAGATCTAGAGAAGAGGTGTGAATCTTCACTAGTCTCACGATTTGATTATGATTATTGTGTAAAAGGTTCTATACGATATATGCATAATGAATATTTCATATGGATCTGTTTTCATCAATGGTAAATGGTAAATGGCCTGTATATGTATAGCGCCTTCTTAGGGTTCTACAACCCCCAAGGCGCTTTACAACACAATCAGTCATTCACCCATTCACACGCTGGTGGTGATGAGCTACAGCTGCCCTGGGGCGCACTGACGGAGGCGAGGCTGCTGAGCACTGGCGCAACTGGTCCCTCTGACCACCACCAGCAGGCAAGGCGGGTTAAGTATCTTGCCCAAGGACACATAGCAGCATTCTCTGGCCGGAGCTGGGATTGAACCTGCAACCTTCTGATTACTAGACAACCCGCTCTACCTCCTGAGCTACTGCTGCCCAATCAATGAATAGAGAATGCCAGATATTTGCTTTTCTTTTTAATCAAAAACACGTCAGACACAACACGCCATCCCCCTAAAGCTCTTCAACCACAACAGTCCTCAGGACGATGTAAAAGTGTAAAACATCTTAAACATCTAAGATTTAACATAGTAAAAAATCTGTTTCCTCATTCAACATCTCAGGCTGTGGGAGAAAACTGATTTTGGTGTTACTTACATTTAGCAATTGAACTGATTGTTAGAAAAGTGGTGGGCTTAAATAAGTTTAGGCTTCTTCCTGCTCCTTTTTTATTTTGAAATAGGTGCAAAGTATTGTTTTCAGTATCTGTTATTATTTTTATAACAAACCTTTTTTTCTTTTCTCTTTTATTGGATTTTTAATTGTCTGTTTATATGTTGTATAGTATCTGTGTGGGAACGTGGGTATGAGTTAACAACAATACATTTTGATCACAATAACATTAAAAAAACCATGCTCTGCAGATGCTGACAGAATCTTAAAAATACAGAAAACCTATAGGGCATGTCAAATTCTTGCCTTCAATTTAGGTTATAAAATCCATAATGTATTAGCTTTAAATGTCTTTGGAGCAGCTTTAGAATCCAATATTTATGCCACAGTTGAAGGTCACAATAACCAAACCAACATGCAATGCCATATCTCACAATGGACTCAGCTGTTGCTCTATAGAAGGTCACCATTATCTGCAGACAGACACCAAGCAGCCTGAGTCTGTGGAGACGCTGTTGGACCCAAGCACAATCGCTGTTAACATGAGTCTACCAGGTAGGACTTCACCTGCTGAATGCTGTGCCCGTGTACAGCCACCAGGAAGTGATCTCCAACTGACTGAGGCTGCACCAGCATCTCCTCTGTGCTGATAAGGAGTTGGTGAACATCACACCAGCTCACACACTCACCTACCACACTGCACCATTAAAATATTCAGACGAACCAGCTTTTTTAAGAGGCTGTGGGGCTGAATAGAAAGAAAATTCAATAAAAACCAGTCTTGCATATGCAGAGGGACTCTCCAGATGTTTTAAAACCAGATGCATGACGGTTGGGCTTCAGTGTTTTTTTTTTTTTAATGCAAACTGATATTGATCCGGTTGTGCCTCCACCTCCAACTGTAGCTCATTAATTAGGATTTTCTCCAGTGATGTCATCATGTTGGATGTGAGAGCCACTGGGGTTAGATATAACAACAGCTTTCCCCCACAGCTCAGGAACAGAGTGAGTGTCAACAGCCCTGACTCCTGCAGTATCCCGGACCTGAAGGCCTGACCTTTCCTGTGGTACATTCCCGTATTTCCCGTGTGATGCAGGGCTTATTGTTGGGGTATTTCATAACACACCTTTTAGGGACAATTGAGTCAATACAGAAAGAAATGTAAGATGTGATGGATTCTGCAATATTGTTACGATCAGCATCCTGAAAGAAAATGTTCCATTCAGTGCTCAGGAAGCACCCCTTCAGCTCCTCGATTTATTCAGTGGTCCACACCTTCACAGAGTGGACTTCAGGTCTGATTTAAAGGCTGATTTGTAGGTGGGGAGGAGCTGGATGGCATTGTGGTCTGAGATACCCAGGGGAGTTCTGGCTCTGGCAGTGTAGGCGTCTTTAATGTTCACACCTATCCAGAGTATTACCATTTCTGATGAGACTCTGAACCTACTGATAAAAAACAGGCAGAGATTTGTCCAGAGTGCAGTGGTTAAAATCACCCAGTGCAAGTTCTGAAGCATCAGGTTTGTCCTGAAGACGACAGTGTCTGCAATCTGACTGGCTGCTGTAATGGCGTTGCCACTGGGTGGAATGTAAACAACATACACAAATCTGTTTGTAAATGCTCGCGGTCTCAGCGTAACACACAGGAGCTCTGGGTCAGGGTTGCAGATTCTTTCTCGCAGCATAATTGCTGCACCAACTGTCTCTGATGTATAAACAAACCCCGCCTTCTCGTGATTTGCCAAAATTACTATTTCTGTCCTGTCGTATGTGTGTGAACCATAGACTTAAATAGTGGACGTAGGACCAAATCTGGGCGGTCCCGACCACCGCCATCTTGGCCGTGTCATATCTCGTCACACCCAGACAATCCAAAAATGGGAAAAGAGGTGGAGCTGAGGGTGGGGCTTTGAGGGTGGGAGCAAATGGTTGACACCAATGTAGCTACAACGAGCTTTCCAAAAGCTACACGGAGCTTGGAGTCAGGTAGCTAACCCGAAGCTAACAGACATTTTTGGGCGTTTTTAGCCAGAAAAACACAGTTGAACAACTCAAAAGTGAAGCACGCATCAACTGATCGTGCCTTCTCCGTCCTGGTGCCTACTCTCTGGAATGAGTTGCTGCTCAGTCACCATCACTGCAGGTTTTTAAGAGTCGCTTGAAGACTCATTTTTTTATTGTTTTGCTTTTATGTGATATGGTTTTGATCTCCATTGCCTTTTGGTTTTACCTATTTATCTACTTGTTTGTGATGCTGCTTTTATTTTTATTGCTGTTTTGTGATTTTATTGTATTCTGTTTTCAGCGCCTTGGGCTCCAGCAATGTTAGTGGAAGGTGCTGTAAATAAAACTTGATTGATTGATTGAACTCAAAGAGCTGCGGGGATACTGGGAGAGCCCCTGGAGACGGGAGCAGCTCGGCTGGAGCAACTAATTCGCGGATCTCTGATCGCAGGGTTGCCGCTGCATAAGGGAGAGAAACCTAGACTCAGTAATTCTGGCTTTTGCAGCTGCGATCTTGTGGATCCTTGATCGTGCTGGTTGACAGTGGAGCTCTAATATTGACTGTTAAAATACAAGCAGAGCCTCAGACTGCTGCGATCGAAGTCGGGCGCCCTGGCCACATACATACATTCATGCTCTGCTCCTCCGCCACGGTCGGAGATCAGTGGGACATTAGCTACATGCTAACCTGAAGCTAACTAAGGTTTTCGGGCGCTTTTAGCAAGAAAAACGCGGTTGAGCGACTCCAAAGTGAAGCAGCATCAATACACAACTTTTATAGCACCTTTCAAGACTTAAATTATGAGGCGCTTCACAAGGACAAAAATAAAAAATAAAAAAAGTAAAGAAATTAAAAACATTTAAAAATGATTAAAAAATATAATAAAAATGGGGGGGAAATGTGAGGAAAGGGAAAAGAAAATTAATAAGAAAAGGGTAATCAGTGGATCCCAGGAAAAACAGAATTGGTAGAAAGAGCAGCATGAAGAGAAGGTAGTGATGAAGAACCAGCAGGAGGTCCCACCAAAGCCACCTGAACAGGTGAGTTCTTAAAGGAGATCACAGAGTCCACTGATCTCAGGCTCAGGGGGAGAGAGTTCCAGAGTCTGGGGACCACAGCAGCAAATGATCTGTCACCTTTGGTTTTTAGCCTGGTGTGCTGCACAACCAGTAGCCTTTGATCACTGGACCTCAGGGACCTGCTGGGGGTGTAGGGACTGAGAAGATCACCAATGTATGATGGTGCTGGTCCATGTAAGGCCCTAAAAACCAGAACCAGGATCTGGAAATGAACCCTGAAGTTAACCAGCAGCCAGTGAAGCTGGAAGAGGATCGGGGTGATGTGGGTGTGTTTGGAGGACTTGGTCAGCAGCCTAGCACAGGCATTCTGGACCACCTGTAGACGGTTCAGGGAGGTTCTGCTCAGACAAGGGGAAAGCCAGTTGCAGTAGTCTGAGTGTGAGGAGATGAAGGTGTGGAGTCTCAGTCTGGTCTTCATTCAGCTGTAGAAAGTTCCCAGCCATCCAGGTTTTAATAGAGTCTAAGCAGCTGTGCAACAGCTGCAGCTTAGACATCTCATGGGGCTTAAAGGAGATGTACAGTTGGATGTCATCTGCATTAAGATGGTAGGAGATTCCTTTAAAGTCATACTGTGCAAATTTTTCATATGTTTAAATCATGTTCTTGAGCCAGTTTGTGCTAAAATGACCCTTTACAGGGTTAATGAAATGTCACTCAGACCCCCACCGCCCTCTGTGGTCAGAATACCACACTTGCAACTTCAGAGTGGCGGTCCGGTCCCTGTTGGACTTAGCAAAGTGGAGCTGACATGCCTGGTGCTGCAGTCTGCTTCCAGCATGTTTCCTGCATGTTTTAGATCATGAACACAGCTGATTTGTTTGATTTAGTGATGAACCGCTCCTGTAGACACTAATGAAGGCTGAAGAGACATTTAAGCAGTTTGATTAAGGTGTTAAAAAGACGAACACACAGCGACGAGATAAGATTCACTTTTGCTTTGACCACAGATAATTAATAATGGACACTAGGGGGTGTTGGACACTGCCAATTGTGCCCTTAAAAGAGCTCAGGATGTGCTGGAGAGGGTGCAGCTAAAGGATGAAGAGTAGAGGGCCCAGCACAGAACCTTGTGGGACACCATGGGTGAGGGAAGTGTAGGAGGACCGAAACTTGGAGATGGCCACAGAGAAAGAACGCTCAGACAGATAAGAGGAGAACCTGAAAGGACTACCCAGTCTCTCAGCCTATCCAGCAGCAGGTGATGGTCAACAGTGTCAAAGGCTGCAGTCAGGTCTAGCAGAACCAGAACAGAACAGTCCCCTGCATCACTGTGAGTCAGAAGGTCATTAGAGACCCTGAGAAGAGCTGTTTCAGTAAAATGAGCTCTACGGAAACCTGACTGGAAACATCAAGAGCAGCTGTGAGTTGTTTAGCCACAACCTTTTCCAAAATCTTGGAGATGAACGGACGTTTAGAGATGGCTCTGAAGCTGCTATGGAGAGATGGATCAGCCCTGGTGTCTCTGACTGCAGAGTTAAAGGAGGTCAGAAGATCCTTTAGATGCAGCAGATGGACATGGAGACCAGTTTTCTTCCACAAGCGCTCAAACGCCATCTCTCTCAGTGGGAATGCACTAATGTGAATTTCAGACCCCTCCATGATTTCTAAGTGGAAGAACTTGCAAAATCACAGGGTGTTCACATCCTTCTGTTCCTCATCGTATATGACTCTGTGATGTTTGTTCAGTCCTACTTGGAGTTGATGGAACTGATCAAGCCGAGCACGGCTTTCTTCTCCTAGATTTTTATTTTTTTTACTCTCTTCCTAAACTATCTTTAAATTACAGATTTAACCTTTGACCTCTAACAGGGAGCCAACTCAGGTCGAACCTTTGCAACATTATATGTGTTGTGTAAAACCACACACTCTCCTTGTTTTCTTCTTCCTGAGACACAGCTGACCTTTCCTGTGGAAAATTCCATTGTTTTACATTTGGAAGTTGACTCATTTCCTTTCTGAAAATATTTTTCTTCTGATGTTCAAAAAAGAAGGAAGCAGTGTATCAGATAAAAGATGAACATCTTATAAAATCAATACATCATAACAGAATCATGTGGTGCTTTACAGCAACAAAGAAACTATCAGGAGAAAAAAACACCAGCCATGAAGCTTGAAGCTTCTCTTTCCACACGGTGCTTTAAAGTGGATTCACAGTTCAGACATGAAGGCTGAAAGTTCTGTAGGGCTCTGTTTTTCAGCTGGTTCTTTGTTCTGGATGTGTCTGATATGATAACACGTGCACAGGCAGCTAAAGGGAATGCAGTGTGTAAATGCTCCAGCCCAGCCCTGACTTTAAGACAAACAACTCAACACATCAGGCAGCATCCATGCTCATTATCGGCTCTGGCTCTTACCGGCTCTTCTTCTGAGTGCTTGGAAATAAGCAGAGGTCAAAGGTTAGCAGCAAGACATGAACCCAAACATTAGATATCTGAATAAATGTGGTATTTGATTTCAGATGACACAAAAACAAACCCAAGTGTGACCGTCTGAATCAGTGTTTCTCAATTATAGGGGTGCCCCCCCCAGGCGGCGAGATGCAGAAGAATCCACTATTAATACAGTAGCATATATTTTCACGCTGGAACACAAAACCACCCCCTGTCACTAGGTAGCAGTAGTGCTCAGACTAATCCACCGGCTGCTGTTTCAACCCAGCAGAAAAAGAGCTTTTTAAACCTCATTATTTATACAATCAATGATATAAACACACACACACAGAGAGGACACAGAGGCGAGAGAGTAAACAGCCGAAGTGCCGACTGTCGGCGCAGTTCTGAGTCATGGTTTCTGGACCTGCAACTGCTCGTGGCAGCACGCCCATGGCGACTGCATTAGAAGGAGGATGTGCTCGTTCAGGCAGGCGGGATGATCCGTTTCAGTACCAGCGTCTTTGTGTTTGGCTGCTGAGCGGTCACACCTAGAAGCTTCTGGGCTTCCTCACAGCATGGTTCGGACGATCCAGGATGATCATGCCTTTTCCACCATAGCGTCTTATTCTGCTAAGTGGACTGCTTTTTAGCAATGGTGCAAGTAGCGGGTTTGGACCCACTTTCATGCCCTCTGGCCAGCGTGTTGTTCTTTCTGCAGGTGCTGATGGACAGAGGCCTGGCCTCCAGCACTGTTAAAGCATACTGCAGCTGTCTCCTCTTGTCACCAGGAGTTCAGGGACAGGTCTGTTCATAGCCATTCCCTCACTGAATGACTTCTGGGGGACACAGACCCATGTCCCGTTCCTGGACCCTCAGTGGGACTTAGCTGTGGTTCTACGTGGTTTGTCTCAGGCTCCTTTCAAACCACTGGACCAGGTCTCATTCAAATTCCTTTCTCTTAAAACCGCCCTGCTGTTGGCGCTGACGTCATTTAGGAGAGTGAGTGACCTGGCTGCCCTTTCTGTGACCCCGTCCTGTCTCAGGATTCGGTTGATGGCGGTTTTACTGATTTGTGCTCCAGTCCAGCGTTCACGCCCAAGAGCCTCACCTGCTCTTTTAGGTTCAGGACTATTATGCTGGATGGATTCTTTCCTCCTCCTCATGACTCTGACGAGGAGGCAGCATCTCATCTGCTGTGCCTGGTGTGTGTGCTCAAATGCTACATCTCCTGCTCCTACGATCTCCTCCACTCACAGCACCACTATAGGGATAATTCCCTTGGCCAACCCCTGTCTCACACTGGCTGTGTGACGCTATTTAGCTCACTTATGCTTCTTCTGGCTTGGAGCTGCCAGAAAAGTTGAGGGCTCACTCCACCAGTGGGATCTCCTCCTCTATGGCGCTGCGAGCAGGGATGTCTGTTGAGGACATCTGTATGGATGCGTCTGGGTCATCACCTTGTTCTTTTGTGCGGTTCTAAATGAGACATGTCTGGCACCTCTGATTCTAACACTGTGCTCGGAGGTCTGGCCGTCTGATCCCTGCTCCCACTGGCATGATCAGCTGCACGGCTGTTTGCCTCTCCTCTCTGCTTAGCTGCTGTATTAACAGGGACGTGCTGTTTGGACGCGTCCCACCATTAACCCCCTGTTGTTCTCACAAGCACCTTGTGGTGTCTTTTTATCACCCATTCTTCGCTGGTGTCTTGTTTATTCCCTCGTTTCCCCTGGCCTGTCGCCAGGCAACCGCTGGGTGACCTCATTACCGGCTTCCCTGCTGTGTGATTACATTATGACTGTCCTCCCTCCCCGCCAAGGCTGCTCGCTCTTCTATAGACCTTTTTCACACTTCCTGGGTTTTTAACCAGAAATACGTCAGTGCTGCGGAAAACAAGAATTATTGCATCGTTACTGAAGAGTATCAGGCTGTTTTCTTATGCTCTGAAGCAGCCCTATCTCCTGCTTTACCCCAAACGGCATTACCTAAAGGGCCAAGCCTATACAAAATGGAACGATGGTTACGTATTGTAACCCCAGATTCTATGAGTATAGGCGTAGCCCTTTAAGACCGTGGACCTCACTGGTTCTGGGGGCCCTCTGAGTCTTTGGAGACGAGCTATGTTCCTCTGTCTCTCTTATACAGGCCCAAGGCCCACCCAGGAGGCGTCCACTTGATTGGTAGGCTACGCCTATAGTCATAGAATCTAGGGTTACAATATGTAACCATCGTTTCACATTAGCAGGAATTTGCATCAGTGGAATGGTGCACACATACAAATTTAAGCAAGAAATACTAAGAAATGATGCATTTGTTAGCTCAAAATAAACATGATAGTCAGAGGCCGCCACAGTCTGTCACCTTGGGAATCACTTTTACAGTGAGGAGCAGGTGGTCAGCAGTCGTGTGTGTTTGTGTAACTGCCAATGAGTATGGGGGGGGGATTGAGAACCACTGATCTGAACGGCCCAGATTGGTAGATTTTTGTGCTGAAACTGCCTCTATATGTAAAATATTGACTAAATGACTAAACACATAGAAGACAGAAATGTCTGTATGAGACTCATGATGATGGACCCACCTCATCTCCTTCATCAGAGTGCTGAGAGAGATGGTCGTGGTCCATGATGCCAGCCTCATCCTCTGTGGGTCCGTTGCCCACGCGCATCCCTCCGAACTTCTGTGTGCCCTGTTGGGTGAGTCCGGTGCATGATGAGGACACCCCTGTTTGCTCTAAAGACTGCTCTAGATTCTCTGCAGGGGTTTCTTCCCTCTTCTGGGACTAGATACAAAAGCCACAAAATCTGTGTCTAGCTTAAAGCAAGCCAAAGGATGAAGTCTTCCTTCTTATTTTACTGCAATCGTTTGCAACCAAACAGTCAAACTTTGTAATGATTACAGTTAAAAGATGAACATTCATGTAAAAGGGTGATTTATGAAGGACAACATGATTAGCTGAGTAAAAGAGCACATTCATTCATTAACATGTTTAGTTCAAGACAGCGCTCAAGATTAACACGAGACAACAAACGTGATCCTCATGACGTGATCCTAGGTGCAAAACTGTTCATGAGACATTAAGTGACAGGAAACGTATTCAGGAACATCTGAGTCCAGTTTGAACAGGGGCTTCGATAGAAAAAGCTACGATCAGCTGGGACTTCCAGATCCACACAGACAAACAGCTGATGGCTAAACCAGGCAGTGGTGATAGATGTAGAGAGCCCAGGTGACAGGAACATCAGGAAGCAGGAGAAACACCAAGAGTTGAAAGAGGATCTAGAGAAACTAGTGGAAGCCATCAGAGCTGGGATCTCTATACTGGTAGAGTAGCTCTGAGACCTTCTCAGAAGAGAGCAGGTTAATGGAAAATGGCCTGTATTTGATATGCCCCCCCATTGCTTCACAACACATCCAGTCATTCACCCATTCACACGCTGAGGGTGATGAGCTACATGGTAACTACAGCTGCCCTGGGACTCACTGACAGAGGTGAGGCTGCTGAACACAGGCACCACCTGTCCCTCCAACCACCTCCAGCAAGTGTAACAGACGGGGCTTGAACCTGCAACCCTCTGGCTACTGAGAAGAACCCTCTCAAGCTCTGAGGCCTCTGGAACATTTCCAGTTTGCACCACAAGGAGGTGCAACAACTCTCTACGGCAATAAAATATTTTTCAGTGCCTCTACCTCACTCACCTCAGTTTCAGTCTCAATGAAACTACATTTTCTAGACATCTTGGTTGCCATGGAAATGCCACCGATCAACTGCAGAATATTCATTAAGTGCATTGCATTGACTATGTAGGAGACAGGTGAGGGATCAGACAAAGTGCAGCCCAAAGACCCCTTATGATGAATAACATAAATGGAATCAGTGTTTCCTCACCCGCACGCGGGTCACCGGAGCACCCCTCTGGAGCCAGGCCTGGAGGTGGGGCACGTTGACAAGCGCCTGGTGGCCGGGATTTTACCCATGGAGCCCAGCCGGGCACAGCCCAAAGAGGAGACGTGGGTCCCCCTTCCCATGAGTTCACCACTCGTGGGAGGGGCCAAAGGGGTCGGGTGCAGTGTGGAAAGGGTGGTAGCCGAAGGCAGGGACCTTGGTGGTCTGATCCTCGGCTACAGAAGCTGGCTCTCGGTACATTGAATGTCACCTCTCTGGTGGGGAAAGAGCTTGAGTTGGGTTGTGAGGTTGAGAGGTTCCAGCTAGATATAGTCTGACTCACTTTGACTCGTGGCTCTGGCTCCAGAACCAGTTTCCTCGAGAGGGGTTGGGTTGCGGTTTAACTCGGTGAACGAGAGGGAAGCCTTTGTGTGGGGGGACGGGTCCTGACTGTGGTGCTGAAGCACAAACCTGCAGATCAGACTACCCACTCTCCTAGGAGGGGGTGCTGAAGAGCACTCCTCCTGGTGACTCCCTCGTTCTGCTGGGGGACTTCAATGCTCACGTGGGCAATGACAGTGAGACCTGGAGAGGTGTGATTGGGAGGAACGGCCCCCCTGATCTGAATCTGGGTGGTGTTTTGTTATTGGACTTTTGTGCTCATCATGGATTGTCTATAACAAACACCATGTTCAGGCATAAAGGTGTCCATATGTGATCTTGACACCAGGATACCTTAGGCCGTAGCTCGATGATCGATTTTTTTGTTGTTTCATCTGATCTGCAGCTGCATGTCCTGGACACTTGGGTGAAGAGAGGGGCGGAGCTGTCAACTGACCACTACCTGGTGGTGAGTTGGCTTCAATGGTGGGGGAAGATGCCGGTCAGACCTGGCAGGCCCAAACGTATTATGAGGGTCTGCTGGGAACGTCTGGTAGAGTCTCCTGTCAGAAGGAGCTTCAATTCCCACCTTCGACATAACTTCCAAAACGTTCCGGGGGAGGCAGGGGACATTGAGTCCAAGTGGGCCATGTTCCGTGACTCCATTGTCAAGGTGGCCAACCGGAGCTGCGGCCACAGAGTGGACGGTGCCTGTTGTGGCGGCAACCCCCGAACAAGGTTGGTGGACACTGGTGGTGAGGGATGCCGTCAAGCTGAAGAAAGAGTACTATTGGGCCTTTTTGGCCTGTGGGACAGCTGATAGGTACCGGCAGTTCAAGCGGAATGCGGCTCGGGTGGTCTTTTATTTATTTTTTTTATTTATTTGTCACAGAGGCAAACACCCGAGCGTGGGAGGAGTTCGGTGAGACCATGGAACAAGACTTCCGTACGGCTTCAAAGGAGATTCTGGTCCACCATCCGGCGTCTCAGGAGGGGAAAGCAGTGCACTACCAACAGTGTTTACAGTGGAGACGGTGTGCTACTGACCTCGACTTGGGACGTTGTGAATCGGTGGGCGGAATACTTCGAAGACCTTCTCAATCCCACCGGCACATCTTCCAGTGAGGAAGCAGAGTCTGGGGACTTTGGGTTGGGCTCTCCAATCTCTAGGGCCGAGGTCACTGAGGTGGTCAAAAAACTCCTCAGTGGCAAGGCTCCGGGTGTGGATGAGATCCGCCCGGATTTCCTTAAGGCTCTGGATGTTGTTGGGCTGTGTTGGCTGACGCAGCTCTGCAATATCGCGTGGACATTGGGGGCAGTTCCGTTGGACTGGCAGACCAGGGTGGTGGTTCCCCTATTTAAAAAGGGGGACCACAGGGTGTGTTCCAACTACAGGGGGATCACACTCCTGAGCCTACCTGGTAAGGTCTATTCAGGGGTTCTGGAGAAGAGGGTCCGTCAGATTGTCGAACCTCAAATTCAGGAGGAGCAATGTGGTTTTTGTCCTGGCCGTGGAACACTGGACCAGCTCTATACCCTTGGGGGGGTCCTGCTTTCGCTGGAGCAGTTCGCAGCCGAGTGTGGAGCAGCTGGGATGAGAATCAGCTGCCTTCTCCAGGTCAGGGACGAGGTCTTGCCCCAAGTGGAGGATTTTAAGTATCTCAGGGTCTTGTTCACGAGTGAGGGAATGATGGAGCATGAGATCGATAGGTGGATTGGTGCTGCGTCTGCAGTGATGGGGGCGTTGTACCGGTCTGTCGTGGTGAAGAGAGAGCTGAGCCGGAAGGCGAAGCTCTCGATTTACCGGTCGATCTACGTTCCTACCCTCACCTATGGTCACGAGCTTTGGGTAGTGACTGAAAAAACGAGATCGCGGATACAAGCGGCCAAAATGAGTTTTCTTCGCAGGGTGGCTGGACTCTCCCTTAGAGATAGGGTGAGAAGCTCGGCCATCCGGGAGGGGCTTGGAGTAGACCCGCTGCTCCTCCACATCGAGAGGAGCCAGTTGAGGTGGCTCGGGCGTCTAGTCAGGATGCCTCCTGCACGCCTGCCTGGTGAGGTTTTCCGGGCACGTCCAACTGGGAGGAGACCCAAAGGAAGACCCAGGACACGCTGGAGGGATTATGTCTCTCAGCTGGCCATGGAACGCCTTGGGATTCCCCCAGAGGAGCTGGCCCAAGTGGCTGGGGAGAGGGAAGTCTGGGCCTCCCTCCTTAAGCTGCTGCCCCCGCGACCCGAGAAAATGGATGGATGGATGGATGGATGGATGGATGGATGGATGGATGGATGGATGGATGGAGACAGGATATGATCCAGACACACCTGAGCACATTTCTATGACATTTCTAGGTGATTTACAGCGTAGCTGTGTGTAAGCAGAAGTTTATAGGTCGGATAATTAGTAGAGTTTTAGTAAGGACTCTACGCAAAGTTTTAGAAACAAGGGCCCTGAAATCCCACTTCACAAAAGCAATTCACCATTGATTTGTGTGTGGTGGTGGTCTACAAGTCTGTAAGTGTCGCTTAAATTTACCATGTCACTGTCTCATTGCTGCACTCCTCCACCAGGGTCAGAGTTTGCTTAAATCTGCCACATTTTCTCATGCTTTCTTTATAAATCATGAAGCTTGCTTAGAAAATGACTCACGCAGTTTTCAGACCCTGTTATGTATGTAAGCAGCTTTAGAAATGATGCCCCAGAACTTTAGAGTGATGGGACTGATACCCCCCACCCGCATCCTGCCTCCCCCAGGGTTCCAAGCACCGCTCATAGCAACACAATATGATGAGTAATGAGACAAGAAAGGAGTAAGGAAAAAGGTTAAACCAAAAACATCAGTAACTTGTGATAAAAGTAACTTGGTGGGTGAGAGACACGCACCAGATGTGTTTTCCACAGATGCTGGCGTCGAAGCACCAAGGTTTTCACAATCAGCATACAGGGAACACAAGCCAGGGCGATCAGCACCAACAGAACCTGGATCCCCATCTACAGAGGCAGACAGAGGGCTCAGCTGATTAACATGATTGCTGCTGTGGGACATTGATGAGAATCCTAGGAAAAAGAACAGAACAGCATTTCTACAGACTCAACCATAAATAAAGAGAGGATATGAAGCTGAGACAAGGATTACCAATCCTGGTCCTGGTCTGTTACCCAGCATGTTTTAGCTGTTTCCCTGCTCCAACACCATCAGAGGGTGATTAACTCTTCAGACGCCAGACATTTTCAATCAAATATGCAGTTTTGACACGACTATTTCAAGAGGTTGTAGCTTGAAAACGGTTAGAGATGAAAGTAAACTGTAGAGGAGAAAAATCTTCAGTATGACCCAATGTTTGTGTTGTAACCTGATTTATCCACTAGGGGGAACCATGTACAGGGTCTGGGTATTTGTCATTGGTCTGTTCTGGTCACATGTTAGAAGTTTCGAGAAGAAGATGACGAGTCATGGAGGCAGGTTCAGTCTGTTATGTTCAACGTTTTTGAAGTGCTAAATAAATAGTGCTCGGTTACTGGGTCTGTGGTTTTTTTACTGACTGGAATTACCACATATTTTTGGCGACGAGGTGAATTTTTTTTCTCGTCTGGGTGTCGAAGAGCTGTTCGGCGTTCGACACACCCGGCTGCTGCTGCATGAGTGTCGGGGAAGCGGAGGTTCGTGCCACTGGAGGACCCGCATTGTCGGAGGAGGAAGGGCAAAGTGCGTTGTTACAGCCGGCCCAGATGGCCATGTTTGGGGTGGTTGGAGAGTTTGTGGAAGGAGACGAGGACTGGACTGAATACGAGGAAAGGTTGGGACATTTTTTCTTCGCAAATGGTATCACAGAGGAGCAGAAGAAGCGCGCCATTCTCCTGAGTGTGTGTGGAGCAAAAACTTATAAGCTTATAAGGAATTTAGCAACGCCACGGAAACCAGGAGAACTTTCGTATGAGGAAATAGTCAAGCTCGTCGGGAACCACCACAATCCAAAACCGTCTGTGATAGTGCAGCGTTTCAAGTTCCACAGTCTGTTCAGGAAAACAGGTCAGTCAGTTGCCAATTTTGTCGCTGATTTGAGACAATTATCAGAGCATTGTGAGTTTGGAGCCGTTTTGGACGACATGCTCCGTGACAGACTTGTGTGCGGTATTAATGATGATGTCACCCAACGCCGGTTACTAGGCGAAGCCCCGCCTCTATCGTTCAAGAAAGCACTGGAAATCGCACAAGGAATGGAAATGGCGGCGAGTAATGCTAAAGACATTCAAAAAGGACAGTCAGGTCCTCAGTCTGGGGCAGTGCATCATGTTGACAAAGAGGCTAGTGGTTCTACTAAGCGAGTGGAATGCTACAGGTGTGGTGGTGCGCATTACGCAAATGACTGTAAGTTTAAAGAAACAGTCTGCCATGGGTGTAACAAGAAAGGACATTTATTAAAGAAATGCAGAAGTGCTAAGTCTAAGTCTAAGCCAGCAAAGAAGCCCCACTGGAAGGGAGCTGGCACCCATCATATGAAGGAAGCAGAGTCAGATGAAAGTTGTTCGTTCAACATGTTCAGGGTGGAAGATGATGTGGGGCCACCGGGTCCATATTATGCTACAGTCTCCGTCAACGGGAAGGACATCAAGTTCGAGGTGGACTCGGGAGCTACAGCTTCAGTCATCAGTGAGGAAACCTACAAGAAGACGTGGGGTAAAAACCCTCCACCGCTGCGTTCGTCAACACTCAAGCTGAGGAC
>SSNS01000049.1:2473742-2503750 GCA_006937985.1 Aphyosemion australe | reverse complement strand
GTATCAAAGACAGTTCCAGGGACACCTGAGACAGTGGTACAAGATGAGATACCAGGCAGGGTTCGTAGATCTCAACGCACTCGTAAACCACCAGAGAGACTGAATATGTAAGGTGTTTTGAACTTTATGGGGGAGGAGTGTTGTAACCTGATTTATCCACTAGGGGGAACCATGTACAGGGTCTGGGTATTTGTCATTGGTCTGTTCTGGTCACATGTTAGAAGTTTCGAGAAGAAGATGACGAGTCATGAAGGCAGGTTCAGTCTGTTATGTTCAACGTTTTTGAAGTGCTAAATAAATAGTGCTCGGTTACTGGGTCTGTGGTTTTTTTACTGACTGGAATTACCACAGTTTGTGATGAGAGAAAATTCACTCATCTAATTAGCATATTATGATCTCATCAGGCTGCCATATTGAACTGCATAACGTTTGCAGATGCTTCTTATTTTTATATGCTTGTAATTATATTATATTTTTTATATATTAAAGCCATACTATGCAACTTTTTCATTTTTCAATCATGTTCTTGAGCCAGCTTGTGCTAAAATGACCCTTTACAGGGTTAATGATGTCACTCAGACCTCCACCGCCCTCTGTGGCCAGAATACCGCACATGCAACTTCAGAGTGTCGGTCCGGTCACTGTTGGACTTAGTAAAGTGGAGCTGACATGATTTAGTGATGAACCACTCCTGTAGACACTAATGAAGGCTGAGGAGACATTTCAGCTGTTAGATTAAGGTGTTAAAAAGACCAATGCACAGCCAGGAGATGAGTTTCACTTTTGGTTTAACTAACAGACACTAGGGGGTGCTAACAACAAGCCAAAACTGCATAATATCCCTTTCATTGATATATACATATTAATTAAAATTGATTCAACATAAATTTATCAGGTTTTTGGGGAAGTTCTTTATGTGGAGCAGACAGCTGGAATACGTGGAATACTCATGGGACAGTCTACCGCATTTCCTGCTATTTCAAGGTTTTTTTTTATTCCCACTCTCTACACCCACCATGACCCTTACTGCCCCAGACACAGACCCAGAGTGTGCAGCTTGTTTACTCTCATGAAGCACACACACACTCTGTCCCTGAACACAGCAGCATGTTACTTTCTCTCTCACACTCATTGTGAGTCAGCCATTACCGGCCAATCAGCACATTTAATAGTCATTTCCCAACCAAGTGGGCGGGTCCATTTCCATTGTGATGTTGTGTTTTGTTAGGGCTCCTCAGTCATTGTGAGCCTCAGCTAAGTTTCATATGTTATACAGTCGTTATACAGTACTGTAAAAAAACCACGTTTAACACAGGATGGAGAGGAGGTGTGAACAGCACCTGTCCACTGTAGAGGGGCTTGGTGGTTGGGTCGTTGTAGTTAAACAAACACATATTGATGAAGTGGATGAGCAAGCTGGGAGCATCTTTAGAGGTGTTAGCATCATAGGCGGTCCATTTGTAGAAGACCAGCAGGATGAGGTAGCCAAACAAGCTGGACATGAAGACGATCTCTGGGATGAAGCCCAAGAAGATGTTCAAAGGCTTCTTAAAGTACCTGCAGCACAGTGAAGTCAGACCAGAAGGAAAACTCACACATTGTGGACATTTATGGCAAAAATAAACATTGTGCTAATTGTCTAATGCTAGGATGCTTATAGCTACAACGGCCAATCTGCAAAACAAGCTAGCTTAAAACATTTTTATGCCTCTTAACAACGTTCAAATAGTATAGCTATAAATATGTTGTGGAGATTCAAAGAAGGAAAACAAATAAACATTAATAAAGTGGTTCTTTCTCATTTGTCTAAAACTTCCACCAATAACACGTTTCAGACCAGAACCAACCACTGGACCATCCGGTTGAACCGCCGCACTTCCCTGGGTCCTCCACTCATTCCACACTCACGTATTTAAAAACAGAACACCACTGGTGTGAGAGGTCCTCCGCTCAATAATATCAGAGAAGGAGAAACATCCGGCTGCTACCACTTCAACTTTAGGACAAACTACCAGAGTCCCAAAAAGAAAAACACCATTTGAAGTCACGGACAACAAAAGACGTTTGGACCTAGAAAACGGAGACAGGTGTTCAGCGCTAGCTCGTTTCCTCTGGCATCGTGGGTTTCCATATCCGTGGCCCAGAGATGATGCCTGATGGGAGGGGTGAGTGTCCCGTGACCGTGTTTGCGTTTAAAAGCTAGCTTGTTTTACGTATTTGCAGCTTTAGGTCTAGTGTGATATTTAGGCCAAGGCCCTCATTCATCAAATGATTGTAGAAACTGTCCTATGAATGAAATTTAGAACGTTTGTACGAACGGCCAAAATCCTGACCTATGAAACGTGTGGTGGTCACTCGTACGCAGGTTCCTCTGCAATTGACTTGATAAATCCCACCTGTGGTTACCCAGGTGCTCGTGTCTGTTCAGTCATTTAGATGAAGAAACCATATTTGGTCACACCACGTCCTCTAAATCTCATGAGGGAAATCCCTGCGTTCCTCCCGGAAAAAAAGAAGAAAAAAACTTTATTGACAATGAGATCGAGGCACTGGCTGTTATAGTAGAGGAGAACCAAACACGTCGCAGAAGTTGTAGAAACGATCTGGACAGAGGAGTGGTCTCGGTCAGGAATTAAGAAAAAAAAGGTTCGACATAAAAGTGAATGTTAAAAACTGTAGAATTTGTTCCATTCTTTTCTTCATTTACAGTTGTATGATGTTGGGAGTTTGTTTGTTGTCTGAGTGCAGAGCTATCAGCCAGTTTGGTTACCTAGGCAACGTATGGATGTTCAGGGAGCAGAGGAGGTTCTGGGGGGGGTTCTCCTAGTTGTCAATAATGTAACATGGACTGGAATTGGATTGGTGCGGTTTGTCTGTTGCTCCAGGAGGATCTCCTCCAGGAATCAGATCAGCGCGCTCACGAAAGACGCGTTTCCTCCAGAGAGCACGCGCTGCCAAATCCTCCACTAACACCAGATCAGCCGTGGGTCACAGGTGTCTTTACAGGTTCTAACAGCAGGTGTGTGATGAAGCTGTTTCTCCACAGACATCAGTACTAATTGGGTCAAAATCATGTGGGTGACTGAGACCTGTTGTTCTACCACTAGATGCTGTTGGTTCTTACGCATAGTCAGTTCTGATGTTTAGGAACATTTCTACACACAAGTACCAGATGGTAAATACCACAATGCGTAAAATCGTTATACGAACATATCTGTTCATAAGTACGGTTGATGAATGAGGGCCCTGGTGTTCACTGGCTGCTGCAGCTTGGCAATCTAGTTTTGAATCTTCATTTAGAGAGCAACATACAGGTGGTTGAAGAGACTGAGGGACACTCCAAACAGCATGTGGGTGACGCCAAGGATCACTGACATCTTCATCTTGAATGAGTTCAGGAACGTCAGCTTGTTGGTGGCAATATTCCAGATCTGGGAAGAAAACCAACATGTGAGACCCTCACAGGCACACACACTCTCACACTCACACACACACACACACACTCACACACACACACACACACACACACACTCACGCACGCACGCACGCACGCACACACACACTGATCTTACCGGATCTATTCCAAGAGGGTACGGCCCACCGAACACACCAGGAACAGCAGGATCTAACTGCAAAACTGCGTTTGCATCAAGAGTCTGAAACCTGCAGCAGATGAGGAGATGCACAACACCTTTACCTGTTCTAGATCACTGAGGGAAACTATACACCCCCCACCCCCCCATCACAGCTGAGAGCTGGTTGACTTACGACCAGTTAGCTCCTTTGTTGGTGAACATGGGTCTGACGCTCCAGCCAGAACCAAACATGTTCAGGGACTTTGAGAAGCAGTCATTGTAAATGATGCCAGTGTAGGTGGAGAAGATGCCCATCAGCAGGATGATGTAGCGACCAGCAAAAACCATGTTGAACATCTGTTGGGACAAACATCCCCTTAGCACCACAGGCACCCTAGGCTCAGCTATCTGGTGTTTCATGAGATTACCTCATTGTCACTCTTCTGAGCAAGGATGCGACTCTCTCTGAGGACCAAGTACAGGGCAGCACAAGTCATCAGAACACCATGGCCCATGTCCCCAAACATGACGGCAAACAGGAAGGGGAAGGTTATAATGGTGTAGGGAGCTGAAGGAAGAGACCACACACTGGTTATCTGGATCCGTGCAAAGTCATCCTAAAACTATTTGGGTCATTAGAATAAACAAAACCTGGATTTATTTCCCGATAGTTGCTGATCCCGTAGGCATCAACGATGTTCTGGAAGCCTGATGTGAACTTGTTGGTCTTGTTGAAGGTAGGTGGCGTCTGCTTGGTCTGCATCCTGTTCAGGATGGATGGCACCGTTGAGCCACTTCGCTCCTGTCAAAGATAGGATGTCAGTCACCCGTGGGGGATGTGGGTGTTTTCTAATGAGGAGGTTAAACACCAACACTTCTCCATGTTTCTCTCTCTGTGTTCCCCCACTCTCCTCCCTCTCCTGTTGATCATTGAAACCTGCACCTTTGCACACCGCTGTTACGTCAAATATTCTCGTCCAGTTCATCGTTGATATGCGTTTCTCCAGCTACTCCGCACCGCCTGAGCGGTAAAAACACACGCGCTCATCACAAACTCACTCCCAGCGTGCTCTGCTCGTACCACAGAACTACAGCCTCCTTCAGCTCAAACATCTGATTTAAGCAAATAGTAAAAGTTCTGAGCACTAGCCCTAAATATGCATCATCTCAAAGGTTGCTTGTTGATGTGATTATCTATCTCTTACTCAAGAACAAAACATTAAATGATCACAAAAACTAAACAAGACGTATCAGATGAAGCTGAAGTTGGTTCTATTTTTTAGTTTCAGAGTCAGAAAGAGCAATTCAACCAATTTACCCACAGCATCTTTCCTCTGCTCTAATTATTAAACTACTCTTCACACATGGACTAGAGTTTTTCTGAACTAATAGTAAATCCTTAAGACAGTTGATGATATTTGAAACGTTAATTTGATTTGTGAAAGTTCAAAGAAAGCAGATTTCAGCACTTTTTGCATCTACAAGTGAAACAGGAAAAGTTAGAATCTGGTGCAAAAGTTGATTTATTTCAGTAATTCAACCTAAAAGGTGAAACTAATCTGAGACAGACTCGTTACATTCAAAGCCAGATATTTCAGCCTTTACTTGTTATAACTGTGATGATTCTGGCTACAGCTGATGAAAACCCCACATTCAGAATCTCAGGTTCAATATTCTAGACTCAAAGTGTCGCACTCTAATCAGCTGATGAATCCAGAACACCTGCAAAGGGTTCCTGAGCCTTTAGATGGTCTCTCAGTCTGAGCTGGATTACTGACATAAATGGACTTTTACACCAGATTCTCATTTCTGAGTTTCACCTGTAGACCACATTAGAACTGGCTCTGCTAAAAACTACAATACTTAGATTCTTCAAACCTTAACTAGATTATATTAGACTGATAGCAGAGTCCTTAAAGAACAGTTTGTGATTGGTTAAACCTTTATTTGATCTGTGACAGTTCAAAAAACAGAACTTTATTGCATCTGACCCACCTTAAGTCTGGTCTAGTGTAAAAACTACATCACCTAGACCAGGGGTGCCCAATCCTGGTCCTGGAGGGCCGGTATCCAGCACATTTTAGTGGTTTCTCTGCTCCAACACACTTGATTCAGTGCTTGAATCACCTGTGCAGCAGCTCACCGGGCTCTGCAGAAGCCTGCTAATCACCTGCTGATTGAAATCAGGTGGGTTGAAGCAGAGTTACAACTAAAACCTGCTGGATACCGGCCCTCCAGGACCAGGATTGGGCACCCCTGACCTAGACTCTTCAAACCTGGATTAGATTATTCTACATTAACAGCAGAATCCATAAATTCCAGGTGGTAATTAGTGAAAACTTTAGCTCAAAGAAGGCCACTTTCTTCATTTTTTTATTATCAGTTTGGATTATCATATTAGTAACATGTGTTTCAGCTCTAGGTTGATGTTTATAAACAGTATATTTATTTCAAGAGTTCTGATTGGTCACCCATGAAATAAAACATTTCATAATTACAGCAGATTAAAGATACTGGGAGTGGGAAAATTAGTGGGACTTGACCTTTCTGAGTCAGAAACGTAAAAAGGGAACTGACTTCAGCTTCATATAAAAAAGCAACAACGACAAAAATAAACAAAAAAAATCACCAAATGAGTAAAAATAATCAAATTTAAAAATCTCAACATCCCCCACACTTTTGAGACGCTAGCTACGCCACTGCAGTCCCCCATGATCCCAGCTTTAACTCCTCCATCACAGCACGGCTGAGCTGTATGGCTGCTGCCAAATCCACCATTACTGCTAGCTAACACCAATACGCTTTCCCTGGCAAATCAGCGTAATACCGCCACCATGGTGTGTCCTGAAAGCGCTGTGGCGGCGTGGCCATGAGGGAATATTGCTTGTGATGCCGAGCTTGATCGTAATATTACAGCAACGTTGGACTTGTAAATGAAGACCACACCTTCATGCACCAGAGGGTGGTGTCATGATCATGTGTGGAATATCTGCAGTCAGTTTCACTTCTGCTAACAGAATCAGCTGATGAACCAGGAGCTTCGGGCTGTTAGAGCTGAAGCCCAGAGCAGCAGACAGGTCACGGGGACTGTGAGGGACAGACACCTTTGGGAGAAGCATGGTTTCAATCAGGATAAATCTTTGAGGGTCAAGATCAAGACAAGGAGAATGAGAGCTTGGAGGACCCTGCTCAGGGACAATGATACAGCGTGTTAAAGGTTTATCGATGTGAATGATATAACTTGCCAGTGTGAGTGACAAAAGCCAGAGGAGACAAGTGTGCTGTTTGACTACAAGGGTGTTGGTGCATTCTTAAAAAACCAAATGTCTCTCACCGTTCCTCTACGCAACGCAAACTGGATGGAGTCGAGGTCTGAAACAGGACACCACACCTCAGCAATCAGACACTTCTGGGTCACGTCAATGTTGCAGAGATTGAGCGTATGGTAGATGGCCTTCATCTTCCTCACTTTGATGAACCACACACGCATGGTCTTGGAGGCAGCCTGCAGCACTCGCTGCCGGTGGTCCTCTGTTTGGTTCAGAACCTGAAGCAGCAGTGAAGAACAAGTTCTTGGTGGATGCTAGAAAGGTCTTGATGGGATGTGATTAAAAACACACCACAACCTCACTTACAAGAGCACAGTAGAACGTTACATAAAATAATCAACAAAGTTCCATCAGATGACCACAGAGACATTAGTCAGTGACAGGAAGGAGGCTTCTACTAGCCCAGACGTTCTCTGCTGTTTCCTGGACGCTAAACCAACAACAGCCTTCCCCGTCGAGCCAAGATGGGTGAGTCCATGAATGTTAAGTGACAGTGTGACGAAGATCTGTCAGGATTTTCTAATCCTAGAGTTTCACCTAGAGTCTATTTTCTATCAGAAGCTAATGCAGGAGATAGGTGGAGGAGACTATTTTCATGTTCAGCCTGCAGGAAAAACTCAGAGTGACCCATTAGAATCAGAAATGATCATTAAAACATGGTTTTATCTGTGAACTACACCTTTAATGTACACTGCTCACAAAAAAAACCTGCTTTCATCTGTGAAGAGCACAGGGCGCCAGTGGTGAATTTGCCAATCTTGGTGTTCTCTGACAAATGCCAAACATCCTGCACGGTGTTGGGCTGTAAGCACAACCCCCACCTGTGGACGTCGGGCCCTCATACCACCCTCATGGAGTCTGTTTCTGACCGTTTGAGCAGACACGTGCACATTTGTGGCCCACTGGAGGTCATGTTGCAGGGCTCTGGCAGTGCTCCTCCTGGTCCTCCTTGCACAAAGGCAGAGGTAGTGGTCCTGCTGCTGGGTTGTTGCCCTCCTACGGACTCCTCCACGTCTCCTGATGTACTGGCCTGTCTCCTGGAAGCGCCTCCATGCTCTGGACACTACGCTGACAGACACATCAAACCTTCTTGCCACAGCTCTCATTGATGTGCCATCCTGGATGAGCTGCACTACCTGAGCCACTTGTGTGGGTTGTAGACTCCGTCTCATGCTACCACTAGAGTGAAAGCACCGCCAGCATTCAAAAGTGACCAAAACATCAGCCAGAAAGCAGAGGAACTGAGAAGTGGTCTGTGGTCACCATCTGCAAAACCACTCCCTTATTGGGGATGTCCTGCTGATTGCTGACCTGTTGTCTATTCCATTTACACAACAGCAGGTGAGACTGACCTCTTGTTTATTGGTGGATGGCTGAATAAATGGGAGTGTCCTGTTACAATTGATTTGTTTCTTTTTTTTTTTTTTTTTTTTTTTTTTTGAGGGGGGGGTATCTGCCTAGTTTATGATGTTGATGGAATATTTTGTTTATGTATGAAAAATGAATAAAACAATGAAGATAAAGAACAGCACCACTCATCTTCAGCCTATTGTTGTGAATGAGCTTGTCTTCTATGATTTATGTAAGTTCACAACGTAACCGTACCTCAATATAACGTAACTGCAGCAGAAGCCTTTAGCCTTTAGAAGCCTGAACCTTACGTTTGGTCACTGTTGCACGTTGATGACGTAGTTGAACAATTGCTGTCAACAGAAAAAAGCGCTTCTCTTTTCCTTTGATTTAAAAAGTTTTTTAAAAGTGACAACAGTGCCACCTACAGAACACTTCTCTCTGATAATTTCAGCGTTTGGTCTGATGCTATTCAGCCAGACGTCTGATGGGTTTTAAATGAAAACTGATGCTTTATTCCCTATGGTCTGATATCTGACACCTGAGGATGTCCTAAAATGTACACCGTACCCCAGCTAGTACATTATGAATGAGACGGGAGAGTTGGTAGAAACAGCAGGAATGTGACCTATAGTTTCCTGTGTGGCGAACACCCAACCCATCAGGAGAGCGGTGGGCAGGGCTACTGACAGCCCTGTAACGTCTTCCAGAAGATAGTAGCTCAAATTCTGGAAATAGAGAACGTTATGGGTCAGTACAAATGGACCATGCCAGTCTGAGTGTAGTGTCCTCAAAGATGACTTGCAAGCTTGGTATGTCCTTATGCCAATGATTCTAAATGCTACACTAATCAGCTTTTCTAATTTGTTTTAATCCTTCATAGTTAAGGCTCCAAACCAGGCAGCCATCTCGTATCTCACCAACTCACCAGAAGCACCTCAACAGACTCCAAACGGTCTTAACCTTCTTAGGAAGTAGCGCCTTTACCATACCATGTTTATTTATAGAGCACATGTAAAAACAGCATGGGAGCGAGGCAGTGAACAGATAAAACATGAGCAAAAGAACAACAGAGCAATAAGCACCAACAAGAGGAATCCTAAACAAGATGAAAAACATAAAAACAATGTAAAAAATGCCTATAAAAGGAAGATGACATCATAAAAATGAAGCCTGCAAGCTACAGAGAAAACCCCATTTACCATAAGCTAATTGATAGAGACGTGTCTTTAGGTTTGATTTAAAGTGTGCGAGCGTTGGATCCTGGCGGACAAACAGAGAAAGAGCATTCCACAACTTAAGTGCAGCAAAAAACCGTTCACCCCGGGATTTTTAACGCACCTTTTGGACACATAATAAGCGCTGGTCAGCAGACCTCTGGGACTGTGTGGTTACATAAGGAGTGAGCAGCTCCGAGAGGTATTGAGGTGCTAGGCCATTTAGAGCCTTATAGGCAAAGGTCAGGACTTTAAACTGCAGTGGTAAAACACTGGGAGCCAGTGGAGATCAGCCAGTATGGGCGTAAAATGATAGTTTCTGTTTGCATTTGAGAGGAGACTGGCCGCGGCATTTTGAACTCACCTATGAGAACCAAATCTGCATAGTGGAGTTTTGAGGTGATGACAGTATGAATTACTGATTCCAGATGAGGTTTCTTAAGGGTGGGTTTCAGACGTGCCAGATGGCAAAGTTGGACAAAACATGATTTAACAGTGGCATTTTTTTGTGGTTGATATTGACAAGTCATTATCAAGTTTGACCCCAAGACTGGTTAAACGGAATGGCCTTGGTCTTATGGTCATTTAACCGTAGGAAATTGGATGACAGCCATGATTTAATATCCATGAAGCAATCAAGAAGCTGATTTACTGAGCCCGATTGGTCCAGAGCCATGTAGATTTGGCAGTCATCAGCATAGAGGTGGTAATGCTAGACATGTTTTGCTAGGATGTTGCCAAGGGGGAAAAGGTAAATAGAAAACAGGAGTGAACCTAGAATGGAGCCCTGGGGTACTCCCTAGTACTCGTCCTTAAAGAGCAAATTGCAGGTTAATTTATTTTTCTAATTCATATAAAATGCTGTCCAAAAAATACTATTTTAAACTTTTATTGTAGGTACTTCATTTAAAAATACATAACAGCACAGATTTTTGAGGAAAAAGTGTCCTTTTTCAGCAAAGCTTCTAAAAACGCTCTTTTTTCTAAATCTTAGCCTCTGATAATTTAAGGGAGTTCTAAGCTAGGTTCTGCCTCAGCTCAGTGTGAAGCGTGGAGTTTAAGGTTAGAAAGGTTGTGTTATCGAGTCAGTGTGTGTGTTCACCAGTTTATGATTGAGTTAATTTTCATAAACTATTGTTTGTGAAGGCTGTAAAAACTCCAGCCTGAGCAGATATCGAGTCCACGAGTTTCTAAATAAGTAAAACAAGCTTCTGTCTCCGTGCCTGGGGGCGTTTTGTGCAGCTGAAAAGACCGGACTTCTGGAAACCAGATTGGTGTTGGTACCAACTCATGGAGGTCCACGCTGGCCTCCAGAGACCCACAGCGAGGTTTAAAAAATTAAATGCGGATTTTTAGAACTCAGATCATTGTCGGAACCACGTCAAAACCGCCGCCCGACCACCAGAAGAGATGCGCCGCTCAGCAGGCTAGTTGAGATGCTTTCTGGGTCGGATCCAGATCAGAACCACCGCGCGGACCTCCAGGAGAGGATGTGCTGCTCTTAAAAATACCAGCAAGCCAGTGGAGCTGTTTTTGGGTCGGATCCAGCTCACAGCAGCGCTCAGGACCTCCAGAACCGGATCACAGGTACGCTCCCTCCCTCTCTCCCTCTCTCTAAAGTGCTAAACTACGTTACGTGAATATTAACGAGTATGAGACCGCTGACAGACGCTCATTAGTTTATTATTGTCAAGTATTAATATTATATTAACTGACCGATACTATTTTAATTGTCAACTACATGATAGTAATCTGTACAATATTGTGATGTTAGCACACGAGTTTAAGCTAACATGGTTAACTCACCAAGACACCTGCTGGATCCCCGCTGCTCCTCCTCACATCACAGCTCGATTTCTCTCCTTTGGCCGATTGTTTCTCCCTCTGAGGCATGCAGCAGGCTCATAACTTTATGGCTGTTGTCCATCATAAGAATAATTATAAACGTTTAAAGTTTCCTCTGTGTCAGAGCCGCATTAGAATCCATATTTGTCTCTGGATTAAGCTAACAGGACTCCCTCTGCTGACGTTACTTGATTTGGCAGAAAAAAAAAAATGTTCTCACAAAAATGACTAAAAGCCTAAATAATTTATGTATGTGCAAAAAAAAGTTTTAAAACGAGTTTCTGTTATGTTTCTCTAAACATTGGGTCATGGGAGTCTCTAACTTGCAATTTGCTCTTTAAAGTGAATAAAACTGAAAGATTTGTGTGGATCAAAAAAACAAACATTTGGAACGCTCCACTCCTGACTTCGGCATTCTTCTAACTGGACTCCAAAAATCTTAGCGAGGAGAAGAAATGGCAGATTGGCTCTGTGTTTAGCTGGAAGTCCATGACCATATTTGGCAGTTACTGTGATGAAATAGAGAACAAAACTGAACAGGTTGAAAAATATGACCAAAACGTTATACTAAAACTTCGAAATAGCACCTGGAGTGAGTAGTTTAATTTGGTTTGCACAACTAGAGCTTAAATGCACAACACACTGTATTTAAGGGCTAGAATGATGTCTCCTTTAAACGATCGCTCTTTTGTTTTTCAGTATTTAGGAGCAAGTGGTGTCCACCTGGTCAAAGTCGACAGCTGTTCAGTCATTTACAGACAGAAGACTAACAATAATCGTGTTGTTGGAGAATTTTACAAGTCTGTTCTGTAATAATCAAACAGTGTGGATTCCAACATTAAACAGGTCCGTTAAAAAGCCTTAAACACCTTCTTCAGTAGATTACGTGTAACTCACCATCTGGAGGTCCTCAATGCGACTGTTGACTCCTGCCAGCATCTCTTTCCTTTCCTGTGGGGTTTCTGGGCATGGATAAAGAGAGGCACGAAACCTACAGACAAACACTCAGCATTAGGGGAAGCCAAAAGGAAGGTTTATTGGTAACACTTTACAATAAGGGCCCCTATAATAACATTACTTAGTGCATTATTAAGTATAAACGAAGGATCCATTAATTGGCGTTCCTGATGTAGTTAACTATCAAGTGTCCTTAAGCTTTTGATCCATCTTCAGTAACGTATGGTTATAAGTTACTGAAGATGGATCAAAAGCTGCTAACATAACCAAGACAGTGTGCTGGCTTCAACTTTGTTGAGCTTGTAGAACCTAAGAGTTTTTCCTTTCAGTCTAATAGCTTGATTCTGAACATCCTTTTGATTTCAGCTGAGCTGACTCCCAGAGGTTTACTCACAGTTATTCCTACACCTGATCAGCAGATGGATGTGGTTCTGGGAGTGAGTGGTGCTAGAAGACACGGAGCTACCTGCCTGGTGGATTACACTTTTAAGATCAGTGGAACGTTGTCAGATTTTTGAGAATTGATCCTTTAATCTTTAATTTTTCCTCCAAATAAAAATGACAGTTGGTTCAGTCAGCTGTGATTCATCCTTTGTTATAATGCAGATGTAATAAGGGTTTTCATAGGAATGGCATTTGGTTTGTCCATGAAACTGAACAGAGTCTCCATACATCACTAAAGAGGCAGGAACAAAACTTCCTAAGAAACAAAAATGGGAAGTGACGGTGAGCACAGACCAACTCGCCTCTCATCTCCCACTAAGAGGATGATACAGGTAAGTCTGATCTACAACCAGCCTGCTGCAGCAACCCCCATGTGAACCCGACGCCCCACAAACGACAGGTCAGAGCCCATAAGTGACAGGTCACTTATGAGAAACACCTCTGATGGTTCAGATTTCTCAGAAGATGGACAATTTTCTAGTTACCCTGGACAACAGGAGGCAGTTGCTGGAAAATAACGTTACAGAGCAGGTCACCTGTATTCAGCAAAGTGGAGACCAGGACGAGATCTCTTAGATGATCAGGGAAAGCAGCAGAGCCCTGACCTTTATCCTGACCCACACAGCAAAACCCCAGTCCCTAACACGCAGTCATGATGGTTTAAACCCCACTTCCACACATCGGGGGAGTCGTCAGACGCCACTGGTCACGGTGGATGTCCAGCCAACAGCGATGGAGAAATATAAAACTACAAGTTATGAGGAAAGTCAGAAAGTTTTAACTGCTAGGGAGATGCTGGAAAATCAACAGACATAGCAAAAAAGAAATGAGACAGAGAGAGTAAGGCAGCCCGACACACCGGCATCCATTACAGCATGTTACCACACCTTCAGCTCCTCTTAGACAAAAAGAGGACAGATGGGGAATGGCCAGTGTAGATAGGATGAAGGGGGATGTGAAAGAAATGGAGGAAGAATCACTCCTATTACATGAGTTGGACTCATCACCAGATACAACTGATGACCCGTCACATCCAGCACACCTGGAGCACCAGCCAGAGGCTCAGATCATGGGCTGTGGCCTGAAGATGTCTTCAGCATGTGTTGACCAACCCTAAAAACACATACATCATGCAACCAGACCATCCAGTCACCCCACCCTACAGAGTTTGTTCAAGCAAGCTATGATCAAGGGCCAAAGCAAAACAGTAAAAGAACAGATGCTAAACATGGTAAACGGGAAAAGCATTCACATCGAGGAGTGGATGGAGATTTTGGCACAGCACAGGGTTAGAGTGGGAGTTCAAGATGATGGGTTTGAAAAATATGAGGGAGGAACTAGCTGATATGAGAGAAGGAAAAAACAAGACATGCCAAGATGGTTGCTACACCTGGTCTCACTCCTAAAACACCTTCTACTGCCTCAAACCTTGAAGAAACCTCACAGCAAATTTAAAAGTGTTAATTTTGGGGTGTTGGTTCAATTTAACACTAAGAACAGTTAATTTAATACTAAAAGAGTTATATATTTGATATGTAACACTGACATAAGAGCTAAACATGAGTGTTAAAAAAGAGTTTCAGAGTTTGGACTGGATGAAATTGATTGATGAGAGCCATAGCTGAAGATCATCAAGACACTTTAGCAGAGAGGTTATGCTAATGTTTGAGGTGGGACTAATTGGAAGATACATCTGCACATCATCAGCATAACAGTGGAAGTGAAGGTTATGTTTCGTTATAATTTTTCCCAGTGGTAACATGTATAGGGAGAATAGCAGAGGGCCCAGGACTGATCCTTGGGGAACACCACTAGTTAGAGGAGCTGCTGGAGAAAAGGCATCTCCTAACTTCACTGAAAAAGTTCTTCCTGACAGATAGGAGGCAAACCATTTCAGGACTGTACCACCAAGCCCGACATAGTCTCTTAGGCGTGAAACCAGGATCTTGTGATCAACCGTATCAAAGGCGGCCGAAGGTTCTAACATAACTAGCACAACCGACTGCCTATCATCCACTGTTCTAGTTATGTCATTGTGTACCTTCAGGAGGCTGATTCTGTGCTATGGCGTGATCTAAAGCCTGATTGGAAAGTTTCCAAAATGGAATTATTATCCAGAAATGTTTGGACTTGAGTAAAAACAATCTTCTCAAGGACCTTGGATAAGAAAGGAAGATTAGAAATGGGTCGAAAATGTGATAGTACAGTTGGATCACTGTTGGGTTTTTTTAGTAAGGGCTGAACCACTGCATGCTTGAAGCCAGATGGAAAAACACCAAAACGCAAAGAGGAATTAAAGAGAGTTAAAATGAAGTGTCCAGTAACCGAGTAATTCACAGACTTTACCCCTTTATTCTAAAAGTTGGACTGGTAGCAACCGATTGGCTGCAGAGAGCTGCAGGAGTTGCAGTGAGCAAGGTGCATTGTGGGTAGTCATGTTTTTAGTTAGTTTGTTCTATTTTGGGGTGTTTATGCATGTTTATTTTTGGGTGTTGTGCTGTTGTGTTAACTGGTGTTATATGTTAAATTGTCAACTCCACAAGAGTTGGTTTTTGACACTAAATCAGAGTTAAAGTACCAACTCTCCAAAAAGAGTTAAATTAACTCTAGCTGGTGTGGACCCATATAGACACTTTAAAAGTGTTGACATCAACTCTGACAGTGTTAATTTGAGCATGCTGAATTTGCTGTGCAGACATGACTCTTTCCACATGAACCGAACCTCCATCCACGACCACACTCCAAATCAACAGCTCCCCCAGGCAAACGGGGTAGGAGGGGGAGTCGAGGATGGAGAAGACACCTCTAGCAGCTATGAAGGGGAAGTGGTCCACTGCTGGGGTTGTGGGGGGTTGGGACGTTACAGACGGGGTGAGTATCATCAGTTCCAACCTCAGTCCCAGCATCATACTCAGGCCCAGTCCAAACTTGTCCCAGTCCCAACCTCAGACCCAGCTCGAGCCTCAGGGCCCTCCGGCCCCTCACAACTGCCAGGCCAACCTGGTTCAGCACCATAGCAGCTCGAGCCTGCTGCTGTGACCAACATCCAGGACGATTCAGAAATCCCTCAGGAAAACGGACAGATGACAGTGGAGTGTAAGACCATGACAATGGATCATAAAGAGACTAGCGGGTGACACTTTTTACTTTTCCTTCCCATGACAGGAGACGACCTAAACTGCAAAGCAAAATAATGACATGAAATCTTTTTCAGATACTGTCCTGGTATTAAAGCCAAAATGTGGAAGACTTAAGCCAAAGACCAACTAATTGAACTCGAGCAGCAACATGGAGGTCTAAACAACACTCAATGAGCTGAAAACAAAGATTGTTCACCATCATGGTTCAGGGGAAGATCCAGAAAGCTGTCTCAGAGATTTCAGCTGTCTGTTTCCACAGTTAAAAACATATGGAGGAAATGGAAGACCACAGGCACAGTTCAAGTTAAGGCTCCAAGTGGCAGACCAAGAAAAATCTGGGATGAACAGAAGTGATGAATGGTGAGAAGAGTCAGAGTCAACCCACAGACCAGCACCAAAGACCTACAACATCATCTTGCTGCAGATGGAGTCACTGGGCATCGTTCAACTATTGGGTGCACTTTACACAAGGAGATGCTGTATGTGAGAGTGATGCAGAGGAAGCCTTGTCTCCACCCACAGCACAAACAGAGCTGCTTGAGGTCTGCTGAAGCACATCTGGACAAGCCAGCTTCATCTGGAATAAGCTGCTGTGGACTGATGAAACTTAAACTGAGTTATTTGGGCATAACAAGGAGCGTTATGCATGGAGGAGACAGAACACAGCATTCCTGCTACCTACAGTAAAACATGGTGGTGGTCCCATCATGCTGTGGGGCTGTGGCCAGTGCAGGAACTGGGAATCTTGTTAAAGTTGAGGGATGCATGGATTCCACTCAATATCAGCAGATTCTGGAGACCAATGTCCAGGAATCAGTGACAAAGCTGAAGCTGCACCGGGGCTGGATCTTTCAACAGGACAAATGAACTCATTTGTGTATTTTAATCGTGCTCCCACGTTGATTTTAATGTTCATGCTATTCTCAATAATGGAAAGCACACTGAATTGCCTCTGTCTATGAAACGTGCTAATAAAGCTGCCTAGCCTTAAATGTGAATGATTATAATGATAACATGACTATTTGGGCTGATTCACTATTGGTTATATTTACTATCATGTTATTTATTTATAAGGTTTTCAGACTTTAACATTAGACGTGTTGATTCTGAATCATAATAAATGAATTATTAGTATTTGTACTGATAATCTGTTGGTACTTTTAATAAGGTAAACAGTGGAAATGACTTTAATCCTTTTAACTTTTCGTTCTTTTTAAAACACAGATAGGAGATCTTTTTTACCTTTTTATGCTGACGTTTCGACCATCACTGTGGCTTTCTTCTGAGCAGCCAAGCTCAGAAGAAAGCCACAGTGATGGTCGAAACGTCAGCATAAAGAGGTAAAAAAGATCTCCTATCTGTGTTTTAAAAAGAACGAAAAGTTAAAAGGATTAAAGAAAACATACACAGAATGAACGTACCGAAAAAGTGGAAATGACTAGTTTAAGGTCTGAAGGTATTTACAAATCAGTTGAAGCTGATTAATTTGTGGAGTGCATAATTAACATTTATTAATAAATAGAAGAAACTCATACACTAAAAGAGGCTTATGACTGGACTGATAAAGAACTTGATAGTGTGTTGTGGTCTTAAACCCTGGTTAGGGTTATGTTTTGGCCTCAAACACGACACTTTAACCAGGAACAAAGGATGATCATTATGTGACACCAACCCCTCACAGATCTTCTTCACCCTGTTTTTTAGTTGGTCACCCTGGAAGAAGATGATGAACACCGATTTGTGAACTTGGTCCCCCTGTTAGAAAAATAAATAACATCATTAGAACACGTCCTTCTTGAACTTGATCTATTTTATTGATACATAAACTCGTTGATAATTAGTCTGTGGTTTTTCTTTTGCTTCGTTCTTTTAGCTATTGCTCCAGCGAGGTTAATGGCTGACCGTTGTGGGGTCCTCCAGAGGGTCTTCGATCTCTGCCTTCCGCAGGAACACGTTACCACGACACACCCTCCACAGCATCCTCTCAAAGGTAGGAATCCTTTCTCTGCTGATCACTCCAGCCACAAACCTACAAAGATGATTAAGACAACAACAATAAGCTCATTGAGCTTTCTTAGGAAAACAAGAGCATGTTTATTTGTTTGTTTACATTAGTATCTATGGTTCTGGAGGCTCATGCAAACAGCTGATTGGTAAATCAGGAGTCTCTCTCCTAGTACTTTCCCCGTTAGGAGGCCCAGCAGCTGATCTGACTGCTGTTTTGTACTAAACACCACTGCTAAACCCTCTGAAAACAGTGGTTCTTTCACCAGCTGTTGCAAAGCTTTAATATATTATACCCTCCAACGATTTCATTTTTTACTGAAGTAATTTAGTAATTATAGCATAATGGATGTGATCCTGCTCCCTCCTACAGCTGGTTAACGCTCCGCTGACCTTGAAGAGGAAAAGTTGGATGAGTTGATATTTTACCCGAGCCTCAGTGGGGCGCCACGGCCCCCCTCACTGCCCTCCATTAGAGCGGACGACTCCTCCAGCAGGTTGGGGTCTTCCATCTGCCAAAGACACCTTCATTAGGAATTATTACTACATTTTTTGATGATTGAATAAAATCAGACAAATTGCCAATAGTGAACTTCTTGTAACCAGTCGACTGTTGGAGGATTTACTAGGGCTGGGCGATATGGCTTAAAAATACAAATCTCTGATTTCTAATTTAATTCCATTTTTTCTCTCCCTTAAACAGAATCAAATAAAAATATATTTTCAAAAACATGCGTTTATTTGAATCATCTCTTCTGGGAGTTGACCTGAATTAAAAATACAAGCAGTAAACAAGTTGTAGTTAAAGTCATTTGACTGCCTCCTTAGAAATGTTTTAAAAATTAAATGTTCAACTTTGCATTCTTGGGCATTTTAGATTGAAATTTGGCCTCCGTTTATTATAGCTGTTTCATCTTTTAGCTACATGAAAAATCACTTATGACTGATTATTTTTACTTCATTCTGTCAAAAGCAGATCTTTCAGAATGCTGCTCAGCATAAAGGCAGCAGATGTAGTTTAGAATATTCTGATAGATCAAAGTGAATATTCACTGCTTTAGTCTTGTATTAAATCTTTTTACACATCTCTATTTATATGTATAAGATCATATATCACACATTTATGTTATTAAGCAAACATAGAACCATATCGACATAAAAACAGCTTTCCATTGATTAAAAACGTCCGCGCTGGCCAGGAACCGAACCCAGGCCATGCTAATGCTTTGGTCCAGCTATGCTGCTAACCTACTGCTAACCTACATTTATGAATGAACAGTTTTAATCTACAACTATTTCCCAGTGACTAAAGAATCTTTTGTATGTATCAGACACAGTTAGCATATCCATTATCTGTCTGTTATTTTGGTTTGCTAATGTTTTACTTAGCTAAGATGTTGACAGTGCTAGGGTGCTAATGCTAGTTTAGCGTTAACACAAAACTATTAAACGAAACGATTAACACCAGCATGCTTTAGCAACAGAACTTTAACTAGCTGCATTAATGCTTTATAATCATATCATGAAGAAGCTAACAGCTAGCAGCGGCGCTAAAGCCTGATTTATACTTCTCCGTCTGCGCGGGTACGGAGACATGCACACACTCGAGCTGATGGAGGAGTATAAATCAGCCTTAACTCTCCGGCAGTAGTGGGTTTTAGCAGAGTAGCTTAACGTCGGACACATGCTCTAATAGCAGCATGAGTGAACACACCGCAGCAGATCATTTGGCTACTTCTACATCTTTCTGTTAAAACATGTAAGGCTGGTTTTTGAGATGAAAACATTCATTGGACCACTTTAGCCAAACGGTGTTAAATGAGTTATGGGAGACGTGCAGCTGACCATACTCCAAACTACGGAAGCCCAGGAGTGGAAAAAAATCCCAATTTTCCAAACCTAAATGGCAAATTTGAATTACTCGATAAAATCGATTTATCATCCAGCCTTCTCTAAAATGTCACAGGGGAGTCGCAGGCCTTGCTACCATGTCGCTTGAATTCTGAAAACTAGTAGCAGAGTTGTTGCGGGTAAGGGTTAAGGTGAAACCCGTCTGAAGCTCAGCTCTGTTCATTTTCTGTGGTTCAGAAAGTGCAATAAGATTGTGACAGCTTTAGGATTAGAGACCAAATTATGACATAAGTCCATAACTTGTCCACCACAGTACGGTGAAGGTTAAGACCAAACTGCAACAAGAAAATTCTCATGGCATCATATGACAAGCAGTCAAAGGCTGGTGAGATAGTGACTTCAGAAGGTGTGACTGTGGCTGATTACCAAACTGACCTCATCAAAGAACTGCTGTGTTCGATGCAGAATGTGCTTCAGCTCCGTCAGCTCTAGGAAGTTCTTCTTCAGAGCCTCTTGGTTGGTGTTAATTTCCTTTAGTTCATTCTCCAACTTCTCAAACGTGGCCTGCCAAGAACAGTGACAACTGGAGTTCAGCCATCAGTACTAAAACTTTAAATATCTGGAAAGGTCAGCACAGTAAACTCAGCACTTTGTGAATTTTCAGAACAAGAATAGGCTGTGATTGCAAATTCTGATTACCTCCAGGTCGATCATGTCCCTGGGAAAAGGAACCTCTGGATTCTCTCCAGTGTCCACCATTGGGATGTTGGCCTTCTTGATCTCTTTCTCAACAAACCCTAATCAGAGAAAATTCAGTAATTCAGTTATTTATATTTTATATGTAGAAAAGTTGTTCAACTAGTTTCATTACTTACTCAGTTTCCTATCCATCTCCTCACATCTCCTCACTTCATTCACAAACTTCCGCTGGAACACGTTAACATCTGGATTCAGCTGTGCCAAAGAAAAAACAAAACACCTCTTTAGAGATTCCTGGATAAAAGGGATTACTCATGGTAAATAAGTACTAACACTACTCCCAGGAAAAGTAGTAACTTACTTTATTCCATTTAATTATTGCTCATTTTAATAGCTTTACTTGCACAAACCCAATAATAATAATAATAATAGTAATATTATTAATAATAATATATATAATAATAATAACATTGTTGTTATTATTATTATTATTATTATTATTAATGGTAATATTATTATTATTATTATTATTATTATTATTATTATTATTAATAATAATAATAATAATAATAAAAACCAGAACTGCATGCAGTTATCAACAGGTTCCATGCCAACCGTGCACCCCCTGACCCCGCTAATCCCTGTGCACGCTCCTGCCCGTGCCCAGTTATCCTGGGATAACACATGGGATAAAATTGGAGTAGAATAGCTTTTTTTCCTCCCTGGCTCTCGACGCGAGCAGATGCTTTTCTCTTCTCTCTTGCCCCTCATCATCCCAAGGCTCTTTGTCCTGTCTCTGTCTGTCTCAGACGGATTCGTTGAATTCTTTCTGAAAATCCTACGTTTTAAAAACTATGGATTTGATGAGCTGGTCGATGAACGCAATTAATACAATTTTTTCAACATTCAGAACGGGGATGGGAGCTCCCACATGTCCGGGCAGAATGAACCCAGTTGGATAGATTTTGGATTCCTGAATGAAAGTGGATGGATTTCTGGATTTATTACCAGATTCCTGCTAATGGAGCAGGCGGTTATCTGGTATATCGGAAAATTATGGAGGTTTTGGGGGCAATTGCAAAAGTCCCAGAACTCCAAGAAGGTTACTGCCGTGCCTTAGGCGCTCAGACTCAGACGTTACTCGAGGTGAGTCACAAGCTGGATGCTCTGTAATCTGGCAGCAATTCTTTAAAAGTCAACACCTTAATTTTGAATTTTCTTCTAAAACCTAGAGAGCCAATGAAAGGAAGATAGGATTGGAGTAATGTGCTCACTCCTCCTAGAGCTAGTTAACAAAAGACGTGTTTCCACTATTGGAAGTTCAGGGTAATTTTACTGGAACTTCCCGGCATGCGTGTTACCACTTTACCGGGCCAGGGAAACAGGCCATTTTCAGGAACTTTCAAGGAATCTGAAGGCTCGGTGGAGTCGCTGAGCTGAACTTTGGGTTAACTCACGCTGATTGGTCGTATCTCAGTAGGAAATGACATCACCAACACCAAAACATGAAGCGGAATTCCTCCACAATGACGTAATTCACGGGGCTTTGTTGTCTCACAGAGAACCATAAAAAACGGCTCCTCTTCTGGTCATTGAACACCACATTTTCCATCACACAGCAGCTCTCCCGGTCCTCTGAATGGACTAAATTACCGTACATCTACAGAATGAAACTGTTAATGTTACTGTGGATGCTTTTTGGTGCTGATCAGTAACATCACTCACTGCTGAAGCAGTTGTGATATGCTGACGTCTGTTCAAAGTCCTGAAAGAGCTGAACTTGAATGGAGACACATCAGCTGAGAGGACCGACCTATCGTATCTCTTGGTCAGTTTGCCCCTCCCAGAATTTACCCTGAAGCACCGATGGAGACACGCCTAATCTCGCTGCAGAGTTTTGGACCATCTCCAACCTTTTGATGGAGGCCTGACTGAGCCCTGAGTACAAGGAGCTGCAGTAGTCCAGTATTAAAGTTAGAAATGCGTGCATCACTGTCTACAGATTTGATCTGGATAACATCGACTTCCCTCTACTGATGCAGCATAGATTAAAAAAACTGGTTTCACCATCATATTTAGGGTTTTTAGATTTTCATCACCTGTGTTTTATCTTTTTAATTACGTCCTTGATGCTTTTATTCTTTTATTGTTTTATGATTTTAGCGTATGTCATGTTCAGCGCTAAGGGCTCCCATAGAGGCAGTGGAAGGCGCTATATAAATAAAATGTGATTGATTGATTGATTTATATGACTGTCTAACTTGAGGGCTGCATCTAGCTTCACCCCAGATTCATCACAGCATCCTCCTGGAAAGCGGCCAGAGACATAAGTCATCCCCTCAGCCATGCTGCCTCTGCTGCCAGGACTAAGGATTATAACAACAATCTTGCTCTCATTAGCATGAAGGAATTAGGAGGCCAGCTATGATATGATTTAAAGCAGCAATCTGGAGTTTTCCCCTTTCAGGAATTATGTATGATTTTGCAGAAATCTGTAAAAGTGATTGTCTTATCACGTGGTATGATATAATGTAAGCAATACGTCTTTTTTGCTAAGCCCGCCCCTGCCCTGTAAAATCCCTGCAATAGGAAACTGAGCACTGACCAGAACTAACCAATAGTGTTAGACTAGGGGTGTTCCAAAAGGGGTACTTCACGATTCGATTCGATTTCGATTATGGGAGCTTCGATTCTTCGATTCTTCGATTATAATGGTTTTTGGTTCGATTCGATTATTGGTGCCACGATTCTTCGATTATTGACATTTTTAATGCTTTTTTTTTCATTCTAAAACTACTCTCAGTAGGTAAATACATTTTTTTTACAGTTAACTATTTTTCCAAAGACAAAATCTTATTTTATGACTGTATGACTTTGTCAAAGTGCAAATATTTACACAACTTAACTTTGATCAGGGAAAGCTTTAAACATTTAAAACCTGCTAGGGAAACATTTTTTCTCTCCTTCCTTTACTTTATTTAACAACAGAACATTATTAGAAAACAGTTCAATAACATGCAAAACAACATGCTATCACCTCAACTGTCTTACAGCTTTTGAGATATTGAATAACATTTCATTTCTACTGGTAACAATGTAATGGTGGCATGTCTATAATGTACGGGTTGGCAATAATCCAGTTTAAATTACGTTCACAGATAGAAGTGTTTGTGAATTAAATACTATAACGGCTTGCCATAGCCCTGGAGCGGTGTGTTGCGCAATCTCGTAGCAACAACAACGTGAGTCCCGGTAGCTGCTGTGGCTCTGCTCCGTAGCGCTGCAGACAGCTACGAATAAACAGGATGGTGGGACTTTTCTTCTGCTTGTAGAGTTTAGTCATTCTTAATTCCAAGACCATCGTGTTCTTTTGGAACCCACGGCGTGAGTCTGCTATCCGCTAGCTTAGTTAGCATTAGCCAATCTGCCCGTAGCTGCGCGTTTGATCCCAAACTTTGGACCGTTTCTGCTGGTTCCTCTATTTTCCTCCACAGCACCTAGATTACCACATTGTGCACCAGTAAAACGCGTCTCCCTTACACAAAAATAAATAACTTACATTTGTTAAGGCTCCGGTTACGTGTATTTTTTTTTAGTACCGGCTTTGCAACAAAGCTTTCACGTAATTTATTTTTTTAAGCATCGACGTTCATTAATCGATTCTGAATCCTCACGTGAAGCTTTGCGATGCATCGCCACATCGATGAAATGCACCCACCCCTATGTTAGACTACCGCACATGCTTCAAATTTAAAGATGTCCTAGAATGCAATTAATCAACAATCTAAAACAGAGCTTTGAGCCTCCAAAAAGCATAAGAAAAATTTTTTTGGCTTTCATCTGTCCCAGGAGCCCTGATACAGGCCATTCTAAACCCCCTTACTCAGGCCTTCAGTGAAATGAGCTGTTGACCCCTCCCACTCGGCCAGGACATGCTGATTGGTTGGTTTCCCCAGAAGGCCTCAGACACATGCAGGTTTGAGGAGGCGTGACTCCCCTTAGTGACGTGTTAAGGAAGGCTTTCTCAGAACAGGAGGTTTTCTCTCGCCTTTTCAACTTTCTAATTTACATAAAAAGTAGGTCAAACACAGCTTTGACTTTTTGGCATGCTGCTGTTGACCACCCAAGCTGTCTTATTCAACAACAACAAGGAACATGTTGGTTTACATTCTAGGTCCCCTTTAATGAAGGCTAATGCAGCGTTGATGAACTTTTCACGGACAAGTAAGTCTTTAAAATATAAATATATGAAAACACAACATGACATGAGAATAATACTTGTAAAACAACATAATTCTCTAACATTAGCTGTTTGTCGGCTACAGAAGCACATTCATAAACAAGTAACATGCAGTCGCCATCTTAAATAACCGAATCAACCAACTATTGGTGTGATACGCTTGTTAGCCACTAGATGGTGCCATCAGATAAAAGAAATACTCCAGAGAGCTACTTTAATATCACCAACACTATCTAATAGTGGTTAAATTGTGCCACCATTAGCCATTTTCAGGGGAATCTAGATCTGACAATCATCAGCATTAATATTTTGTAACAGTTTTGTATAATTTTGAAATTATAACCTTTAATTTCCATTTTCCTAGAACCGCTGCTGTTTCAGTTAAAAATACTGACCCAAATTAAAGCTGGGGTACGTAGTTTAAAATGTTTTGAGTAAATTAATAAATCCTTAAAATGGTCTATTGAACCCCGTTGTATGATATAAAGTAGGTCATTTTTCATAATGTATGTTTTCTCTAAGTCCCTCTGCTGGCCTCTACAGCAAAACAAACCATTTACACTAGCCTAGAGCGCTGACCAATAGAGATGTGTATAGGTACTTTAACATGTGACATCATGCCCCCAACTCCTGGCTGGAGGGCAAAAAGACCACCGTTGTTATTATCTGTCAGTTGTCAAATTGAGCTAAATAGCAGCAAATGGTAAATGACCTGTATTTGATATAGTGCCTTCCAGAGTCCTAGAACCCCCCAAGATGCTTTACAACACAATCAGCAAAATACATCTGTCAGTATGGTTAACACATGCAGCACTGTAGGCTGCACAAGTAGATGAAAGGACAGTAAAATCACATTTCATACGTTTCCAGCTGATAAAACACCATGAAGGGGTGGTTAACAGCCATAAAGAGAGCTCCAGTGGATGATCCAGCCACGTAGCAGCCAAAGTCTCATGACAGAATAAAAAGGTCAAATATCTGCCCCACATGTCTTCACACGAACATGTTATAGCTATCTAATGACTCGTATGCCTTTGTAACAAATGTGTTCTGTAATTGGAGCTTTGAGCCGAACACTGTTAGTTTTGACATGTTTATTTTTGATCACCTGCACAAAGATGTGTTAGTTGATCTAAAGTAGTAATGTCTACATCCCTAGGTTTTATTTTATAGCTTCAATCACAGAGGCACAGCTCTGGATAGCAGGTACAGAAGCTCTTTTGCCCCCAAGCGTTGGAGGCATGTGCAATAATACCTGGATGAAAACAACAACTTTCAACGTGTCTATAGGAATGGATGTGGAGTAGTCTGTATTTAGACAGTAACGTGAGGGGGTTGAAACCAGCAGGTTCTACTTCCTGCAGGCCTTTCTTGTTCAGAGAGTATTTTCTGTGTTAGCTGCAGCAGTATTAACACTTATAAGCAGTAGTTTGACTTCTAGTGTGGTTCCACATGATTTTAAATTTAGGCAGTAGTGACACTGCTGCTGAAAAAATGGGCAGGATCCTGCATTGTTCTCAAACTATAGACCTGTGTCAAATCTCCCATTCTGTGCAAAGGTTTCAGAGAATATTGTGTAATCAGCTGGTCAGTTTTATAATGGCTCATGACATCCTGGAACCTCCTCAGTCTGGGTTCAAGTCTGGACTGCTCTTTTAACAGGATGAGTTTTATTCATGTGCAGTATCAACATCTACGTCGATCCAGGTCCATCTTATGGTAATAAGCTGGGAGTCTATCCTAGTTTAGCTGCTATAGCTAAAATGACCCTACAGGGTTAATGAAATGTCACTCAGACCCCCACCGCCCTCTGTGGCCAGAATACCACACTTGCAACTTCAGAGTGGCGGTCCGGTCCCTGTTGGACTTAGTAAAGTGGAGCTGACATGCCTGGTGCTGCAGTCTGCTTCCAGCATGTTTCCTGCATGTTTTAGATCATGAACACAGCTGATTTGTTTGATTTAGTGATGAACCGCTCCTGTAGACACTAATGAAGGCTGAGGAGACATTTCAGCTGTTAGATTAAGGTGTTAAAAAGACCAACGCACAGCCAGGAGATAAGTTTCACTTTTGGTTCTACTAAACGGACACTAGGGGGCGCTAAAAACAAGCAAAACCGCCTAGAATCCCTTTAAGAAGCAGGCAGCAGCATTTTGTAGCCTGGCCTGCCAGACTCTCCCTCTGTCTATTCTATACAGCGGAAGGGTCTGGTAACTCACAGGCAGCGAGCACCATGAGGGGCGGGATTAGCCAGCTCAAAAATAACCAATCCGAAAGAAGGTGGAAATGACGACTTACCGCGCAACGCTGTAGTTCTTTAGCTGTAGTCGTCAAAAGACTGCTGCTAACAATCTCCCTCTCACTGTTCATGCCAAGCTGCACTGCAGTTAACCCCAGCTTTCCGGCATTTTTTACTTGTTGCTCCATTAACGCAAGTAAAGGTGACACAACTATATGTGTGTTTTAGCTGGGTAAGCACCTTCCTCAGTAGAAATGAATGCACTGGGGGTGAATGGAGACCCATCTAAGATGGCGGCCGGCCACTACGGTAGAGCCAGTCCACGAGGCGTCTACGTATATACGTCTGTGGGTAGCACACCGCAAACATCTTTCTTTAGAAGAAAGGCTTTTAGCGCTAATTCTTGTTGTGGTTTTAAAGACATGTCCAAGTCATTTAGAACAGAGGAAAGCGAACTCTGCTTCAGAGGCCGTCTTCATTGTTTATGAGAAACTGAGCGTCGTTGTATGTGACGTGCGCTGCTCAGCGCTGATTGGCTCGGCTAGAATTCTCAGGGGGTGGGGTTATTTCAATGGGAGCGTTACCAGACTAGTTATTTGTGAAGAATTCACAGAGGGCGTGTCTGGCAGGCCAGGCTAAGCATTTTGTACTCTGAAGCTAAGAAATACTGCCTCACTTATTCCTGGATAAAGACCATTACAGTAGACCAGCCGGGTCGTAACAAAGGTGTGGATTAGTGGACTGTTGCACCATATTCTCACTGTTACTGTTTCACCTGTAGATGCTTTAGGGCAATCCCATTAGATGTAATTTCTTTTTCAAATGCCGTACTTTTGGAATCTAACAGAATCTAATTAGCTCAAATATGTGAACAAAAAAAAAACATTTTGAAGATGTTCAAACTCACGTCTCTGAACTGGACCATTCCCAGTTCCCCCAGCTCGCTGACGCAGCAGTACGCTGCCTCGGACTGGAGAAAGAGCTGAGCCAAGGTCATCTCTTCACTTCTGAACAGTTCCCCCATGATGACTTACACAGCAGGTCGCCTGATTTCTGACAGACACAAGAGAGCAATGAGTTACCAGGTGGAATCAGGAGAGATGGTCCAGAGATGTGTTAGAGGACACAGATAGAAAGAGAGGGACAGCTTTATTTCTAAAGCACATTTCATACACAGAAGTAAATCAGCGTGCTCTCCAGGAGCGAGAACATAAAATATTAAAACCACCGTGACGACATAAAGCGACAGATATAAAATACACAACATTAGATGTAAGAAATAAAATAAAAAGATAAAGGCTGACAAAAACATGCACAATATTATTTTAAAATTACACTCAGCTTAGTTTTGTTGAAGTAAAAACTGTGTGTTTTACTAAGATATACATCGATGTCGACTGATATGAAAACAAAAATACAGTCAGGGAGGTAGGGCTGGGCGATGTGCACTAATGTCCTATCACAATATTCATTTTCAGATATGGATACTTATCACCATACAAAGCAAATCACTGTCAATCTTTAATGTTGTGTTCCTTCTGAGTGAGATTTGAAGATATCAGGTTATTTTCAAAAACTGAACGTGTCATCAAACAACTGTTTTGGATGAATAAAAGAGGTTAGTTCTGATCGTAGACTAGAACAGAATACAGCAGTGAGGTGATGTCAGATTCAGATCAGAGGATGTTTATATCTCAGATCATCATTAGTTTGAATGCTTGGAAAGCATTCAAAGTATTGAGTTTCTCCTCCTCCATTTTTCAGATTCCGTACGTTTTTTGGCACCTAACTAGTGCCACAATTTTTACACTATTTACACAAATTTGGTATCAAACCGTTCAGCTCGTTCAGGTCATTCCGGGAATGACTTTTGGTATTGATATCTTCAACTGTTTACGAGATATTCAGCATTTTCTGCGATTTTTCAGCCCATTGAAATGAATGGGAAATCCTTCAAATCTTCAGATTTTTCACAAAATCCATTCATCTCTTTGAACTTTAACTACTTCAACATACTTCAACCTAGAGACTTCATTCAACTTTTAACAAACCCAGAACAAGTTCAACTATTCTCGTATGACTCTGCTTCTTGATATCTTTTACGGTTTTTCTATAATCACAGGTTAAACTTGAGGTACGATTTTGGAAAGTTCAGGAACATCTCCTCCTCCCCCCATTCAAAAGAATAGGGCCAAAAACAGACTTTGCTCGACTTCAGACCGTGTCCTGAGAGAACCGTAGAACTGAGGGAAATGAGACTTGAGCTGGATGAAAGCTGACGGATTTTCCTCCGTTTTGATGTATAATTTATGGATGTACTCCAAAAATTGTGGTCGTAGCGTTAACTAGTTTGGAAAGGTTTTAAAATATTTCACCTTCCAGCAGCTGAGCTGTGCTGTCCCATATATGGTCATGCCTTTCCCACTGTGACTGACAGCTTCAGATCTGAATCCAGAAAAGTAAATTCTGCTACGACCACATCTTTTGGGGTAGATGCATAATTTTCTCAAAAACAGTAGGTTTATTTGTCTGCTTCGATAGGATGTCTTCGATTTTGCTGTAGCTGCCACGGTTTTTGTGCTACAAGGCTCAGAAGGAGGAGTGATCCTGATTTTCTCCCATTGGCCCCCATTCAAATAATTTTCAGATCTTGTGCTTCGACTGCTGACTGAGAGCTAAACTGTACTCGTCATATCTCCTACAATATTAAAGATAGGCACACAAAAATCCACACAGAGCACCATCAAAGCCTTCGGCCGCTGACGGTTTTGGAATTTTTTGAACCGGTGCAACAGTTTTCGAATGGTGATGCGAGGTTCGAGGCCTGCAATTTGATGTTTGGAGCTTCAGATCTGGAGAACGGCAGATTCAGATGATTTTCTCTAAACAAAAATCTGCTACGACCACATTTTTTTGAGTACACTCATCAATTACTCAAAAACAGTAGTTTTACTCGTCCGCTTCGATGGGATGTCTTCGTTTTAGCTGTATCTGTCACGGTTCTTGAGTTACAAGCGTCAGAAGGAGGATTCAGCCACATTTTCCTCCCATAAAAAACAGGCATTTTCTGCTCTGTTCTAAGTCAGACAGCTGAAATTGTCTCCTCATATCTCCTACA
>SSNS01000049.1:2451446-2471749 GCA_006937985.1 Aphyosemion australe | reverse complement strand
AATCTTTTCAGCTCATTTTTACAATTACGCTAAATTTTCGCAGCAGAAAACTGCTTATTTCAGTTCAGCTACTCAGCTATCAGTTTCAAAATTCAGCATATCCTGCTAATTTCACAATTCAACTAATTGTGAAAATGTAACTACTTATACTCAAATATGAGCTGTTTAAACATTTTAGCTACTCAGTTTTTTAAACTATGTTTAGAGATTTCAGTTTTCTGCTGTTTAGGATTTTTTTCTCTATTCTCTACTTACTTTTTGGGCTTTTAAAAACTTTTTAGCAATTTTTGCTCCTAAAACTTCAAATACATTCAGCACATTTTGACAATTAAGCTTAGTTTTAGCTTCAATTCAGCAGTTTCAGCTATTGTATTCAGCAATAAAGCATTCAAACGCATTTCTGCAAGAAATGCAATTTATCTAGTTGCATTTTCTTTAACTTGTCAGTTTCTGCGTCCCCACCTCCTGCTCGCCGTTTGGTTAGTTCTCGTTTTCTTAATGAGCACAGCTAGCTAATGTTCTGCTGCCTTCAATCCACCTTTACCCTCTGATGCTGACCCTGACTCTTTATCTACTCACTTTAACGACCACTGCCTCTCCATCCTGGACAACATCTGTCCTGTCAGAACCAGATCAGTTCCTGCAGTTATCCTACTCCTTGGTTTAATGACAACATTCACAGTCTGAAGCACCAGTGCAGAAAAACTGAGCGCCTGTGAAAGAAAACTGGTCTCCATGTCCATCTGCTGCATCTAAAGGATCTTCTGACCTCCTTTAACTCTGCAGTCAGAGACACCAGGGCTGCATATTTCTCCAATCTGGTGTCCCAGAGCCAACCATCAGCAGTATTGTCCCTCCTGCTTCACCTACAGCCTCCATTCACTCTGATGGAGACTGTGAGAACTTCCTGTCTTTCTTTGTGGACAAAATCAATCAGGTGAGATCTAGCATCTCTCCTTCAGCCTCATCTCTGCCTCCTCAGACTCCAACCCACCTTTAGCTCCTTTAATTCTGTTTCATATTCAGAGTTGTACAAGTTAGTCTCGGGGCAAAAGCCGTCTGGTTCTCCACTTGACGTCTTGCCACCTCGTCTCTGGAAGGAGGCTTTCCCGTGTCTTGGCCCGTCGCTAGGTCTGATCATTAATGGCAGCCTGAGCACAGGAGTGGTTCCGGCTGCATTGAAAGCTGCAGCGATTCAGCCAATCCTGAAGAAACCTGGAGCTGATGTCTCTGTGCTTGCTAATTACAGGCCAATTTCCAACCTCCCTTTTACCTCGAAACTGCTGGAGAAAGTTGTTTATCAGCAGCTTGTGTCTCATATATCTGACTCCGATTTGTTCGAGGTTTTTCAATCAGGGTTTAGGTCTGGTCATAGCACTGAGTCAGCCTTGCTGAGGGTTTTTAATGACATCTATATTTCCCTGGACCAGGGTTTGTCTGTTGGGCTCCTTTTGTTAGATCTAACTGCAGCTTTTGATACGGTCGACCATGCCATTCTCCTGGATCGTTTGGAGCGGTGGGTTGGGATCACTGGGTCAGCACTGGACTGGTTCCGCTCGTACCTCCATAGAAGGACGTTCTGCGTTTAATCGGGGGACGCATTTTCCTCCTGGGAGGACCTTCGCTGGGGGGTCCCACAGGGCTCGATTCTTGGCCCTCTTCTTTTTCTATTTATTTGCTGCCCCTTGGCCCAATCCTCCGTAAACATGGCATTCAATTTCACTTATATGCAGATGACTGCCAGATTTATACCTCGTTTCGGCAGGGGGATGGTCTTGACATCATGTTCCTTGAGTCCTGTCTCAACGAGGTTAAGTCTTGGCTAGCAGCAAATTTCCTACATCTTAATGAGGGTAAAACAGAGCTGATTATTTTCAGCCCAAACAGCAGCCAGGCTATGAGTTCCAAAGTTGATCTGGGCCCTCTCTCCCCCTTTTTGAAGCAAGTGGTCACTAGCTTGGGGGTGAGAATTGACTCTGGCCTTAAGTTTGACGCTTACATCAACTCTGTGATTTGATCATGTTTTTTTAATCTGCGACGCCTTTCTAAAATTAAACCTATGCTGTCGAGAGTCCACTTAGAGCAGGTACTCCATGCTTTTGTAACCTCTAGGCTGGATTATTGTAACTCCCTTTATGCTGGGCTCAGTCAGTCATCGCTTTGTCGGCTCCAGATTGTACAGAACAGCGCTGTCAGGTTTCTGACCGGGGCCAGGAAATGGGACCATATCAGTCCAGTTCTGGCCTCCCTACATTGGCTTCCGGTCTTTTATCGGGCACGTTTTAAACTCTTGGTGTTTGTTTTCCGCTTCTTTCAGGGAGGTCTCCCTTCTTATTTGTCCGCACTTCTGAGGAGACATGTGCCAACACGCTCTTTGCGCTCCTCTGATCAGTGCCTGCTTGTGGTCCCCCGCACTAGGTGTCGGACACGTGGTGATCGGGCTTTCTCTGTTTTAGCGCCATCTCTCTGGAATCAGCTACCACCGTCAGTTAGACTATCTACATCCCTGCAGGTTTTTAAGAGTCGACTGAAAACACATTTTTATCGTCTAGCGTTTCCAGATCTTGCCTGAAGGCTGATTGTTTTTATGTGCTTTATGCATTATGTATTTGCATGTATTATGCATTTTTATAGTCTTTTATTGTCGTTTACTGTTTTAATTTTTTATCATGTTTTTATGTTGTTCTTCAGCGCCTTGGCCTCCCGTGATGGGAGTGGAAGGCGCTTTATAAATAAAATTTTGATTGATTGATTGATTGATTGAACCCAGCCCGTCGTCCTAGATAGCTTTGCTCCTGTTTCTCTGCCTGAACTAACCAGACTAGTTAACTCTATCAAAACATCTGCATGCCCCCTCGACATCTGACACTCATCTTTTATTAAAAATGCTTTTCAGTCCTCTGTCCCAGTGTGTTCTCTGTAATTAATGCTTCCCTGGTCTCTGGTCAGGTCAGCTTCTTAAAAACCCAATCTTGATCCATCTCTCCATAGCAGCTTCAGACCCATCTCTAAACTTCTGTTCATCTCCAAGATCTTGGAAAAAGTTGTGGCTAAACAACTCACAGCTGCTCTTGATGATCATAACATCTACGATAGTTTCCAGTCAGGTTTCCGTAGAGCTAGTGCTAACAACGAGCTAACGCTAACATGAGCCAACTAATACTAAAATAAACAACGAAGTAAAAAGATCCACACTGTTGGACAAAAAATATTATTACTTACAAGTCCAGTAGCAACAAAGCCAGGTCACCATCAGTCCAGGATTTTGTAGCTAGCTAGCTTAGCTCTGAACTATTGTAGACCGCACCAATGTTCACTCTGGTTTTAGCTCTTTGCTTCACCTCCAAATATATTACTCTGTTACTTTTACAGCAGTAGCTCAGGAAGTAGGGCAGGTTGTCCAGTAATCGGAAGGTTGTAGGTTCAATCCCGGCTCCCGCCAGAGAATGCTGCTGTGGGTCCTTGGGCAAGGGACCAGTGGTGCCTGTTTTGGTCAGTCTCGCTTCCATCAGTGCGCCCCAGAGCAGCTGTGGCTACATTGTAGCTCATCACCACCAGCATGTGAATGAGTGGATGACTGATTGTGTTGTGAAGCGCCTTGGGGGGTTGTTGATTGCTCTATAAAAATACAGGCAACTTTTTACTTTCAGGCTCTGCCAAGATACCAACAGAAAAAGCAAACTTCTTTTTCTTCTTCTTGTGCTTTTTATTGATGATTGGTGACCTGAAATTGCTAACCGCTAGCATTACAGCTAACAGTCATAAAGCAGGTATGAGAGCACCCCCTAGAACACCTACCCGCTGCTCAAAACTATCCAGTGCAGAGGGCTGCAGAGTGGTGTCAGATATGAAACTGGTCAAGTTTCTAAAACCAACAATCCCTGAGATCAATGTTAAAGCTCTAGCTTAAAGTTTAATAAACTATCTGTTGTTACTTTAACGTCTACAGACAGGAGGAGGGCTAAAGAGAAGCTTAAAATCTGTAATAAAGACAAAACTAAAGTTATTTAAAGCCCATATGAGCTCTGGGATGAGGGAAAACCTTGGTCCGATTCGCCAGTGTTTTCTCCACAACTCTGCTCACCGGGGCTGACTACAGTGAGATTCACATCACCTGTGGGTGATTGTCAAAGAAAACAGATAAATCCTCACGGCGACTGCAAAGCCGGGTAAGTCTTCATTAATTGGTGTTCTTATTTATTTATTTATTTATTATAATGATCGCGGGTTGAGACACCTGAATCAGAATGCTAAAACAACATGACTGTGGATTTAAAAATACACGAAGATGAATATTTTTAAAAACATCTTCTTTTATTAACAAAGACTTCATCACAAGGACTTACCATGAACAAAATAGGGAGCATAAGTCATGCCCATCTACTTCTGGACCATGGGTCATGTCAACAGGGTTATAAAATCTATCATCTGATCCTGTTTGTTATGTGCCATGGAGTTCACATTTTATGTCCGTGAATTTTAAAGACACACCCTGATGCCAAGAAAAGCACTTATTTTTGAACGGGGGCAAAAGTTATTCTAGGTTATGAGTGAAAATACATCCAGGTCAATGTGCATCACCATATTGATGTCATTGAACCAGACACGGAGAAGAGCAGAGGGAAAATGGCCGTAAGTTTAGCGAGCTTCAAATCTTTCCTTCAGGAGGAAAGAACCACCATAAATCTGGCCGTGTGGTGAGTAGCAGCTACGCTAGGGCAGAGGAGATTCTGTGGTGACCATCAGCATCTGCTCCTGCAGCCTCCTGTGTCTCACCTGCCCCTCGTTATCATACCCACCTGTTTCCCGGATTACCCTCGTGTATTTAAACCCTCTGGTTGTGCTGGTCTGTGTCAGATCCTCGTCTTGTCTTACCGTCATGGCATCCTATCCTACCTGCATTTATTAAATAAATCAGTTCTTTTTTTTTACCTGCAAACCTTCGTCCTGTTCCTGCTTTCCTGCATTTGGGTCCTAACAACAACTCCACATCATGACATCCTTTATGCGACGTGCCGACGTCTGATTTGTAGTCATAGTAATTATGAATTTTTACAAGCTGATAAATCTCAAAGGACGTGACAGGCGTGGTTGAAACACACATCATTACTTTCATTTAAACTGAAGTAGAACACGTGTGATTCAGGGCATGAGGCAAAGATGATTAGAAAATAGCTCTTTTAGCCCCGTTCAGGGACCCATGAGCCGACCGGACAGGGAGGAGACTTACGCTCCTATGAGCCTAAGTAACTGTCTGTTGCTGCAGGAACCCAGGCTTTCTTCAGACAGTCGGGTCGCCCACAGTCATCTCTTTTGTATTTCATGGTCCTTACAGGTGAAATTCCAATAAAACTTTTTATCAAGCCTCCCATGGGCTGAACCATCAACCACACAGTGAAAAGGATCCATCTAAATCCTCCTCTAAACGTGCAAAACAATCTAATTATAGAAAAAATACAGTTTCTTGCCACACAATCCTGTGATGCAATGTGAAAAACATAAACATTGACATCAAAAAAAATCTTATAGTAGGGCTGCATGGTGGTGCATGTGGTAGTACTGTTTCCTTGAAGGAGGAAGGTGCAAATCCCTGATGCAGTCTTTCTGCATGGAGTTAGCATGTTCACCCATGGGTTGTCTCTGGGTGCTCCAGTTTCCCCCGACAGACCATCAACACACACGTCACACACAGGGCAGCAGTAGCTCAGGAGGTAGAGAAAGTTGTCCAGTAATCGGAAGGTTGCAGGTTTGATCCTGGCTCCTGCCAGAGAATGCTGCTGTTGTGTCCTTGGGCAAGACACTTAACCCATATTGCCTGCTGGTGGTGGTTGGAGGGACCGGTGGCGCCAGTGTACGGCAGCCTTGCCTCTGTCAGTGCACCCCAGAGCAGCTGTGGCTAAGATTGTAGCTCATCCCCACCAGCGTGTGAATGGGTGAATGACTGATTGTGTTGTGAAGCGCCTTGGGGGGTTGTAGAACCCTATGAAGGTGCTATACAAATACAGGCCATCTACCATTTGTACCATGTCAGGTTAATTGGAGACTCAAAATCAGGGGTCACCAACCTGGTGCAGAACGTGTTTGAGAGCTGTGAGACAGCAGTGATGTGTGAGAACAGTGAGCTGTGAGACAGCAGTGATGTGTGAGACAGAAGTGAGGTGAGAGACAGCAGTGAGCTTTGAGACAGCAGTGAAATGTGAGACAGCAGTGAGGTGAGAGACAGCAGTGAGCTGTGAGACAGCAGTGAGGTGAGAGACAGCAGTGAGATGTGAGACAGCAGAGAGCTGTGAGACAGCAGTGAGATGTGAGACAGCAGTGAGGTGAGAGACAGCAGTGAGCTGTGAGACAGCAGTGAGCTGTGCTGCAGGAGTGAGACAGAGAAATTCAAGATGGAGGTGGGAGTGCATCAAGGATCGGCTCTGAGCCCCTTTGCTGACAGATGATGTTAGACATGAGTCTCCATGAACTATGATGTTTGCAGATGACAGAGATCTGCAGTGAGAGCAGGGTGCAGGTAGAGGAGATGCTAGAGAGGTGGAGATATGGACTGGAAAAGAGAGGAATGAAGATTAGTCACAGCTAGACAGAAAACATGAATGTAAATGAGAGTGAGACAAGTGGAACAGTGATGTTACAGGGAGTAGAAGTAAAGAAGGTAGAGGACAGATCATGTTAGATGTTTTAGAGATGAAGTCAGAGAGTCCAGAGGAGAGACGATGATGTCATAGGTAGAAGGATGCTGTGGGTGGAGCCACCAGGCAGGAGGCTGAGAGGAAGACCAACAAGATGAAAGAGGACATGAAGTTATTTGGTGTGAGGGTAGAAGATGCAGAAAATAGGACTAAATGGAGACAGATGATTGGCTGTGGAGACTCCTGAAGGGACACGCCCAGAAAGAAACAAGATTTTTCTTATCACACTTGCACTGATCTAGATCTGGAAATGATATTATTAAAATATGTTTATTATACATGAAGTTAAGTTGAAGCCTATTCTAGTTCAAATCTTTAGTTTTGTGTGCATGACCAAAACTGTATCACCCTGGTAGCCCTTCACACTGCTCGTGAAGTAGCTCTCAGCTTCACAAAGGTGCTGACCCCTGCTCTAAATGATCCTCAGGTGGGAGTCAGTGTGTTACAGGTGCACATCTAAATCTAAATCACGTGTCTCTGTGTGTCCCTGTCATGGACCTGGAGACCTGGTCAGGGTGTCCCCCACCTCTCACCTGCTACTGCTGGAGACTGAGACCTTCTCCCTGAGTGAGACCTTCCTGAGAATTACTGAGTGAGTGAGTGAGTGAGTGAGTGAGTGAGTGAGTGAGTGAGTGAGTGAGTGAGTGAGTGAGTGAGTGAGTGAGTGAGTGAGTGAGTGAGTGAGTGAGTGAGTGAGCGAGCGAACGAGTGAGCGAGAGAGTGAGCGAGTGAGTATTAATGGTGGCAGTATCCTGCTGCAGCTGTGCCCTTCACTGAAGGACGCCATGATGCTGCAGCCTCCCTCCATCCCTCTGACACCAGACCACAACAGCTACATCCAAACGGTTCTGGTTATTTTATTCTGGCACTATATTAAGAACACGCACGGTGTTTATCTGCTTAGATAACAAACACGTTTTATATTTAACGCTAGGGCTGACGACCCCCGCTTACGCTGAAAACACAACAGATCGTTATTGAACGTCTCACGAAGCGTTTACTGACCTTATGCCTGTCTTGTGCCCGGGACACCGTGAGGAACACCGTTAGGAACACCGGGATGCTGGATGCTGCGGTCCGCTCCTCTACACTGGCTGTCGAGAAAAAACAACCAACCGGATACTTACTGTCAAAATAAAAGCACCACGCGCACTTGTTTAGAAAAAATGTAGATTTTCTTTCCCTAGTAATCAAAAAATCAAATAACATCATCACATTTTAAATGTATTGTGCTGTTATTGTTGTCTTTTACATGTATTTTCACAAACAAATACTGACGCTTTAGATGACTATTAAGTTGACTTATTTTGAAAATCCACACACGAAGCACTTCATCCCCGTTGCTCTTTATAAATAATAAGGGGCGTCTACGTAGTCTCGTGTCTGTGATTGGAGCTACCGTAGTGGCAGGCCGCCATCTTGGATGGGTCTCCATTCGCCCCCAGAGCATTTATTTCTACTGAGGAAGGTGCTTACCCAGCTAAAAAAACACATTCTATCAAGCCTTTTCACAACATCAGACACATGGTATGGCATGATAATTAAAATATGAATAATTAAACAAAATAAATGAAAATAAATTTAAATATAAAATCCCATCAGGTAGGCAGGCTGGAAAAATCAATAGTAGTCCCACGTGATTTGTTTTCAGTAGTAGACCGGTTGTTGCAACTGTAGGCTGCACAACAAACAGTGTTGGGCAAGTTACTTCAAAACTGTAATGCATTATTTATTACTTGTTACTCACATTTTAAAGTAATTCATTACATTACAATATTACTCATTTTAAAATGTAAGGCATTACACTACTTTTGCATTACTTTAAGTTACTTTCACCAAAATAATATGGATTTGGGAATCTAAACGTAGCTCATGACGCTCAAGTAGCTCATTAGACATCCAGTTGAAGGTGATGTGTTATCAAACTGGGCTAGGGGTTGTGGTTAAAATAGAATAGAATAGAATAGAATAGAATAGAATAGACTTTATTGATCCCTCAGTGGGGAAATTCACTTGTCACAGCAGCACCATCACTCAAAAGGTAATTAGAAGAAGATAAAAAAAAATAAAATTTAAATTAAAAAAACAAGGATACATCTATATACACATAGGCAGTGATCTACTATTATAATCCTAGATCAATAAAAAAAAACACAAATAAAAGATAAAAACAAACTTGGTACCAACACTATGCAGCATACTGTAAGAGACACAGACAACAGTGAGAATCCGGTATTGCACAAGTATAGAACACATACTGAATATTGCATTGGTGTTATTGTGTACCAGGATGATACCAGCACAGCTTAAACTGAGGAGTTATACACTCTTACAGCAGAGGGGATGAAAGATCTACGATAGCGCTCAGTTTTACATCTGGGATGTCTCAGTCTACCTCTGGAGGAGCTGTCCATGATCTCAGTCAGATATAACAACAGTTCTTTAGGTGTAAAGAGCATTTGGCTACAATGTTCTTCATATCCTTATTCGTCACAAACTTAAAGTAACGGGCATTTGCCCATCTGGAGAATGTTCTATCTAACGTTAGATCAGCTGCAGGTTCACTCATCTCTGCTCTGTCTGACTACAGGAAGTGAAACATTGGACGTTTCTCTTCCGCTGATCTTGTGTAGCCTAGAAATCTAGACACACCGAAGCAGGAGCAGAAAGATTTTGCTCTGCAGGTCCTTCTTTGGGCATGAAAGTGCCCAAAGTTGGCCAGGACCTCCAGAAAATGAATTTGTATGAAATAAATGCAACAACAAATTGTACGCTTAGCACGCTGCCATCTTAAATTAACTGAGCATGCAAACAGTGTGTCGGGGGAAGGGGGTGGCTCCACCCTGCATTTTGCCTTGGTCCCCAAATGCCTGGATACGGCCCTGGGTGTGGACCTGAGTTTTGAAAGTGATCTGAATTTTATCAAATAAATAAATATTATATTCTTATAAATCATTGCTTTATATTGTTAAACATTTGTAGTGGATAATAATCTACCTACTTTTTCCTTTTCAAGAACTTTATGTAGTTTTCTTGTTTTTTATTTGACTATTTTCCTGTCCTCTCTCTTAAATTCCTGTATCTCCTCTCATTTTTCCAGAAAAAACAGCTTCCTGGACTTCCTACTTTTTCACATAATGAGCTAGCCTACTTTTGAATTAAGCAGTTCTGGGATCTGCACCGCAAAAATAGCGAAATGTGCGCTGCACGCCGCAGCAGTGAGGTGATGTCACCTGGGCACTGATGAGCTCCGGTGGGGCAGCGCGCGTCGAGAACGTGCCAAAGAGCGGACATGAACGATCGCGTGTTAAATGTTTTGTTTTAGTTTTTTGGTGGCGTGACTTTGAGAATGTTGTGGTCGCGGTGCGCGCAGCTGGAGCGCATCCGATCAGCGGTCTGTGTCCTCTCTGCTCAATAGAAGTCCTGGTGCGCTGGAGTTCATATAAATAATGTCATATTGAAACTGGACCTTTATTCAGGCTCCACGTAATTAGAACCCTGAAGAAACCCCACTAATTGATTCCTGGTTAAAAATGCGTTGTAATGCGCGCGTTACTGACATTGTACCGAGTAAAATATTACAGATTTTTTTTCTGTAATGCCTTACATTACCGCGTTACAGCAAAAAGCAATGCATTACAGTAATTAATTACTTTTGTAACTCGTTACTCCCAACACTGACAACAAACGGGCATAGCTGCCCACTCTGTGTTGACTCCAGTTGACTTTGGAGAGTGATGAGACCCATCCAATATGGCGGCGACGCTGTTACGCTCTCCAGCGCCCAATGGGGCGTCTACATAACCTGGCAAACTCTGCAAAGCAAGAATTTGGTCTAGTTCACTAGGCTAGCGTCTACATGTTTATGGTTTGCAATCTCCTGTTTATTCGTTATAAATGGAAAATGACCATCATGTCAGTTTTCTGATTATATGTAAATAAAAAATACACTAATAATGGACCCAACCTGTTCTTTCATATCTGATATCTGATACCTTTTTCTGATCAGAAATCCTCCTCAAATTGGAGACCATCTAACCACAACATTACTAGTGTAACAACTAGTGTAATGATGCTGTAAGAACACACGAGGCATCACCAAGATGCTCACGTCATTCATCATTAGTGGGATTTAAGACTCAGCCAAGGTCCTTAGAGTTTTATACTCTATTGTCCTTCCCTTATAGGAACAATCAGTGAGCTATTCTGTGTGAACTTTTTTCTTTTTAAAGGTTTTTAGGTTTTATAAAGGAGCAACCAGTTTTCTGTAGCTGGTGGTGATCTAACAGAGGAGCTAGCTGTGGACAGGTGCTCTTGGTGGTCATTTTGTGTGATCATGTGACAAGATTCACACTCCTGTTAAAGTCACCTATTCAGACATGTTCACAATCACCTGTTCATACTGTGTTACATAGCCTGTGGTTCTATTTACAGACTCAAAGCTTTAAAACACATGTCAGTATTTTTGTGTAAATGCTATAAAATAGATGATGATCATTAGAGCACCCACACACCACAAACGTTTCCTCATTTAACCTATAAATGAGGAATAATACCAAAATCCAACAAAAACAACCGACTTTAATTTTTCAGACACTTTTATTTAACGTGTACCTCCCTTAAGCACATCCAGTCAACATCAGTCGTGTGCTGCAGCCTCCAAAGAAGATAGAAGGTCATGAAGAATGGATATCCCTGTCTCCACTGGGACCGCTTAGAGACTTAAACTGATCCTCTACTTGCTGCCTTAGGTCGCTGCCCAGGTTAGGCTGGGGGTCAGGCAACGACGTTCTTTCTGGCCAGTCTACCAACAATGCCAATTAATCTGCAGGAGAACCAGCAGCAGGTTCAGGAGCAGCAGGAGAACCAGCAGCAGGTTCAGGAGCAGCAGGAGGATCAGCAGCAGGTTCAGGAGCAGCAGCAGGAGGATCAGCAGCAGGTTCAGGAGCAGCAGGAGAACCTGCAGCAGGTTCAGAAGCAGCAGGAGGATCCGCAGCAGGTTCAGGAGCAGCAGGATGATCAGCAGCAGGTTCAGGAGCAGCAGGAGGATCAGCAGCAGGTTCAGGAGCAGCAGCAGGAGGATCAGCAGCAGGTTCAGGAGCAGCAGGAGAACCTGCAGCAGGAGGATCAGCAGCAGCCCCAATAGTGGTAGGAACCTCAAAGAATTCTGTCCTGCTGTTGGAGACAACCTCTGGGGTCACGTGTCTCTCTATCCTTTGACTTGTTGCCACAGCAGAACCCACACAGGTTATGCTCAGGTGACATCATTTATAATGGTGTCAGTCTAAGGGAAGAGCAGTTTGGTTCATTTGTGTTCAGTGGATATAAATGTATTTTAACACGGCTTCATTCTCCTTTCTGAGCTGAAGATGTTGAAAGGGATGGGAGAAAAATACATGTTGAACTGTTATCCTGTTTTAATTAGTAGAAGTTTCACCAAATATGTAAAATCATGTTTTTTGTCTCTAACGAGGATGTTTACATGTAGTGCATGACCCTGGGATCAGACAAACATCTGTCGTTTATCTGTGTCAGGAGCTGCTTCTCATCTTGTTTTATGTATTTTTTTTCAACTTCATTTATGTTTCTTGAGGAACTTTGTTGCTAGTAGAAAATAAAAGATGGTAAAACTTCATCAGCCACAGAAGATGAATTATATTTATGTTTCATCATTCACACACAGCTGGTGATGGTAAACTACCATGTAGCCACAGCCGTGGGGCAGTCTGACAGAGGCATGGCTGCCATTTTGCACCATCAGCCCCTCCGACCGCCACAGATACCCAGGTTGTGTGATGAACTGTTGACTATGGTAGATCAACACCTGAGAGGCTGCCTGCCTTGTTCCCTGTGATGGACTGGAGACCCTTTCAGGGAGAATCTTTCATGGGTCACGTTTAATCAGAAATGTTAGGGTTAGGTATACCTTATCTAATACTCTGGTATGTCTGATTACTACTCATGTAGTATATTTAACAATTTTTACTTGAGCTTTTCTGAGGTTTTTTTTTTTAGTAATGCTGTCTTACTTGAGTACTTGTTGGCTACTCTACCTCTGGTAGTTACAGAGTAATGCATTACTTCCAAACACTGATTTTGTGATAGGCTACTCCATAAAAATGCGTGCTATACACGCATTAATTCTGAATAAGTGATAAAATGGGCAAAATTATATGTTTGTTTTACTTTGTGTTTTGTGACTAAAGTCACATCTAGCACCCTCTGCTGTCTGAATGGAGAATAGCACAATTACAAAAGACCAAGCTCAGCCCAAGGTCTTGCAGTTGGGGTGGGGTTAGGGTGGATTAGTGTGTGTGTGTGTGTGCGTGCGTGCGTGTGTGTGTGTGTGTGTGTGTGTGTGGCACACCAGGGTCAGAGTTTTCCTGCTGATTTTTCCTTTTAAAAATCACAGTTTGTTTAAATGGGAAATGGTCTGTATTTATATAGCGCCTTCTAGGGTTCTACAACCCCCCAAGGCTCTTTACAACACATCAGTCAGTCACACATTGACACGCTGGTGATGATGAGCTACATCCAACTATCACCCTGGGGCGCACTGCTGTACACAGGCACCACCGGTCCCCACCAGCAGCAGCAGGCAAGGTAGTGTGTTGCCCAAGGACACAACAGCAGAGATCTCTGCCAGGAGCTGGGATTGAACCTACAACCTTCTGGTTACTGGACAACCTGCTCTACCTCCTGCTGCCATTGTCTAAGAATGACTTGTGTCATTTTCAGACCAGTTTTGCTTCATAAACCCAGCTCTGGACTGTCTGATGGGCTGTCATGAACCCTGAGCAGCTCTCTGCTGGGCTCGCTCTAGTTTTTATTTCACCTTACACACTTGAGCCAAGAAGAAAACAGGACAATTCATTCAGCAGAACATGGAAGATCTTTTTGATTTCATGTGTTGCTGTCTCAGGTTTTCCACTGGTGCCTTGCTCTGCCTCGCCTTGCCTCTGCACCCACTGGAGACCCAGGAGGAAAGAACAGATGTGGTCTAACATTCCTGCTTGGCTCTGCCTCAGCTTGTACACACACACACACACACACACACACACACACACACACACACACACACACACACACACACACACACACACACACACACACACACACACACACACACACACACACACACACACACACACACACACACACACACACTGGTGAAAGGGAACAAACTATTCCAGCCATGATCACACTACCAGACTGAGCCAGTGGGGGGAATCATAGAGGGGCTGAGCCTTGGGAGTCTGGGGGAGGAGCTGGAGGAGAGGGAGAGTCCAATGGAAAAGGGGCTGGTGAGAATCTACCCTGTAGCCTGACATTAGGCGTTTCTGCTCTGTGGCATTTGGACGCCTGTGTGGTGAGATCTGGAACTGCTTTAACTTCAGGGATCTGACATAGTCAGAGAAAATCCACTAAAAAGATTTAGCAGCTTCAACTTGGTGAAAAACAAGCCACCTAACTAGAGTAGACTAGAGAGGACAGAAGAAAAGCTCAGAAAGGAATCTTGAGACTTTCAAACATTTTCTTTGTCACACCACAAATCTGTCGAGATGGCAACCATGGAAGCACTGGAGTCCTCAAGCGCCCAGCTGGAGCCTCAAACTCTGACAGAAATCTCCGATGATGAGGTCCACCTTCCTCCCTCAGATGATGAAGACAATGCCCTAGCTGCAGCCATAAAAGAGCTGTCCACCATGGGCACCGAGGGGGACACCGGTGAAGACAAGGATGACGCACTAAAGCTGGACCCACAGATCAATGGGGTCATGGTTCTGTCTTTGCTTGACAAGATCATTGGGGCGGTGGACCAGATCCAGCAAACCCAGAGTGTGCTTGATGCCAGGCAGCAGGAGATGGAGCGGTCAGTTACCGGGATCCAAGGTGACCTGTCAAAACTAACCAAGAGTCACAACACCACATCCAACAGCGTGAACAAGATGATGGAGAAAGTGAGGAAGGTGAGCATCAACGTGAAGACAGTCCGGGCCACGCTGGAGAAGCAAGGAGGCCAGATCAAAAAGCTGGAGACCAACGAGGCAGAGCTGCTCAAGAGACGCAACTTTAAAGTCATGATCTACCAGGTGGGCCTGTGTGTGTGTGTGTGTGTGTGTGTGTGTGTGTGTATGCGTGCGTGTGTGTGTGTGCATGTGTGTATGTGTTTGTGTGTGCGTGTGTGTGTGTGTGAGTGACTCGAGTATCTGTCAGGTTGACAGCATGACATCTCAGGAGCATGGGTGTGGCACATGAGCTGAATTCTTACTAAAAAGATGGAGGATCAGGGAATCCTCAACACCAGAGATGTCCACTGTTGGTGAATTGTGTGATGTTCTGACTGTTTTCCTTCTCTGAGGAGTTTTCTACTCCGACACAAACTGTTGGGCTGGTTCACAGATCTACGTCAGATACATCAGTTATAACACACAGCAGAACTAATGTTAATCTGATGAACTGACAACTTAACCCTGGCATTTGTGCATGTGATGGTACCAGCTAGTGTTCTACACTGGTCCTGCCTCAGCCTCTCCCCAGGGAGAGGACACGTCAGATGGACAGATGTTAGCTCTGATTCAGGAGAACTCACAGATTCCTCCTGGTAGCAGCGTAGGAGTCATGCCCCACCCAACCTCACCCTCACTAAACCCAAATAACAGTTAGCTTCTGCACAGTGCTAATGCTCCTAGATCATGTACTCGTGTGGTGGATGATCTGGTATCCCTCAGTCAGCAGAACAATGCTGAGCTGTCAACAAAAACAGCTGATCTTATCGTTCCACTGGAACCAGTCTTTCTCAATCTGACAGCATAAATCTGCTCTGTGGGTTCATTTATGATTGTCAAGAGCCAAAGAATTCATCATTATGTACACACACACACATGCACACACACACACACACACTAGTTGTGTATCTAATTTTCCGTGCTGCAGGAGGAGGGGTTTCTGAGGGTGAATAATCTGGTTTATGTCTGCAGCTTTTAGTTGATCCTAGTTTTAAAGTCCTGCTTTTGCTGACGTGATAAAGAATGTTCCAACATGAGCTGACACGAGTGTCAGAGGCATCTTCCTCTATTTTATTCACCTTAAGAACAAAACTGCACATTTTTAGTTGAACCACACACACACACATGCACACGCACACACATACACACACACGCACGCACGCACGCACACACATACACACACACACGCACGCGCACACACATACACACACACGCACGCACGCACACACATACACACGCACGCACGCACGCACACATACACACACACGCACGCGCACACACATACATACACACGCATGCACACACATACACACACACACGCACGCGCACACACATACATACACACGCACGAGCACATACACACACACGCACACACATACACACACACACGCACACACACGCACATATCGGGTTTTGTGGATTCCTGTTTGACTTTCCTACCCTTAAGGCTATGTAGGCCTAGGATTGTGAACGTGTGAGTGTGTGTGTTGCTAACCTGGTCCATTCCTGTTTTAAACCCTTTAGGGATTGTACCTGCCTGCTTCCCTGCCCCTTTAGCTCCGCCCACTGAGACAGGTCACTAGAAGATGAGGGAGGTTGTTCCACACACAACACAGGATTTGAACTTGGATCATGGCCTCATCAGGTCCTTTCTGCTGCCCCTTCAGGGCCTGCTTTAGATGTTGTAGATGCTAGGCCGTGGCCCCCACTGCTCCACCTTTTATGGTCCCAAAAATCCTCAGGTAACTCCACCCCTTCAGTTTTAATCTCCTTGTGTCTGTTGGACATTATTCCACAGAGCAGCACGTTGGTATATGATGCAACGATAAGTGAATTTAATAAACACAGAGCAGATGAATACTGCTCTATGGAGGATGGGTGGAGCACACATAGATGAGTAAAGACTAATTTATACTTCTCCATGTGCGTGGGTCGGAGACACGTAGACGCCATTATGCGTCAGCACAAGGGCTCTCCGACGGGCTCGCAGAAGCTGATGGAGACATGCCAAAAGGCTGATTTATACTTCTCCATCAGCTTGAGTGTGGACTCACACACACATTGATGGATGTGTTTTCCTTTCAAACTTCTCTGTCACCTGCTCAGCAATTCCCCTCCAGGACAACAGAGGGCGTAGCGCATTTCTGGGGTATCCTACCACCATTACAGCCATATGATATCTATGGTATTTACTACTGTGTTTACATTGTTTCAATGAATTTCAGAGACTTTTTAACATGGGTAAATTTGTCCCTCGTCCCAACCAATCACAAGCTAGTGGTCTCCGTCACTTTCGACGGATATTTAAAAAGTTGGGCATGTCTGCGAGCCTGTTGGACAGCCCTCGCACCGATGCATAATAGCGTTGCATGTCTCTGTACCGACGCAGACAGAGAAGTATAAATCAGGCTCAACTTTTTAACTATCCGTCAAAAGTTTGTGATTGGTCGGGACGAGGGACTAATTTAGTTCATCAACAGCACCACCATTGACCCCTCAAAAACATAAAAAGATATCTAGCGGCAGACACGAAGCAGATTGAAGAACGCCTCGCAGACAAAGTCCAAAACTATGAATGTTTATTCACCCGTGACTGTCCATCCTTCCATCCATTTTCTTCCGCTTATCCGGAGTCGGGTCGCAGGGGCAGCAGCTTAAGGAGGGAGGCCCAGACTTCCCTCTCCCCAGCCACTTGGGCCAGCTCCTCCGGGGGGATCCCAAGGTGTTCCCTGGCTAGCCGAGAGGTATAGTCCCTCCAGCGTGTCCTGGGTCTTCCTTTGGGTCTCCTCCCGGTTGGACGTGCCCGGAAAACCTCACCAGGGAGGCGTCCAGGAGGCATCCTAACCAGAAGCCCGAGCCACCTCAACTGGCTCCTCTCAATGTGGAGAAGCAGCGGGTCTACTCCAAGCCCCTCCCGGATGACCGAGCTTCTCACCCTATCTCTAAGGGAGAGCCCAGACACGCTGCGAAGAAAACTAATTTCAGCCGCTTGTATCCGTGATCTCGTTCTTTCGGTCACTACCCAAAGCTCGTGACCATAGGTGAGGGTAGGAACGTAGATCGACTGGTAAATCGAGAGCTTCGCCTTTCGGCTCAGCTCTCTCTTCACCACAACACACCGGTACAACGCCCACATCACTGCAGACGCAGCACCACCCGTGACTGAAGGAGTACAAATATATACGTGGATGGGAAACGTAGGTTTAGAGGTGGCGACCGCATGAAGACGTGGAGGAGAATGAGGGACAAATTCGTCCGTTATTAAAAGTCTCTAAAATACATTAAAACAATGTTAACAGTAGTAAATACACTATCATGGACCAGATACGTGGCTGTAATGGTGGCAGGATACCCCAGAAAAGCGCTACGCCCTCTGCTGTCATGGAGGTTATCTCCATCAATGCGTCTGATCGACTCCACAGTCGATGGAGAAACATAAATCAGATCAGTATCATATCAGTCAGATGGTTTTAAGCAGTGATACGAAGGCTTTTTCACATACACCCTGCAGCAACACTGTAAAACATGATTTCTAAGTAAAAAATCCTCGTTTTTAAACATTTTATCTTATTTTTAGTCTAAAAAAATTAATTCTTCTCTAGAAAAATAGCGTTACTTAAAATAAGGTAAATATTATTACAGTTTTTGCCCATTGCTTGAACACTATAGACACATACTTAAAGTAACATTCCGCAACTTTTACACCTTAAAATTATGCTTTTTTGTAAAGTTTTGGCGTCATACTATCATCTATTATGTTCATTTTCATACCTGTGTTAGTGTTGGGGGGTCCCACGTCTGTTTACCGCACTATACAGTTTTTGAGCTCGGGTCGGTACCGGAAGTACTGACTGGGTGTTGCTTCACGCAATCCAAAGGGATAAAAAAAAAAAACGTGCATTCTAGACGCACATTATGTCCACCAAAAGGGGCAAAAACTCGCGTGTTCTAAAACGAGCATTATGTCTGGGATAATATCAGTTTCCATCGGGCTGCTATCGTCCAGGACTGGTTCACCAACCATTTAATTTAAAGTTGTGAATTCGTCCCTTTACTCGCCATTTCTCAACCCTATAGAAGAGTCTTTTTCCGCTTGGAGATGGCGCGTATATGACCGCCAACCACATGCCCACATGCCTCTTCTGCAGGTAATGGAACAGGCCTGCGGAGACATTGAGGTAAGGTCAATCCATGAATGGATTCAGCACACAAGGGGATATTTTCCCCGGTGCTTAGCGAGAGAAGACATTGCTTGTGAAGTTGATGAGATCCTGTGGCCAGACCCCAACAGACGGCAGGATCCATAAGGCCACTTGCACAATTGTGTTTTCCTGTGTTTACAGTAGTGTATTGTTTCATTTTTGCTTTAATTGAATGTACTGTACTCTAAAGTACACAACTGTAATATACAGTATTTAGTATTTCATTCTCTGGGTGTTGTGGAACCGTGTCTTCTTTGGAACTGAATAAAACAATGGAAACAAAAGCTTGCAGTGTTTCATATAAAGTAGACTAGTGTGTTGCTGCTGATTTGAAAGTTTATTCATCTGATGCAAGTGGGTATCATTTAGTCATTACAGCGCCATTTTGATTGTTATGTTCTGATAGCAGAGTTTCACTTTGACCTAGGTGTGAGTGGTTTATTTCCCAGTGTTGAGTCTTATTTTCCTGTGTGTACAGAGTTGTTATGATGAGCCAAGTTTTGCAAAACGTGTTCAAGCAATGGGCAAAAACTGTAATATGATCCAAGACTTGAGTTAAAAATCTGCCCATGGGGTCAGCAAAAGCTGCTTTGGCTAGAACTCTTACCTCATGGGCAGATTTTTTTACTCACAACAAGACTTGGATCATATTTAAGAATCCTTACCTTATTCTTATGCTACTTTTCTAGAGAAGAATTTATTTTCTTTTTAGACAAAATATAAGATAAAATGTCTAAAACCAAGGATTTTTTACTGTGAACAAGATGCTGAAGAAGACTGAGCCTGAACCTGATCTGATTCAGTCTCACAGGGACCTAAAGAGCCCTTCTCCAGTCCTACGTATCCTACTAGAGTCAAACATCAGGCAGTTTGACCAAAGAGGTCATCAAACACACACATTTGAGCTCAAACCCAACAGTTTGGTGGAAGGGAGACGAAGAGAAGGCATGTTAAGTGTGCATGGGAGGGGAAGGGTGTGCCGTGATGAAGACCAGAGACCATATTTAGTCAGCTGATTCATAGCACAAGAATCTGCAGCTCTGTTTTCACCTCCTTCCTCTCACATGGAACCAATAACAACAGAAGAGGTCCTCCCAGTTCTCCTCTTCCTCACCCTCCTGTGTGTGTGTGTGTGTGTGTGTGTGTGTGTGTGTGTGTGTGTGTGTGTGTGTGTGTGTGTGTGTGTGTGTGTGTGTGTGTGTGTGTGTGTGTGTGTGTGTGTGTGTGTGTGTGTGTGTGCTGGACTAAACTGCAGCTAAACAGCCATCCGGATTGGCTGCTGCATGCTTTCATCATGTTTGCAGCCCTAAGCCTGTGAGCCCTGATCCAGCCCACTGGTTATAAAGTTTCCTTCAGAACCCAGACTTGGCTCATTGTTGACTTTGTACTCTAAGGCACCT
>SSNS01000049.1:2414781-2443439 GCA_006937985.1 Aphyosemion australe | reverse complement strand
ATGATGATGATGGTGATGATGATGGTGATGATTATGATGATGATGATGATGATGGTGGTGGTGATAATGATGGTGATTATGATGATGATGATGATGATGATGATGATGATGATGGTGGTGGTGATAATGATGGTGATGATGGTGGTGGTGATAATGATGGTGATGATGGTGATGATGGTGATGATGATGGTGGTGGTGATAATGATGGTGATGATGGTGATGATGGTGATGATGATGGTGATGATGATGGTGGTGGTGATAATGATGGTGATGATGATGGTGATGATGATGGTGGTGGTGATAATGATGATGGTAATGATGATACCCTATTAAGTTAGGAGGGTCAGATGTCAAATAGGTTTGATTTTTTGCTCGTCCCTCGTGAGGTTAAGGCAATCCCATAGGACAACAGACTATGTCAATAACAACACAACAGTCTACGGCTCTTCTGGGTTTCTTGACTCAAAGGTCAAACGTGTTGTGTTTAGCATGTTTTTAGGTTTGTCGTGTTGCTACCACACGTACAGTGTGGTAACAGTCAGGTCATAGTGGTGGGGAGCTGTTTGTTTGTTTGTTTGTTTCAGGGAGTGGTTAATTTAATTTCCTTTGTTCTTTATTTTGAGGAGAAGAAATTGAATACAGAGTTGGTTTATTTTATAAATAGGGCTTGGGATCACACGTGATTATGAGTTGCATTCTGGGACGTGGCGGACATGTTGGAAGCCTCACGGGTGTAAACAAACCATAGAAACAAACAGTAAATCGCAGAGAAGAAGCAGATTTGGGGGAAAGAATGTGTTAAACAACATGTTAAAATCCCGAAAATGGTGCGGAATATACAGGGATACATTAAATAAGGAAGCCAGGCACCAGTATGTGGACAAAATCAGGATTATAAACGGTTTGGATCCATATGAAAGACCAAAGACTGGAGCACCGACGACAACTTGCTGCTACCGCAGCTCTGCATTAAGGTATTTTTCGGCTTTCTTGTTTGTGGTGTGAGCGGATGTAAACGTCCGGATGACAGGTATATGTTTCATTTGCTGGTTTTTCTAGTGAAACAATCAAAATTATCATCCCATATAAGAAGGGTAGCAGAAGAAGTGTTTTTTACCTTTTTTTCACTGGCGATCATGATGTTGTTGCGCTGTTGCACCTCACAACACAGCAACGATTTACCATGGGTGAATAATAAGTGATCAAATGAATAATAGATTAAATGAAGCCGCAGAACTGTGCGCACTGTTGTCTGAAGTTACAATAAACAAGTAACGAGGCTTCCAACATGGCGGCCGATGACGACACGATCACAAGCCCTATACTGAGATTATGTGGAAATGTTTAGGCTGTATATACACTCACCAGCCACTTCATTAGGTACACCCATCCAACTGCTCGTTGACACAAATGACTAATCAGCCAATCACATGGTGAAAACTCAATGCATGTAGGCATGTTGACATGGTTAAGACGATCCGCTGCAGTTCAAACCGAGCTTCAGAACGGGGAAGAAAGGTGATTTAAGTGATTTGAACGTGGCATGGTTGTTGGTGCCAGACGGGCTGGTCTGAGTATTTCAGAAACTGCTGATCTTCTGGGATTGTCACGCTCAACCATCTCTAGGGTTTACAGAGAATGGTGGGAGGGAAGGGATTTTTTTGAAGTTGTGTCAGCAGACTGTATCTGACTGCCATGACTATTTATCTAGATGTTGTATTCTGCATAAAATCATAAAAAATGTGTCCTGACTATCTTTGTTAGGGTGTGTCACTGTTAGCGTCCCCCTGTATGTAGTAAACAACCATTAACACTAAAATTCACTCTTTTAAAATACGACTGTAAAAGCATCTGGAGACTTTGTCCCCTTCTGAAACAAGCCAAGAGTTGGACCAGGCAGGTATTTTCCTTTTCCCTCTTCCTCAATCAGGAAATGTGAAATCCTTCCTCCAAGGTCAGGTTTTCCCAAGGTCCTGCACTACAATGCATCCATGACCCCCACCTTACTACAAGCAAACACAATAGATTCACCCCCACCCCAGGCGAGTTTCTGTACTTTCTAGGTAACAAGTTATGCTATCATCTTCCTGTTGGACAGATGGTTTTCCAAGACTCTGACAGATCATTCCATTAGTGCCATTCCTAAGTGCACACGAGAGCAGAAAGACGTGCCAGTATTCCACTCTTTATCCCAGCCCCACACCCTACGTATGACTCTTTTGTTCTGGCTCTACTGGCTTCCTGTTTTGACCATAAAAGCCTTGTAGGAGGGAGAGAGGGAGGTGAGAAGTAGATGCAGACATCTGGGAGCCCAAGAGGAATCTTTGTCCTTTTGCTACAACCCTACCATGTCCAGTGTTTTAATAGAAGGGTGCATATTAGGCTAACTCAGCAGAACAATTGAAGCATACAGGAGAAAACTTTACAGGAGTTTGTGTGTCAGGTAACATCAGGTCATACAGATCATCTGGAAAGTTTTCACACCGCATCACTTTTTCCACATTTTTTTATGTGACAGCCTTAATGCTAAATGGATTAAACTTGTTTTTTCCATAAACTTCTACACATAAGGACTTCAGATGAGGCAAGTAGAAAGTACCCCCAACTTTATGTATGTTAGAACCCCCAAATTGGTTCATATCGCACTGTTTGTCCTTCTTGGAGTCAATAATAGTCATGAGATCAAAGAGAGAGCAGTCTTCCAGGAAGCAGAAGGGAAATAAGCAGCTGTCTGCAGCCAAAATAAAGGGCAGGTGGGGTGAGGGGTTTAAAAGGGTGGAGATTTTACATTTGCTGCACATTTTAAAGGTCCTATAGCAGGCAAAATGCATTTATTGGAGCTTGTGACCATGTTATATTGTTCTTTCCTCATGAAAAAGACTCCCAAAGCGGTTTGTGGCTTCATGCATGCATTTTCTAGCCTAGTGAACTAGAGCAAATTCTTGCCATGCAAAGTTTGGTCTAGGCACGCTTCATTGGAACCCTCGCAGCCCGATCCACTGCTGTGGCTGCCCAATCACAGTTCGCTATAGTTTTGGTTGGGCAAATCACAGCACTCTATATTGTGGGCCAATCACAGAGCGGGAGTAGCCGATGACGTCAGAGCTGCGGCCGCAAACATAAACAACATGGCGGCAGCGCCGGAACCACGTTCGTTTGAAATGGCTTTGTCATCAACATTGGATTATTTAGACTCCAACGTGCGTAAGTCTGTCTGATATACTTAGCGGCTTCTTAATTTTATCAAACAAAGTAGTGCAATGTCCCAGTACACCTGATATTCACGTGTTTTTCATACAAAAACGACAGAAATCATTGATGTTAGACGCCATTGCTGCCTCCCTCTTTTCCGTCGCTGTGATTACGTCACGTTGTTCGTTACTGATTGGTCCTAGCGCTATCCAATTGCGTGCAGACAGTTTGAAAGACAACTGTAGATTCCGCCCCACGACTGAGAGCCGTCAATGGTTCATGGCCAGACTATATATTCACATATATAGGATGGCTTGCCAGGCTAAGTTTTACCAGTAGTGCTAAAACATTATTTAAATATTTTTGGTACAAATGTCTCTAGGTACAGAGTGAATATAAATCATAAATAATATTCTAAATGTACCTATGATGATGATATCAAAACATTAATTGAATTTTATAAAGCTTGGATTTTTTACTTATCTTTCAATTTGGAATGGGATCACAGAAATTACATTCACTAATTTTGTTGAACAAAATGCATCGGACCTACAGACATGCAAATAAAAGCATATGAGTGTGAGTCACTGACAGGATCCTTGTCAGTTTGCATTAACAATGCCTTTTCTTCCAGTGCTCCTCTGTCTTGTGGGGTGCCACAGGGTTCCATTCTTGGTCCCTTCATTTTTTCCCTTTATTTGGGTGTAATTTGAACTTCATCACCTGTTCTTCCACTTTTACACTGATGACCTTCACAATTACCTGTCTTTGAAACCTGGTAACAGCAATATTCAACACCTGCTCCTTGATGGCGTCTCTGCAGTACAACAGTGGTTAAATCAAAATGTCCTGTTTCTGAATGAACAAAAGCCTGAGTACGTTTTGTTTGGTGAGAATGACAGCATTGATACTTGTGATCTGAACTCTTCTGTGACACTGTAAAAAACCTGGGGATGATTTTTGATCAGAATTTTACATTAATCAAGCAAGTTGATTCAGTAGTCAAATCTAGCCTTTATCACCACTGTGGTGATAGCCTTTATCACCACTGTCTTTTAACTAGAACCTTTGTTAAGCCATGCTGACGTTGAGAAGGCCATGCATGCTTTTACCAGCTCTAGGATTGACTACTACAATGTCCTTTACGTTGGTGTCTCACAGTCGGCCCTCAACAGGCTGCGGTTGGTCCAAAACACAGCTGCACGCCTTTTGACTGAAACCCCCAGACGTGAGCCCATCACTCCCGTTAGGTCTTCTCTCCACTGGTTATCTGTTTGTTGACTAGAGACTGAGACTAGTGTTCTACTGCGTCCAGAAGAAGACAGTCCCAGAACAGCTAAGATACTGAGAAGAGAACTCAAACTCCTAGGCCTCTGGCACAGGATAAAGTGAAAGTGTAAGGAATAAATGAAAGAAAAACTAAGAATGAATGGACAGATAGATACGTTCAAATTATTTGAGCATCTAGACTTTTAACATACTTTCAATGAGCATTTTGTTTTTTGCATGACCACCTCCTCCTACTACAGCCAGCTGTATGGGGTGAGAGAAAGGAGCACACAGGTGGACTACATCTTATGTAGACGTGATTTGAAGGAGGTCAGTGACTGCAAGGTAGTGGTAGATGAGAGTGGAGAGAGACAGCATGGATGGTGGTCTATAGGATGAAACTGATGACGCTTTTAGCTCGTAGCACTGGTGCTATAAAGGTTGTAGGTTTTGTAGCACCAGCATAAAAATTCTGTTACAATATCTAAAAACAAAAGTAGTTCTTATAATAAAACACGCTGACAAACACTAGTAGTGCATAATGAAAACACAATAACAAGAAATACATTCAGACATGTCTGTCAGTGTAATATTGAAAAAAAAACAACATTTTCATTTATTCAAATGAGTGTAGATTTGTTCATTACAGTCCGTCCTCAGCAGCATAGACATTGAAGAGTAGACGCCACACCGACCCCTACTGGCTATGGCAGCCGCAGCAGGGTCTACTTTTTATAAAGTCTTCGGTTAACAGGATGTTTTAGCTAAAGGCATTAGCTCCGTGGAGATCTGGAGTTCTCCAACTACCAGAGAGCACCGTTCATAAACCTATTCACATACACCAGAAAGAGCGCACTCACTTTAACGTTCATCAGGTAAAATACGAGGGAGTTCAGTTTACGTTCACAAAAAAAATCTTTGTTAATACCATGTTGAGACATTCACAAATCAATTTGGAGAAAAGTGAACATTTTCACAGAATTTCAAAATCCGGCATTAATTCTACCACAAATAAAAACTTTTTATTTAATCTTTTACTCCTAGTCCTTTATATCTTGTATGGTGTTGTAACCTCTGTTTTTGATACTATAGACCTGATTGTGTCCAGAATAAAGTTTGATAATATTCTGCTTGAAGTGCCCTGGAACCACCTGAGGTAGCACCTGCTGCCAGATCAGAAATGGACAATCTAAATATGTTTAATAAATGTGAACATATTTTCATTTCCTTCTGTTTGTGACTTTTTAGTTTGTGCTGGCATGAGAGACCTTTCTAATACAGTCATTTTCATCCCTCTAGGTCCCCAATAGCTCATTTGTGTTATGGTGTACCTCTGGGATCTGTCCTTGGCCTCCATTCTAATATGCATTTACAGTTCCCTTGGCCTGCTTATTAATTATGACATTATTATGTTAAATGTACATACAACCTATAAATAATCTCACAGCTTGTTTTTCTGACAGTAAGGAACTTATCATATCATTTCAATTAAATGCATTTGTCTCCTTTTTTCCACAGGATGAAGTTAAGGTTCCCTCCAAACTCAGCATTTCTAAATCCATGAGGATTTCTGAGTCTGTATCAGGAAGCAGAGGAGGCAGTATGCTGGAGCTGAAAGAAGCCGTGGAAGAGCCTGAAGAGGAAGGAAAAGAGGGTGAAAAGGAAGACAAACCTCATGTAGATCTTTCATCAGATGAGGAGGCTGTGGAAATCGATGAGACCATCGAAGAGTCCCGCGCTGAACGCATCAAGCGCAGCAGCCTGCAACGCGTGCAAAACCTGAAGACAGTCTTCTCAAAAGAGAAGATGGTTAAGACCAGAGCAAAGACAAAAGAGAATCTGGAGAAGACCAGACAAAAAACCAAGGAGAATATTGAGAAGACAAAGCAGAGGACAAAGGAGAACCTGGAGAAGACCAAACAAAAGACCAAGGAGAATTTAGAGAAAACAAAGCAGAAGACAAAAGAAAATCTGGAGAAGACGCGTCACAACATTGAGAAGAAGATGGGCAAACTTGGAACACGCATGAGTGTAAACCCTGATCGCAAACAGAAGATGAAGACATCCAGTGACAAGATGAAGAAGGCTTTCACACCAGATCATATTGTTTACGCCCGTTCCAAAACAGCTATGTACAAGGTACACCCCTTCACCTTCCACGTCAAGAAGGTCCGGGATGGTGCTGTGGAGGTGGTTCATGGAACCGAGATGGTGGAAGTGTCAAGAGATGTTGAGCCACTGGGTGAGGAGGATGTGGAAGTAGACAACACTGAAGTGGAGATTGAGTTGGAGATGATGAATGGAGACGGAGAAAAGGAAGAGGAAGAAGAGGCTGAGGAGGACGAAGAGGAAGACAGCCATGATGCTTTGGAAGAAAATGATGAGGATAAAGACAGTGATTAACTCCAGAGCCAGAAATTAGCCAACATGGTAACAAATCATTTGCCCCAACACTGAAATGTGGTTTAGTTTAAGTCTCGTAAAAGCTAAACTACATTTTGGGATCAGGATACGTTCACTTTGGATCTTTGTCCATAGGATTGGCCAATTTTCAGATTTTAATACATTTCTTCCCATTAAGGCGTCTCAACAAGGCCACAATAAAGATGGCCGTGCCGGTTAAACTACCTACAAGGAGAAAAGCTAAGCTAAGATACTTCACATGTGATTTATGTTTGATAACAGCACCACTACTGTCTACAGACCCGGGTAAGCCTGGGAGTGAAGGTGTCAGGCTCATAATCACATGTTCACACTTTCAAACCTTCACCAGTAAACTCACACTGACCATGATGCCTTTGAAAAAAGCTTTACTAAACAAACACGATCACCAACAGAATATCAGCAGCGAGTTGGTTTCACGGTCAGGGTTAGAGAGGTTCCCTACAGGGAGCCTGATGCCCTTACACACTAGCACCGGGTCGGTACGGCCGGGCCGAAAGATTTGGTTTCACATTCGGGGAGCCTGAGAATTTCCAGCGCCGAACCGGCCGCGTTTTCAGACCTCTTCCCAAGGCGGTCTGACTCCCACTGCCGACTCATTGGTCGGCTGAAATTCACGCCTACCTTTAGGGGGAACCTCCGATTAGCGGATAAAATCTGCCAGCGGGGGCTTCCCGCATGCACGCGTCATTATCACTCTGAATGCGGAGGAGTTAACAAGCCTCTGACTGAAGCTGTTTTGTGGCAATGACTGTGAGGAGCGCGCACGCACGCACGTACGTACGCACGCACGCACGCACACACACACACACACACACAGTGCTGCCAGGCTGCCACACACAGCAAAGCAGGATGAAATATCAGAGGGCAAAGAGTCTCTGCGCTCCTTTGACCCGCCCACATGCTCGGAGATGCGCTCCGGACATCACTGATATATTCGTGCCAAATTTTCGCGCGCATTTCTGAGACCGCCTATCACTTCCGCATTCCAAAGGGTGTCCTGGACGACGTGTGTAAACAACCTGGCGGGGCTGGGGCCGACTGAGGCCGACCGATCGGAGCCGACCCGTTGCTAGTGTGTAAGCGCCATAAGTCACGCCCGTCTGCTCCGGGTCATGGGTCCCCAACCCCCAAACTAATGGGAGTCTACGAGAGGATAAACATTATTTTCTGATCCCCTTTGACATGTGCCGTGGATTTCACACATGTTGTCTGTGAATTTTAAAAACACACATTGATGCCAAGAAAGCGCTGACTTTTACCAGACAGCAAGTCATTTTAGGTTCTGTGTGAAAAGACAGGACTCCAACTGCTCGTCTCACCACATTTACGTCATCGAACCAGAAACGGAGAAAATGTCTGAGTTTAGTGAGCTTCACGTCCTCCTTCCAGGATGACAGGAGCAGCATTAAAGGTGGAGAAAACTACTATAAATCTGGTCATGTGATCAGTAACAGCTATACTGGGGAGGAAACTCTGCTGTGATGTCATAGATGACACGTCTGATTTGTAGTCGTTTTATTTACCAATTTTTACTAGCTGATAAATCTCAAATCACGTGGCAGACAGTGGAAACACAACTCGTCATTTAAAGTACAACATGTGTGTGATTCAGGGCATGAGGCAAAGCAGATCAGAAAATAGCTTTTATAGCCCCATCCAGGGACCCATGAGCCGACAGGAAGGGGAGGAGCCTCAGGCTTCATATTGGTCTGGGTGTGCCGGTGGGTGCAGCAGCACTCATGGCCCTCCATTACAACACGGCTAAGTCGTGAGCTGCCAGAGCCATTTATTGCTGCTTGAAGCTTTAAATGCTTTCTTTTTTTTTTAATGTCAAATCTTTTCATCTAGAAGGATAAAAACATAGAAAGTGGAGCGTCTTTGATTCTGACTTCAGTCAAATTATCCATAAACACACTTTCACTCGTTTGATGAAATAATTTGTTAAAAACACCCATCATCACATATCAGCTGTTTAAATAACCTGTCAAGTATTATCTAACTGTATTTAATTCACCCTATGCAGAAGCTTCTTGGCTTCTTGAGCACACATACTTATCTTAATGATTTCATATATGATGATGGAAAACTTACATGTTTTTTTTAAATTGCTGGCAGAATGATGCTTAATCCTTGTTGTTTTTTGCAAACATAACCTTCTGTAGTAATTTAGCATATTTTATTTACCTGTAACTGCATTTTTTCTAAAGAAAAAAACATTTTTGCAAAGTTTAAGATAAAACACACTTCTGGCATGGTCGATTTAACCAGCTACATTCATTTCTCAAAGAATTCATTATTTTCATTTGTTAATAAGTTAATGAAATTGCATTGGGTCTTATCGCAAGTAAACTGTCATAGGTAGATATCTTATGCTTTTCACACCAACACAAGATGTTCTCCAGACCTCTTCAAAGTTTCCAGGCGTCAGATACTGACCCCTAGTGTCGATCAGAGGTGCTCACTGGAAACGTCAAGTTTTTAACAGGCCAGCTCTTCCTCATAGCTGTCTCTGGGATTTCCACTTCAGACTCCACCGTTTTAGATCTAAATTGTTGTGTTTTTAATATCGTGTTCATATAACGTGACTCATGAAAACTGCAGATAGCTTTTGTTTCTTGCTCTTGGTGCCGATCACGCTTTGCATTTAGCTTTTATGCTGAACTATTATGTTTTTGCAACATGCATCAAATGATGAAGTTTCCGATCCCATGTGAGATATTGCTGTGATAGAGACCTGCAGAGTTGTATTAGCCACACACCTAACAGCGATTTGCTTGCACTGTTTAACCACTAAGATTGAATGAATAAATATGTTTCACATTCTCTGTGTTTTAGTCTGTTCTGTGAGGAATTAGAGTGAGGTGAAATGCTGTTATTTCATTCAAAAGGACGAGTTACATGTTCAAGGACGATGTGACCTGGTCACCTGGTGACTGATGGACATGGACACCAGGAAGTGCTAACATAAGATGACGGCGGGGTGGATATTCTGAACATATGTTTGGGTGGATTTTGTGAACCTAAAATCAAAGGTCACTCATGCAAACCTTGTTTCTACATATTTAAAATCATTTTAAATTTCTAAACTCCTAGGTTAAGATGCATTTAGATTAAGATGATTTAATTACATTCATGTTTGTAAAAATAACAATAATTAACATGGCCCCTCTTGATCGCTCTACGGTAGAATCTCAGTAAACTAAATAACTGAAATGTTTTATGAAAAATACAGAAAAATATTTTCTACGTTCTCTTCTTTCTCCCTTCATTTTAAAATCTGTTGCATTTTGTCTCATTGGAGCTCTCCTGCTGGTAAAGCTGCAGTAGCAAATATGGAAAACAAGACAGCATTTTAACATAGTGTAGCTATACATATATTGTAGAAATTTAAAAGAATTAATAAAGTGTTTCTCTCATGTGTCTAAAAACCTCCTCCAATAACACGTTTCAGACCAGAATCAACCACTGGACCATCCGGTTGAACCGCCGCACTTCCCTGGGTCCTCCACTCATTCCACACTCACGTATTTATCAACAGAACACCACTGGTGTGAGAGGTTCTCTGCTCAATAATATCAGAGAAGGAGAAACAGCCGGCTGCTACCACTTCAACTTTAGGACAAACTACTAGAGTCCCAAAAAGAAAAACACCATTTGAAGTCATGGACAACAAAAGACGTTTGGACCTAGAAAACAGTGACTGGTGTTTAGCGCTAGCTTGTTTCCTCTGGCATCGTGGGTTCTGGCAGATGTGGCCCTGGGATGATACCCAATGGGTGGGGTTCCGTGACCATGTCTGTAAAAAATACTGGACCAACCCTCCATGACCTCACCCGTAGGTTTCTGAAGAGCTAAACTGAAGCCCAGTGGATGGTTCCTATCACCGCCATCTTGGCCGTGTCACACATCACGACAATACCCAAATGGGCAAGAGGTGGAGCTGAGAGCAGGGCTGTGAGGATGTGGGCAGCCTCCCATCAAACCCGGATCCTATGTACTGTAGTTACGAGAGCTAACTGAGCTAACCAAAGCTAACAGAGGTTTGTGGGCCCTTTTTATCAAAAAAAAAGGCAGTTAAGTGACTCTAATGTGAAGTACGTATCACCTCACAAAGCTGCGGTGTTCCTGTGGTCTCCCTCTGAGAACTCCACAGGCATCCAGCATGGCTACAGCCTCGCTTTGCTGCCTCCACCGACCAGTCCTGCATTTTCATTACTTTTCGCATTATTGACAGTCTCCTGTTTCGAGTTTCAATCTTGCATAAATTGTGTGGAGAAAGCTGCCTGTTGCTGTCAAACTAAGAGGCGGGACTTTAACACCTACTTCACACTGGAGGCATCAGCGTCGCGGAACGGCAGCAGAACGGTTTCGCCGTGTGCCAGTCCACACTGGGAGAATCAGCCACAAAGCGGCTTCTCTGCTGTGCTCCTCGCTGGACTCACGAGATCACTCGAGACTTCAAAGGTCATGATTTGTTCATGCCATCCGCCATTAAACCAAAAAGAAGGAAATCACATTTGACATCACGGTTTGATGTCATATATTAATGTTGTTCCTCTCTACTGTCAGGATTAAACCCATGAAAAACACACCGCTGCACTTCTTGAAAGATAGGCTACAGCAGTGTTTCCCAACCCTGGTCCTGGTACAATAAGATCAACCCTCCCATATTCATGAAACCAAAGAAGTCCAGTTGCCTTCATTCAAACCCAATTTGAATTACCATGCAGATGCCTCACTCATTCATGCCAGGTGTGTGGCTGCAGGTAAACACTGGTGTTTGAAAGGACAACATGGAAAACATGCAGGACAGTGTGCCCTGAGGACCAGGGTTGAGAAACACTGGGCTACAGGGAGTAAATAAGTTGTGAGATCAAGCGTATAGACATAATCTACATAGATAACCCTAACCACATCGCTGCAATAGACTTTTATTTTTCTGCATAACCCTATGTTAACTGCGGAATTTCACGCATCCCAGAAGCGTCTCGCAGCAAAAATAGAACCTAATCCTATCTTTTGGGCGTGGCATGCTGCTTCTGAGACACGTCTGAAAGTTGTCTGGTTTGAATCACCTCCATGGTGTTCTGCTGCCGTTCTGCTCCACTAATGCTTCCAGTGTGAAGTAGGGGTAACGCAGGTCCGGAGCGTGCACACGGACCACCAAAACAGAAGCGTCAGTGAGCACTGAGAAAGGATGAGCGCGGTGGAGAAGATGCTGAAGACTTGTTGGTTAAAAGTGGTCCGGGGCGGCTCTGACAGAGTCTTTGTTGTTTCTCAGAGTCATTTTTATGTGTTATAACGCGGAGTCCGATATGAAACAGTGCAGAAAATCCAAGAGTCACAGAAAACATGTTGGTCAGAAGCAGGTTTCCCAGTAATTAGACAGGTTCATGCTAAAACCCAAAGAAGATTCTAACACGAGGTGCTGGGGTTGTTGTTCCAGATACATACAAGCTAAACTCTTTTAAAGCACATTAAAGAAATGCTGAGACAACTATATAATATCTACTATAAGAGATTTGTTGTCATTTTTGAAAAAATACCATTTTGTTTCTAAATTAAGAAGAAAAGTTGCAAAAAAATTATGGAATAGTGGAAAAACAAACATAAATAGATCTAAAAATGTTACTGGGACTTTCACTGTCATTCTGTTGTGGAACTTACCTGAAAAGCTTCTTAAAACTGCAATATTTATTGTGGGCCTGCCTATATTATTGCATTTTTTGTCACTCCAAGTTGGCTTGGTTAAACCAGTGACTGTACAAATGATTCGTTGGTGTTGACTTGGCTTGTGGCACCTTTTGAGCAGCATCACCACCTCACCTGGTGTACATCATCCCCTGCAGTCTAGATCTCCACATGAGACCACTAAAACCTCCACTACACCTGAAGCTCCCTGTAAAATGTCCCCATGTTTGTGGGATTTATTTATTTCCATAGTTTATGTTGCTGTCCACAGTAATTCCTTACTTCACCCAACTGCTGCCTGCATGTTTGGACCTGGACACACCTGGGTGTGCGCCCCAGGAATAAACCCGGAAATAGATCGCTCCGCATAAAATGACTACAGTTAAATGATTAGTTACACGAACACGGCAACACTGAACACGTCGTAACAAACGCTCTGCAGTTTGACTTAGGAAGCGCCGTATTTTGAAGTCTGAATTCGGAAACTCTCTTTAATATTCTGCTGTTTCGGCTGCAATTCCACATCTTAGAAACCACACAGCAACAGGTATCGTGACGGGACACGCGTACAGATGTGCTAAGACTTGGAGGCTGTGTCTGCCGTTTGCTGGGGAGCTGCTGTCGACGGAAAGGTGAGTTACTGATGTTGGGATGACTTGTTGAGCCTGGAAGTGAAGTTTGCGCTGCTTCCTAACGCTCCCCGACCATGCTAACAGCTAGCGCGTTAGCTTAGCACAGCCAACTAGCTTAGGCTGGGTTTGTTAGAAGTGTTTGGTTTCATACAAACATCATCGTCTCGTGTGTGCGTGCTGTTAGAAACAAACGTACCAGCTTTCTCTATGTTTACCTTGTTATTTAAGGCAGTAGACTTGTGTTCTAAACTTTCCTGCAGCTGACTGACGCTTTCAAGCGACGCTTTTAAACCTAAACCGAACATAATTTATTATAAGCTACACAAAGCACTGTGAAACACGTATTTCAGCAGATTTCTAGTCGTTTTTCTCCCTCCACAACCACCTCGGCTCTGTTGAGCCAGTGGGCGTTTGTGTTGTTACTGAACATTACGTAAGTTAACTTGGTCTAGTTCCTTGTAATGGTAACTCAATATATTACTACTACTACTACTACAACTACAGGAAGCAGCTGATTCCTGTAGTAGTAGTAGTAGTAGTAGTAGTAGTAGTAATAGTAATAACGTTGGTTATGTATTATAACGTTGGTTACGTATTGTAACCCCAGATTCTATGAGTATGGCGTAGCCCTTTAAGCCACGCCTATTGAATGACGTCATACTTCATCCTCCAACCACTAAAGAGCTTTCATGTACGCCCGCCTACCAGGCGGGTCCCACCGTTCCTATATAAGGGGCGGAGACCCTACAATCTTCCCATAAGGCTCAAGAGAGCCCCCAGAACCAGTGGGGCCCTTGCGCTTAAAGGGCTACGCCATACTCATAGAATCTGGGGTTACAATACGTAACCAACGTTCTATTTCGTATGGCTTCCGCCCTTTAAGCCACGCCTATTGGATTAAAGGCGGAGCCTGATATGGTCAACGCCACACTGGTTCAAAATAACCAGCTAAAAATGAAGAAAATAACCTCAACAGCTGCCGGCGGGCGTAATTGTGAAACATGTAAACAGCCGGAGGAACAGAACAGTAATAACATAGCGGACAGATATGAACACACATCCGAGTGCTGCGACATGCAGGATCGGGAAAGAAACTGTCAACGCAAAATCCACAACATATGGTCAAAAAATGGCAGAACCGTGCCATATGAACATAAAATATATTCATGGTGAACAAGATGCAAGCACCATGCAATATAAGCCATAGTTTAATTTGAACATTGAGCCAGTACCAAATTGGTGGAAAGGCTCGCAGAGACGTCCCTGAGGTAGAAACGAACAAAAGGGGACGGAGAGGACCATGATGCTGCAGTACAGATGTCCGACATGGACATTCCTGCATGAAGAGCCACAGATGAGGAAACTGCACGTGTGGAATGAGCATTAAGTGCAGTTGGGGCTTGTAGGCCAACAGAGACGTAGGCCGATGAGATGGCATCACACAACCAATGTGACAGCCGTTGAGACGACAATGGCTGGCCAAGGGAACTTTCCCTGAAATGCACAAACAGACACTGAGTCTTGCGCAGCTGAGCAGTGCGAGACACATAGCATCTAAGTGCACGAATCGGGCACAGTAGGTGAGAGGCAGCGTCCTCCTGTGACTCATGAGGAGGTGGAAAAAAACCCCTCCAATGAGATAGTCCTAGATTTGAAGGAACTGGATATGCTCTTAGGGTTAAAAGCTGGGTTAGGACATAAAACAGCAGAACCCCCATCATCCCTAATCCTGAGGCAGGACGGGGAAACAGAAAGAGCGGACAGATCACTGACTCTCTTAAAAGAAGTGACAGCTAGCAACAGCGCTGTCTTAAGAGACAGGTATTTGAGTGAGGACTGATCCATGGGCTCAAACGGGGCCTGTGAAAGACCACGTAAGACCACCGCTAGATCCCACTGAGGAACAAGGGGAACAGACGCAGGTCTGAGCCTCCTAACGCCCTTTAAAAAGCGTTTGGTAAGGGGATGACCAAACACAGTCCTATCCCCGAACCCTTGGTGGCATGAAGAAATAGCTGCAGCATACAGTTTAACAGTGCTGAAGGCTAAACCCCTGTGCGTCAGCATCTGTAGGAAAGACAAAACACTGGGTAAGGGACACATAAGGGGGTCCAGATCTCGTTCCACGCACCAGTGTTGGAAAGCAGCCCATTTAGCCGAATAGCACGCCACCGTAGATGAGGCGCGTGCGTTCTGGATGGTATGAACAACATCCGGTTCCAGCCCAATCGACATCAGTCGCGACCGCTCAGCGGCCAAACCCATAACCTCTGGCCGATGACCGGCGGGTTGTGGAGCACACCGTTCGCCTGAAGGAGAGCATCCTCCCTCCATGGCAGGGGCCACGGGCACCCTGACACCAGCATCTGTAGGTCCGGAAACCATGATGCTGAGCAGCGACGAGGGGCTACCAAGATGACCAGAAGGCGTTCCAATCTCACTCGCTCCAACAGGCGTGGAATGAGTGGAACTGGAGGGAAGGCGTAGAGCAGAAGGTTGGGCCAGGGGCTGTGCGCCAAGGCATCCACCCCCAGCGGTGGAAGGTCCCGGGGGCTCAGGGAGAACCATAGGGGGCACTGCGCGTTCTGTCGAGACGCAAACAGATCCACAGCTGCTTCCCCGAACCTGATCCAGATCTGGGACACAAGGTCTGGGTGGAGGTGCCACTCTGAGTGGCGTGGCCCCCCCCTTGACATGATGTCTGCTCCCACATTCAGGATACCTGGAATGTAAACCGCTCGCACCGAAAGGAGGTGTGTCTGAGTCCAACACAAAAGGGATCTGGCCACACTCAAGAGTGCGGCCGATCGAACCCCGCCCTGGCGGTTTATGTAAGCCGCGGCGACCTGGTTGTCTGTGTGGACAACAACATGGCGGTTGAGGAGCAGATGCGAAAAATGCATCAGCACTTTCTGCACGGTCAGAAGTTCCAGCACATTTATGTGCATGTTGATGGTGGGGGGCCATCGACCGCCCACCGAATGGGACAAACATGTACCCCCCCAGCCTGACAGAGACGCGTCTGTGAATACTGAGACATGGTGGGTCGCGCAGCCGAGCGGGACTCCGTATTCCAGGTTTCTGAGGTTTCCCCAAAACCTGAGATCCAGACGTACAGACTGGGGAACCCACAACAGCCGACGCCTGTGGCAGACCGGGTGGATTTTGAGTCGTTGAAACCATCGTTGGAGGCGCCTCATGTGCAGTAGGCCCAGCGGGACAACAACATGACCCGCTGCCATCATTCCCAAAAGCCGCATGACAGTGAGAGCAGTCACCACGCGTTGGGGGCGCACACGGCCGAGCATCGCTGTGAGGTCCGCGATCCTGGGCCGAGATAAGCGGGCTCTCATAATGCCGGAGTTCAGATCCACTCCCAGAAACGTTATCACTTGGGAAGGGGCTAATGAGCTCTTGTCCCAATTGATGGAAAACCCTAGCTGAGTCAAGTGCGCCGCTAGTTTCTGTGTCTGAAGGCACGACTCGGACTCCGATCGGGTCAGGAGGAGGAGATCGTCCAAGTAAAACAGGATTCTCATGCCCGCTGTGCGTAACGGCTGCAGAGCCGTCTCCAGGCACTTGGTGAAAGTGCGAGGAGCAAGAGAATATCCGAACGGGAGCCTGGTATATTGATACTGAGTCCCGTCGAATGAGAAGCGGAGAAATTTCCTGTGTTTGGGAATCACTGGGATGTGAAAATAAGCGTCTTTCAGGTCGATGGAAGTGAACCAATCGCCTGGACGCACACAGCTCAGAGCTTGTTTGATAGTTAGCATGTGGAAATGTTTTACCATAATGAAGCTGTTGAACATCGACAGATCCAAGATGGGTCTCATGCCTCCGGTCTTTTTCGGAACCAGGAAGTAGCGGGAATAGTATCCCGTGTTTTCCTCTCCGAGTGGAACTTTGGAAATGGCTTCTTTGTCCAGGAGTTCCCGTAATTCCGACCGAAGGGCTAACGTATGAGCAACCGATGCTAGCTTCGTTTCGACAATCCCCGAAAACGGGGGAGGGCGTGACCGAAACTGGAGCCTGTGGCCGTAATGTACTACATTGCGAATCCATGGGCTCATGTGGCAGACACGTGACCAAACGTGTGCAAAGTCGGAGAGGGGGCGTGCACGCGGGACTGACGCGAGACGCGCGTCCCTGAGCCAATGAGGAGCCCTTACCGCCGTCGCCACTTCCGCACAGGGGGAGGGGGCGACCCATGGAGGGCAGACCTCGAAAGGGAGGGGTGACCGACGTCAACGAGGAAGGAGGACCCTCCGAGTGTTCCCGAACAACCGGCGTTGTGCTCGGCTGAAGTCGGGAAAGATCTAAAATGGTGGCCGGCTTCGGCGAAAAACGCGCGCGAGAGACTGCCTCATCGTGCAGACTCTCGTCACCCGTAGAAAAGGGAAAACCTCTTTTAGTAGCTCGCACGCACAAGGAAGATACCGAGGGTGGGATAGCTAAAGGGTTAAGCGAGGAAGCAGACCCTCTCGCTAGCTGTGAGGAGTGCGAAGCAGCATGCACAGTCGACGTTAGTCCTAAGCTAACATTAGCTAGGCTATTACCGACAGTTAAACCAGGTGTGGGGAACATGCATGAAGAGTGAGNGTAAACAAAGATGTCCCAGTCTATGAACTCAAACCCGAGAAAGGTCAAAAAAGGTCAAGGATCCTTCATCGAAATCTGCTCCTACCATGTGACCTTCTACCTCTTGAAGTCCCACAGCAGGCTAAAAAAAAAAAGGGAGGAAGACTGCAAATGATGCAGAGGTGGAGCAGTTGGAGGAAGAGGATGATGAGGCTGATGAGTACTATCCTGTCTTTGTTCAGCAGCCATGTCAGCCTGAGAGGGCAAACCTTGTGCCTGAAAGCATGACTCAAAATCTAGTGCGGTTGCAGCTTGAGGAGGACCCGGGACCTGAAATGAGTCATGAAAATACAGAAACAGCTGAGATGCGGTGTGAAGACATGGACGCTTACAACGAGGTACAAACAGGGGAGGGCACGACTGAGCAACCTGCTTCACCTGGAATTATCAGGGAGGGGGCCCAGCGACCTCAACGGCTTCACAGGAGGCCCAAAGTTTTTACATATGAAAGACTTGGCTCACCAGTGTGTTACAACCTGAGGACTCCACCACTGCACACACGCCCCACAATGCCATGGATGAACGTTGTTTACCCATACTATGTGTCAGTGGGTCATCAGAGATGAGAGCACAGGACATGTCACACCACTGAATCTGAGGAACATACATGCATTAGGTTTATCAGCTAATGGACTGTTTGGTGTGATATTTTCAAAGAAGGACTATTTTCTCTGTGATAAGTGTCTACTGTTTCAATAACATTCCAGTAGTTAGTTCAGGTCATCCACAGTGACCTCTTGTTCAGAAACTTTAAGACAGACATGGACATTGGGGGCTGACCCTCAAAATGAGAATGTATGAAAAGAGTTCCAGTCTGTAATTAGATTTAAGAAAAGACATGCCTACATGTTAAGAATGGTGAGTTGTTTTCGATGCTTCCGGTATACAGCAGAGTTGTGATGTTGGGGACAACATCTGTTTTGAGGGGGAGTATGTTATAGGGTATATCATCCTCATATTATTATAAAATCAGTTCTGATTTAGTTGATAACCTGCATTTATAGGCTTGTTTCGGGTTTTAATACTTGGTTTAAAATATTTAAGGGACTCAGTCATATTTTCTTTATTTAGAATAGGGGTTAATCCACCGCCATTATCCGGAGGGTCCACTAGGGGGAGCCGCATGTTTTTTTTCCCTTCACTCAATACAAGCGAGTGACTGAAGGAACAGTGGTCCGGTTTTCCTGTGGTCATTTTCCTTATATTATCTCCCTTTTTAAGGGTAACATGAGCAGAGTGACCTAGTGAATCACCTGATAAACTCTGATCAGAAACCATTCCATTGTTTGTCAAACACAACTTTATTGTGGAGCCACAAGGAAAGTTACCACACACATTCCCCCCAACGAGTCATTGTGTTGGCCTCCGAGAAGTCTGCTCCTGGTTCGGGGCCTGCCACCCAGTGGCGGGAGGTCGGTTCCTGCGGCGTCGCTGGAAGCTGCTTGCTGGGTTTCGAGAGGCAGCAGCAGCGGCAGCAGCAGGTGGGGGAGGCTGACGGCGGGAAGGCTCCGGGCCGTTATGCCTCCGTTGGCGGGACCGCTGAGCACGGCGGTCGTCGTAGGGCCGGGATTTAGCCGCGTAGCGGCGATTAGCAGGAGGTTGCACCAAGTCTCTCACGGCAGCTGAAAGTTCGGCAGTCTTCTGGGCGCTCTCAATGGCAGAGCGGAACTGGGCGCCGAACAGGGCATCCGGGCTTATCGGACCGTCGAGCATGCTCTTCTGAAGCTGCTCCGGAGCGGAGGTGAGAGAACGCAGCCACATGTTGCGTTGAACCATAATCTGCCACACAGCGATGCGGGAGGCACAGATCAGGTTAACGGCAGACAAGTTGAGGATGGTGTCTGTAGTCTTACAGATTANGACACCAGCATCTGTAGGTCCGGAAACCATGATGCTGAGCAGCGACGAGGGGCTACCAAGATGACCAGAAGGCGTTCCAATCTCACTCGCTCCAACAGGCGTGGAATGAGTGGAACTGGAGGGAAGGCGTAGAGCAGAAGGTTGGGCCAGGGGCTGTGCGCCAAGGCATCCACCCCCAGCGGTGGAAGGTCCCGGGGGCTCAGGGAGAACCATAGGGGGCACTGCGCGTTCTGTCGAGACGCAAACAGATCCACAGCTGCTTCCCCGAACCTGATCCAGATCTGGGACACAAGGTCTGGGTGGAGGTGCCACTCTGAGTGGCGTGGCCCCCCCCTTGACATGATGTCTGCTCCCACATTCAGGATACCTGGAATGTAAACCGCTCGCACCGAAAGGAGGTGTGTCTGAGTCCAACACAAAAGGGATCTGGCCACACTCAAGAGTGCGGCCGATCGAACCCCGCCCTGGCGGTTTATGTAAGCCGCGGCGACCTGGTTGTCTGTGTGGACAACAACATGGCGGTTGAGGAGCAGATGCGAAAAATGCATCAGCACTTTCTGCACGGTCAGAAGTTCCAGCACATTTATGTGCATGTTGATGGTGGGGGGCCATCGACCGCCCACCGAATGGGACAAACATGTACCCCCCCAGCCTGACAGAGACGCGTCTGTGAATACTGAGACATGGTGGGTCGCGCAGCCGAGCGGGACTCCGTATTCCAGGTTTCTGAGGTTTCCCCAAAACCTGAGATCCAGACGTACAGACTGGGGAACCCACAACAGCCGACGCCTGTGGCAGACCGGGTGGATTTTGAGTCGTTGAAACCATCGTTGGAGGCGCCTCATGTGCAGTAGGCCCAGCGGGACAACAACATGACCCGCTGCCATCATTCCCAAAAGCCGCATGACAGTGAGAGCAGTCACCACGCGTTGGGGGCGCACACGGCCGAGCATCGCTGTGAGGTCCGCGATCCTGGGCCGAGATAAGCGGGCTCTCATAATGCCGGAGTTCAGATCCACTCCCAGAAACGTTATCACTTGGGAAGGGGCTAATGAGCTCTTGTCCCAATTGATGGAAAACCCTAGCTGAGTCAAGTGCGCCGCTAGTTTCTGTGTCTGAAGGCACGACTCGGACTCCGATCGGGTCAGGAGGAGGAGATCGTCCAAGTAAAACAGGATTCTCATGCCCGCTGTGCGTAACGGCTGCAGAGCCGTCTCCAGGCACTTGGTGAAAGTGCGAGGAGCAAGAGAATATCCGAACGGGAGCCTGGTATATTGATACTGAGTCCCGTCGAATGAGAAGCGGAGAAATTTCCTGTGTTTGGGAATCACTGGGATGTGAAAATAAGCGTCTTTCAGGTCGATGGAAGTGAACCAATCGCCTGGACGCACACAGCTCAGAGCTTGTTTGATAGTTAGCATGTGGAAATGTTTTACCATAATGAAGCTGTTGAACATCGACAGATCCAAGATGGGTCTCATGCCTCCGGTCTTTTTCGGAACCAGGAAGTAGCGGGAATAGTATCCCGTGTTTTCCTCTCCGAGTGGAACTTTGGAAATGGCTTCTTTGTCCAGGAGTTCCCGTAATTCCGACCGAAGGGCTAACGTATGAGCAACCGATGCTAGCTTCGTTTCGACAATCCCCGAAAACGGGGGAGGGCGTGACCGAAACTGGAGCCTGTGTCCGTAATGTACTACATTGCGAATCCATGGGCTCATGTGGCAGACACGTGACCAAACGTGTGCAAAGTCGGAGAGGGGGCGTGCACGCGGGACTGACGCGAGACGCGCGTCCCTGAGCCAATGAGGAGCCCTTACCGCCGTCGCCACTTCCGCACAGGAGGAGGGGGCGACCCATGGAGGGCAGACCTCGAAAGGGAGGGGTGACCGACGTCAACGAGGAAGGAGGACCCTCCGAGTGTTCCCGAACAACCGGCGTTGTGCTCGGCTGAAGTCGGGAAAGATCTAAAATGGTGGCCGGCTTCGGCGAAAAACGCGCGCGAGAGACTGCCTCATCGTGCAGACTCTCGTCACCCGTAGAAAAGGGAAAACCTCTTTTAGTAGCTCGCACGCACAAGGAAGATACCGAGGGTGGGATAGCTAAAGGGTTAAGCGAGGAAGCAGACCCTCTCGCTAGCTGCGAGGAGTGCGAAGCAGCATGCACAGTCGACGTTAGTCCTAAGCTAACATTAGCTAGGCTATTACCGACAGTTAAACCAGGTGTGGGGAACATGCATGAAGAGTGAGCAGAGTGACCTAGTGAATCACCTGATAAACTCTGATCAGAAACCATTCCATTGTTTGTCAAACACAACTTTATTGTGGAGCCACAAGGAAAGTTACCACACACATTCCCCCCAACGAGTCATTGTGTTGGCCTCCGAGAAGTCTGCTCCTGGTTCGGGGCCTGCCACCCAGTGGCGGGAGGTCGGTTCCTGCGGCGTCGCTGGAAGCTGCTTGCTGGGTTTCGAGAGGCAGCAGCAGCGGCAGCAGCAGGTGGGGGAGGCTGACGGCGGGAAGGCTCCGGGCCGTTGTGCCTCCGTTGGCGGGACCGCTGAGCACGGCGGTCGTCGTAGGGCCGGGATTTAGCCGCGTAGCGGCGATTAGCAGGAGGTTGCACCAAGTCTCTCACGGCAGCTGAAAGTTCGGCAGTCTTCTGGGCGCTCTCAATGGCAGAGCGGAACTGGGCGCCGAACAGGGCATCCGGGCTTATCGGACCGTCGAGCATGCTCTTCTGAAGCTGCTCCGGAGCGGAGGTGAGAGAACGCAGCCACATGTTGCGTTGAACCATAATCTGCCACACAGCGATGCGGGAGGCACAGATCAGGTTAACGGCAGACAAGTTGAGGATGGTGTCTGTAGTCTTACAGATTAAATCCTTTTTGTCTTCAGGGATGTCGGTGTCCTCGACGAGTCGGGAGACGCTGGAAGCAAGGAGAGCAATGTTGCTGGAAGCTGCACCAGATTGAGCAGCGCACTGATGAGCTCTATCCGTAAAACGTGCGTCGGCCTGGTCGTATCTGGATACAGGCACGATTCGGTGACCCACCATCTTGGCCTTAGCACCCAGAAGAGACACCAGGTCTGGTTCGAGCGGTGGAACAGCCGGGAAACCATTGTCCGTAAACCCCTGAGCTTTGGTGATGGGCACAAAGGCAGAAACCGGAGCCTTCAGGCGTGAAGGTTCGGGGTAGGAGGCGGTCCAGAATTCCATCGCTGAAGGAAACAGCGGGAAAACAGGGTCGGGGCACCGAGCCTGAGAGGCGCCAAACCTGCCAGAGAACAGGTTAGCACGAGGCGGCGCCGGAACCGGGACCTCGAGTCCGTTGTTGGAGGCAGCAGCCTGGACTATGGCCGGGAGTTCGAGCAGAAGGGCTCGAATGGCGGGAAGAGAAGGTCCAGCAGAGTAGTCGTGGCCCACATGGGCCCACAGCCCATGGCGTCGAGTGCGGGCTCGAGGGCTTCGTTGAGGGCGTCGGTCATGCTAGCCGTTTCTTCGTCTGTAAGTTCGGCTAGGTCCGAGTCACCAGATTGGAACCCAGGAGCGAACAATTCCAGAGTTTGAAGCTCAGGCAGAACGTCGACAACAGGGGGGGGAGCAAGAGCAGGCCCCTGGAAAAAGTCGATGCGTCGACGCTTCTCATCAGGAGAGAGAAGCGGACAGAAGGCGCACAAAACCTGTGCGGTGAGAGCCATGGCAGCATGAACCGGACCCAGGCAGGTAAAGCACTTCGAGTGCAGGTCGTCTGGTGCGATGTTAGCCTGCAAGCAGGCGTCACACGGACGAGACAGGGTAGACATCTTGAGTTAATGCTTGGAGAGTAAAGATGAAAAAGGGGAAGATTGTAGGGTCTCCGCCCCTTATATAGGAACGGTGGGACCCGCCTGGTAGGCGGGCGTACATGAAAGCTCTTTAGTGGTTGGAGGATGAAGTATGACGTCATTCCAATAGGCGTGGCTTAAAGGGCGGAAGCCATACGAAATAGAACAATGAGTGTTTGTGAGGATCCTGAGAATAGCAGGAAAATTATTTCTTGTCACTCTCGCAGAGGAAACAGGTACCCAGCTAGTTTGTGGCAACTGCGTCACGAACGCTGGGCAAATAGATTCAATATAAACTCTAGACCTGTTTTAGTACAACGAAATAGGCGCTCAACGTATCGAAACAGAAACGGGCCACGCAGAAGATTTAATAACCGCAATCAGAGAAACGGTTCTTCAAACAGGGCTAGAGAATTTAGAAACTCTGGACGTTGGCAGAGGCATCCCAGGTTTCAGAATATTGACAGAAACAGCCAGAGAAGGAACAATAGGCAAAACTTTACACGTGTTTGTCAGCGGCAAACAAATTATCCAAATTTTGCCCAAAATGATGCATGGAAGATCGATAAGACAACTCGTTTCTCCCTCCCAACTGCCCCAGACAACCAACACATGCCCCAGAGTAATACATGGAGTAACCAGCAGATTCAAACAGCTGCTTACAGAAATAAATGGACCCAAAACAGTACTCCATATAGCCGTCAAAGGGTCCAGAGCAACCAGCCTGCAAATGGTGCCATAGGGACAAGCAACGTACGGGATTTCAGGAATAACAGCAGAAATCAAACCCAGGTTTCTGCACAACAAAATACTTTTATACCTCTTCCTGGGACATCACAGAGGACCCAGCCAGCACCACCTGCAACTGGTGCTATAAGAGGAAATAACGCACGGCATTTCAGGAGAAATAGCAGAAATCAAACCCAGGTTTCTGCACAACAAAATACTTTTATACCTCCTCCTGGGACATCACAGAGGAACCAGCCAGCACCACCTGCAACTGGTGCTATAAGAGGAAATAACGTACGGCATTTCAGGAGAAAAAGCAGAAATCGAACCCAGGTTTCTGCACAGCAAAATACTTTTATATCTCCTCCTGGGACATCACAGAGGAGCCAAACATCATTACACCAGATTAATGACTTAGCGGACAAGCTCTGTGGCCTATTAATATGAGAGTCTGCCCTGAGAAAGCTAGATCGTGGGTTCTAATCCACGGTTGGAACATATCAAAGACTTTAAAAATGGAACCTAATGCCTTGCCGCTTGAAACTTAGCATTAAGGGGTTAGATTGGGGGGTTAAACCACTACAGTTACAAAGCACAGCCACTGCTGCCGCTCACCGTTCCCCACAGGGATGGGTCAAATGCAGAGAACAAATTTCACCCGTGTGTGACGACAAATGGAAGAAACAATCTTTTATATAGCGCCTCTCAAGATAGAAGTCACAAGGCACTTCACAAGAACAAAAAATTAAAAAAGTAAAGAGATTAAAAAAATTAAATGATTAAAAATGGGACTTTAACGTACGTCACACCACCGAAAGAAGCAAACAAGCAAGCAATCGCTTCTATAGAAACAACAAACAACGACTTCAAGCATCAGGGCCGTCATACTAAAGACAGAAGGTCCAAAAATATTTAAAATAACCATCAAAAACACTTTTAATGCTGATTGTTGCTCATCAACACAAAGTTCTGTCTGCTAGAGACAAAAATACACCTGAAAACAGCTGTCTAGAGCCATTTTAAATTGTAAAACATGAAAAAACAAAAACAAAAAAAAAAAACCCGGCACTGGTAATGGTACTCTCAGCAATGAGACGGGGATCGTTACCCTGCAGTGCCAGTCTGTCAGAGCCACAAAACAAATGTGGACTGGTTGGGCAAACTCCTGTGCCCTCCTAACTTGTGTGAAAGTATTTAACAACAATAACGGTACTCCGTTCCGTTCGCTGCAGTCTGAGGCTATGCTTTTCACTTTTCTCTGAGCTCAGCTTAGCAACACACTTTGGAAACATTTTAGGGTTTTCTCTGGGTGTCATCATCCCTTTTGCATTCGCCCTGCTGCTTGCTCTGCTCTGCTAACGTTATGAGCAGCAGTGGCAAACACAACACTTGTAGCGTTAAATAACCGGAAGGTCATACCAGAAAAAGATGGTATAACCCGGACGTGAAAGTAAATGAGGCGTTGATTTACAAAATAAAAGTCGAACATTTTTTTTAAATTGATTTCTTTCCATTTCTGGATCTGCACTGATTGCTTCAGCACACTGTGTTGCAAACAATGATAGTTTCTTTTAGGGTTGAAACAAATACTTGAATAATTTGATTAAATCGCTTTAAAAAAATGTTTGACATTTATTTTGTAAATCGAAACTGCGTTTAATTTCACTTCCGGGTTATACTATCTTTTTCCGGTGTGACCTTCCGGTTATCAAATGCTACAAGTGTGCTTGTGTTGTTACTGCTGCTCATAACGTTAGCAGCGCAGAGCAAGCAACAGGGTGAATGCAAAAGGGATGATGACACCCAGAAAAAACCCTAAAAAGTTTCCAAAGTGTGGGAATATTTCAAACTCAATCCAATAGACAAGACCGCTAGCTTAGCGCTAAGCTAACATAGCGCTAAGCTAACATAGCGCTAAGCTAACGTAGCGCTAAGCTAACGTAGTGCTAAGCTAATGTAGCGCTAAGCTAACATAGTGCTAGTGGTTCACAACAGCTGTAGCCCTACATCTATAAGTCAGTGTTTGTGAAAACACATTGGACAGTCGGACATTACTGACGTGATTTAATATTGTCTGACGAAAAACTTTAAATCGTTGGACATTATGACTGTCGCCGTGCGTGTTCTCTGAACGTGCCAAAATAAAATAAACTTCCTGAAAGCCACAAATTGAAGACTGTTGATAATTTGCTCTGATTCCGTGACACAGACATTTTTTTTCAATAATCTGCAGAGATCGTCTCTGGTTTCTGCAGCAGCTGCTGCAGCGCTTCTGAGCATTGTAATTGATCTGGCTGCGCACGGTGCGCGGCGCACCGGGTTTTTAAGCAGCTTTAAGCAGATTAGTTTTTTCCTCAATAAGCTGCTTTATTGAATCATAGACATGTTTTCTGCCCTCTGGTGGAAGCTAAAGTTGCCAAGTACAAATTGTATTTAGTTTGATTGTTGCAAAAGTAAATTATTGTTGTATTAATATTAGTCAAAAATGTTTCAAAATTTAAAAAACAGTTTTCTGATTATTATTTCATGTGTCAGGCTTTAAAGGACTGGCTGATAATATCTGTACAAGGCTGCAGATTTCTCTCAGTCTGAATGGAAGTTAGACTCAGAGACAAAGAGAACCATGATTAACATGGCTAGCTGTCTTTCTCTCTGAGAGAAAGGTAAATCAGCAGGTAAATCTCTAATGAGCTACAGATGATTTACCTGCTGAGCGCTAAAGCTAGCACTGCCAATAACGTTATTATGATGGACTCATTTCATTAGCTAACTTAACTTTCAGTGACTTACACGTTTCTTTGGGAAAAAAATAGCTCCTTATGCCCTCAACCTTATTTTTGCCTCCATCCTCATGTAAACTACTTTTATGAGACTCTTATTTTAATTAATACAGTCAGACAGGATGTGGTATACAGCGCTTTTATTGTGGTGACCGGAAGTGTGTGGGTGTGTTGTTGGGGAACTTGACTGCTGTAATGTGAAATGACGGTGGCGTTAATAAAAGAGCCTCTCTTCATGTGATGAAGCTTTTCTACAGTTAGCGTCATCCTCTCAGGACCCTCTGTGTTACTCACGTCGCATTACAAACACAGGAGTCTTGCATATGACTGCAACGTTTTCCTTCTAGCTTTGGCGCTGCTAACCGTATACATGTGTGCTGCTAACGACTGGCGACGGCGTAGTTTGTCTCACGTGAGTCTCCCGTGACAGCCAATCACACCGTCCATATGCGGTATGGTGGTAGGACTCGAGGAGAAAACGTCATTTAACCCTTTCTGCACCTCTAGCGTAACGAGACACTGAATGGCTTGTTGCTTTTTAGCAGAGGCGGTCAAATTATTGGTGGGGACTATTTGATCGTTGCTGGATATTGGTGGGGACACGTCACCACCGTCCATGCCAAATCTACGCCCTTGGATGTGGGAGATATCTTGTAGCAATTTAGGTATCACATGGTCATGTTCCTGAATGCTAGAAGGAGGGAGCTGGGGAATAAGTGCGGCTTAGGACAGTGTCTGCAGTGATGTGGTCTTATCTAGTGAAGAGGGATCTATGGCAGAAAGCAAAACCCTTTATTTACTACATTATAATGTTCCGACCCTCACCTATGACCATGGGCATTCATGAGGAAATGACTGTAATAACTGAAAGTGGCCAAAAGGGACTTAGAGTTGTTGTTCTTCAACATCGAGAGGAGCCAGCTGATGTGTTTCCAGCATTTGGGTAGGAAGCCTCCTAACCTGGACGAGCTAGGTGTGTCCCTTTCAGACTGACATTCTGGAATATGTGTGGACAATTCAGTCCGGTCTTTAACCAGAACTGTGTTTTCAGACACACCACTTTTGCACCGGAACTTGTCCTTTCGGCTGCCTTCACACAGCAAGGAAAAGTTCCAGACGTCTGAGAGGGAGGGGGTGGGGGGTGGGAAGGCTGTACCCAGATATCGCATAATGCAGTGGGCGTACATGCGTTATTTCCCCAAACAAAGCTAGTATGTAATAGAATTCCTCTCATTGATCGGATTTACGTTAAGCACAATTCTGCGCACACGAAGACGCATAAGAGACCTGGATGATGAAGCTCAATGGTTAATAAAGGAATCGCGGAAGCGCTGTGATGCGCTCCGTCGCGCATCCAGGAACGGGCGCATGGTAGGAAGCGAGCTACCATGGTTCGCCACATGCTACAGGAGCGAGCTACCCAGCGTAGATGGAAACATTAACGACCAAGTGGTGAAGTTTTCTGGTCAGACGTGTTGAAAAACTTTGCCTTCCCGGTCACGTGATATACGTAACCTAGGTGCGCACCAGCGTCCCCCGCCCCCCCCCCCCCCCCCCCCCCCCCCCCCCCCCCCCCCCCCCCCCCCCCCCCCCCCCCC
>SSNS01000049.1:2138224-2414733 GCA_006937985.1 Aphyosemion australe | reverse complement strand
CTCCTCCCTGTCCGGAACTCGACCTCACCAGTCTGAAGCAGCCACCCTGTCCGGGACGAGTCCGGTCCTGTTACTAGGGGCTTCGTCCGGTCTAATTCAGGAAAAGGTTTACCGGATATTTGCATTCAGACACAAACGTCTTACGGACAGAGTCCCGAACATTTCCGTTTTTCATGGCCTGTCTGAAAGGGGCTTTGGAGTACTTGGGGAAAGTAAAGCATGGGCCTCCTTGATAGGACTGCTGCCCTCGTGACCTGCACGGGGATTATGAAGTAAAGGTTAAAGTATATGTTCTTTAAAGCAGAAATCTGGAGTTTTTTCTCAGAGGGCACCATCTAGAGGTGGAACAAATGTATTGCACATTTAGCCCTGTTCCCTACATGCCTGATGACGACTGGAAGCAACGCCTTCTCATTCGTGCACGTACCTCTATTCGGCCAGCAGAGCTAAAACATTTCTGAAGTAGAGTGAGATGCGAACAAATAGTGCACAATACAGAAGAACAATCAATAACTCATCGTAACTCTTAAATCTCTGTAGGTTCTTTTCTACAAAGAGACTGCACTGAACCTGCTTAGTACAAACTTCTGTTATTTTACTGACAAACTGTGCTAATGTGGTTAAATCAGTCTGCTCCAAAATAGCATAGTTGTGCATTTCCCACAATTAATCCAAATACTGCTCCAAAGTTTAGAACGCTGCTTATCTTGACCCCTCTCTGTCACTCCTCACATAGGAGGGAGTTTATTTTCTCTTCTCTTTGCTCCAATTAGTGCTAAACTGTGAGTTGAAAAGTGACGGGTTTTGTTGGGAAGTGCGATAATAATTCTACTTCTCTGACCTGTAACAGATTCTAGAAAATGTTTGTAGACCGTGTGTCCTGATGGTCAAATAGCAGACAGCAAATGGGCGTTACCAACATGAAAACATGGCGGACGAGTGCAGCCTTCTGCCTCTGAAGTGTGTTTGCAGGTCGGCACGTTTGTGAATTTTCATGCTGATAGATTTCCTTGAACACAGCTGTGCTTTAGACGCTTGCAGTTTTTTTCAATTCATGTTACCAATTAAACCTAACTTAAGGTAAAAAAACAAAACACAAAATGTGTTCAGTCTATTAACAGCCTGGTGATTTATGTGACATTTCTGCAAGAATGCATCTGTGTGCCACGGAGTAAATCGTGGGAGTCTTCACCAACACCATGTCTGAGTGAAATCCATCTTCCTTCCTCTCTGCCTCTTCACAGGAAGCTGTCATCTGCTTCTTTGATGCTAACTAATGATGGGCCGAGCAGTGCTCCCAAGCCTTTTAAATATCATTCCTGGTGACTTGGGTTTCACCCTTGTTAAGATGCTCTTAGTCACCCACTTGTCTCTGCTGAGGAAGCACAACCTCCACGGGCTGAGGGTTTCAGAAACGCCACAAATAAAAGACATGCAGAGACATATGCACTGCTTGTAAGTATTTACTTTTAAGTTTGTACAGTTTATTTAATTAAAGTTTTATTAGCTACACATTAATACTTTATTTAATACTTTAAAAGACTAGCGTAATTGTAAAGTGATCTAGGAACTTTAGCGCCATTTAAGCACAGAAAAATTAACATGACAAGTAAATGTCTTTAAGAACCTCTTTTCTGCAACTACTGGTGTACACACACACACACACATATGCACTCACACACGTACGCACTCACGCACACACACATACACGCACTCACTCACGCACGCACACACACACATGCACTCATGCACACGCACGCATACACATGCACACGCACACAAGCGCACACTCACGCACACACACACATGCACACGCACGCACACGCACGCACTCACGCACACACACATACACACACACGCACAAGTTGGAGGAACTGTTGATAACTGTACAAAAGGTGCTGATCCTTCCTGTTTACGTGAGATAAACTCTAATCAGGCGCTGTTTGATGTTACGTGCATATATCATTATTATGCATATGTGTGTGAGTGAGAGAGGGAAGTCAGTCGTTAAATATTCATCACAGAGCGTCATTGTTTTTTAGAGGACTACATATGGGGTAATTAGAGCAATAGTTTATATCTACATAAACAACCGCCTTCTGGTGCCAAGGGACTCAGCTTTAATGTCAAACAGACAGCCATTGTGTGTGTGTGTAGGTGTGTGTGGGTATGTGTGTGTGTACATGTGCCTGTGTGTGTTTGTCTGTCTGCATATGTGTGTGTATTTCTACCTGCTTGTCAGTTAGTGTCAGATGAATGTATGTGCTGCCTGCATGCACTTGTCAATATATATGTGTGTGTTTGTAATGTGAACCAAGCAATGTCAGAATAAGCATTTACGTGTGTATATGTGTGTGTTTCTTGATGTGTGTCTGTGTGCGTTTGACAGGAAGGAGGGTGATTCTGTGTTAAATGTGAAACAGACTCTGGCGATGCCTCGGTGGCACAGAGGGAAAGGCATGACCATCTAACTGCACCCTGGGGACACAGAGAATCCATCCTGAGCTGCTGGTTACTTCAGGGAGTGTGTATGTGTGTGTGTGTGTGTGTGTGTATATGTGTGTGTTTGTGTGTGTGTGCAGAAACAGAGTAGCATGACATATGAAAAAGTGAGAAGATGAAGTTAAACCACTTGGGCTTAACAATGAAAAACAAAAAAAATACTCTTTTGACATATTTCAACAATGTAGCAGAATTCAAAAGTGAGTATTATTAGGATTTAAGTAATGAAATGTACTTCAATGAAAAGAAAAAACAAAGAAAAACCCTTTTGTTATTAGTGCATTAATACATGTGCTGAATCGAATAAACAAATGAATGCAAGTCCATAATTCTAGAATTGAAATAAATTAAAGTGACTGTGTGTATTTTCCCTGGCAATAGAGGGCAGTACGTACCTAAATCACTGCAAGCAAGCCGTATTTTTGTGTTCAAGTAAGACCTTAGCAACAGATGGCCATTAGGTTCAAAAATCCCTGGGAGTGCAACCTCCAGCAAAATGACAAGCACATCAGACTCCCTTTCATCACTGGCAACGAGCAAAGAGGTAAATGTTTAAAACAACAACGGTGAAAGTTTTGTAACCACTTGTTACAAATCAGAAAATGCATTTTGTCCTCACGAGCTGCCGTAGAAGGAAACATGGCCCAGAGACCAGAGTTCTAGATCCGCTTTGGAGCTCCAGAGTTCGGTGATCCTAGTCAGATGTCCAAACCGCCTCATCCGACACCTTTCATTGCGCAGGAGCAGTGGATCGACACCAAACCTCTTACCTTACATATCTTTAAGGCTGAACCCAGCTGCCCTATGGGGGAAGCTTGTTTTAGCCACTTGTATCTAGAATCTCATTCTCTCAGCCATGATCCAAATCTCACAACTCTAGGTGAGAGTTGGAATGTAGTTGGATCAGTAAATCAAAATGAGACACCTCTTAAGGAAACCAACTTACCAACTTACCATCAGCTGTCATTGATGGTATATTACAGGGGTATTCAATTCCGGTCCTGGAGGGCCGGTATCCAGCATGTTTTAGCTTTAACTCTGTTTCACCACACCTGATTTCAATCAGCAGGTGATTAACAGGCTTCTGCAGAGCCTGATGAGCTGCTGTACAGGTGATTCACCCACTGAATCAAGTGTGTTGGAGCAGAGAAACCACCAAAACATGCTGGATATCGGACGTCCAGGCCCAGAATTGAATACCCCTGGTATATTATATACAAACACAAAATGTATTTGCTCGTGCAAGTTGAATGCAGTGACATTAACCTTTTCCATCCATTAAGAGTTCCCAAGGTTGTTCCGTTTGTTCCCACTGCCCTGCATAAAACGTTTTATCACACCTTTCTGTCTTTTCCTGTTTGGGAAAAGCACACCACCGCAACACTGTTCAGGACAATGCTTTTCCAAAATCAAGTACACTAAAGGGAAGGATTGTTAGTCTGTGCAGCATCAATCCTGAGTGCATGCTCTGTTTTACGGGCAGTAACTTAACCAGTACAAATTAGATTAAAACTGGGATAGAGAGCAAAAGAGACAGATCCGCTGGAGTACGGACGATAAATCAGAGTAAAAGTGGAGTTTTTATTTTGCTGTAAAAGTAACAGCAATGTGGTCCTGGGTGAAGGCTTGTAGTTCATCTTTTATATTGTTTTACGCCCTTTTTGCCCTTTTTCCTTTCTCAACTTTCCTGTGACTTTTGTTGTCTTTAATCTTTAATTCTGCTATAGTGAATAGTTTGAATACTATCAAATTGTGCTTCCTAGGGTCTTTCTTTCACAGATTTTTGTTTTAGCACATATTACCAAGATTGGTTAATGTATTTTTACCACAGACTGTGTCAATCTCCTACTTAAAGAAACTAGCCTGGCAAGCCATCCTATATATGTGAATGAATAGTCTGGCTATGACCCATAGACAGGGCTCGGTTGTAGGGTGGAATCGATGGCTGTCTTTCAAGCTGTCGCCGCAAGCAATTGGACATTGCTAAGACCAATCAAAACAACAAAAGTGACATATTCTTCCCTACAGAAATCAGTCAACGGAGCAGTCGGCCATACACCATAGAAGAAGAAGCAAATACATAATTTTCTAAATAAAGAACTTAAGTACCTCTATCTGTTCATGTCTCAAAGAAAAACCCAAGTCTGAATCGTCCAAAGTTGATGCCAAAGGCAAGCCATTTCAAACAAGCACCATCTTTGTAGTTTTTCTCCATGGTAGCTTGTGCTTAACCTGTCCAACATCTCTCTACAAACGTAGAGTTCTGTGATTGGTCCGACCTAAAATTGTTCAAGCTAACGGTACACATGCTGAAGCTGCAATAGAGCGGGACTAGCTTAATCTGTAGAGTAAATTCCTTTGCTATTGCTATGGTTTGTCTAGATTTCTATGCTATAGCAACATCTTAAGAAAAGGGATGTGTCATCAGTGGATGGTGTTTGTGTGTCACACAAGAAATGGCAGTACATATATTATAAAACCATATTATTTAAAGTTGGTCCAGGAATTAGAACTTCACTCAGTGTGTTGGTAAAATGCATAAAAGAGAAATGTGCCCCCACACACAATGATCTGACCAAAGTCTTTCCATGCCAGAAGAAACACTAACCCTCACCAGCTGGTACCCCACTGGCAGTCAGTTCATCATCTGCAACACATGCACTAAACACGGCCATGTTTCCATCCCTTCAGAGGACACTGACTTTCAGTCATTACCAGAACAATTACTCAAACCATAACCACGTCCTTACGAGCCTCTGGGCCCAGTCCAAAAGCTTTCATTTCATAATATATCTGGTGACTTGTTTTTTGTCCTAAAAAAGAAATCTGAACATTTGCAATGTAACTGTGTTAACAGATTTATGCCCCCCCCCCCACACACACACACACACTCACACACACACACACACTCACTTACACCCTCAGGCATGTAAATACATGAACAACCGGGCAAACATATGCTGTGTGTGTAATGAGCTTTCTTACCACACACTTTGCACATTAAACATGTACTGGATATATTTATGAATGTCTACACCTTCTACACCTGTGCTGACTTACATCAGCATAACATGCTTTTGGCGGAGCTGCTGTGTAAAAAAGTTAGCTGCTGTGTTTTTGTTCTGAAATGGTTGCTAGAATAAATATTCCAACATGTTTCACCTCATTATTTTTATCAAACCACGCATGAGTTTTGAATAAAAACAGCTTCCCGTGTTTAGCATAACAACTGCAGATGATCAGGAGTGGCACCAGGATCAAGAAGGACCCTAGAACTAACACAGGAGACACAGGAGAAGTTTAAGCTGGAAGTAAATGAAGTGCCTCCTAGTGGCTGGCTGCAGTATAGATTAAAACTGCTGCAACAACAAATGATCAGGACATTCTCCTAAACATAAAAATACCTCAAATAATTTTTACTTTTATTGATCCACACAGTTCTTCCCTTGCTTTTCTAATATCTGAAGTATAGTTAGTTTAGTTTGAAGTTCATAAATCTTCATGACGGTGGAACATTCAGTGTCAATCTGGCCCCCAAAATACAACACTGCAGCATGTGTGAAAGGCATGCTCACTTTATTTTTGAACAACTAACAAACAGACAGACATACTTTGTCCAAATCATTTAGAGCATCAGGCCCTGTCCACACGTCTCCCAAAACGAAGATATTTTTCTACGATTCGGCCTTTCATCCACACGAAAATGCTGATTTGCTCAACGAAAACTAATCTTTTTAAAAACTCCGGCCAAAGTCAAGATTTACGTTTTCTCAGTTTTCTGCGTTTCTGTGTGGACAGAAATAACGTCACTGACTACGACAACGTCACTGACTACGACAAAAACACTGACGGCCCATGTGCGACCTGTGTTTACACTACAACATGGATGCCCTCAGAGTTCCCCCAAGCGCCTTTTGACGCTTGTTGACTTTATACTCCAAAACTACATTTAAGAACAATTCTACCTCCTTATTGGTCCACACAAGCGAGCTAGACGCCATGTTTGATGTTTTGTTGAAGTTGAGCAGAAAGAAGAAATGGATAGGTTTCAGGGGAACTACTGCCACCTACAGGTCTGGCATGCCTATGAATGTGCTTAACAATGCACTTATGCAGTTACGCTTAACAATGCACTTATGCAGTTACGTGTGGTAAGCTGGCTACAATCAGGCTACAACCAGGTTACATCATTTCCGTTTGATGCGCCACCCTCAGCTCCACCTTTTCGCCCATTTTGGGATTCTTCGGTAGTGACGACACGAATTATACAAATTACATGGCTAAGACAGAAGTGGAGGGAACCGCCTATTTGTGGCTTCACCCACAGCCACGCAAAGAAGTGGGCATTATCCGTCCATCTTATATAGTCTTTGGTGTGGATGGAGTTTTTTCTAAAAACGAGGTGGTGTGAACGCTATTTTTTGGGAGGGCGGATATTCGTTTTTAAAAATACCCGGCTACGTGTGGACAAGGCCTTAGTGTCCCGTCTTGTCGAGACAATTGAAAGTAGATAAAGCTTTAACAGCATTAATGGGCTTGATTTAAGCTGTTTTCACACCTGCTGTGTTTAGTCTATTAAACATAACCCTGGTTGAAATATTTGCCTTGGTGCTGTTTGTTTATGTAGGTGGGAACACACTGAAGCCTCTTTTATAAAACAATGCCGCCAATTTGCCGCAACGCCGATGCGGCATCAGGGAGCGTTAGGTCGTTTATAAGAGCTCAGACCGTGGCGGTAATGTTGCGCAATCATGTCCGTTTTATAAAAGATTACGCGATGGCGGCAAAAAGGAGGTATGGGGGCGGTCTCTGCACTGTCGCGGACTTCCGTGTATTTTGGACATAACTTGCTTTTTGTTGCGATCGAAGCCACGCTCCTTAAGTTTTTATTTTAAAAACCAGCTACAGGTGTGTGTCCTCCACCATCCCTGTGAGCTGTCAGATGATCTGAGCTGCAGATCTAACGGAGAGAAGCTCCCGAAGGTCCGCATCGCACCAGTTTATCATCTCAGCTGGTTCTGTTTACAAAAGTGAAACNTCCAGGTTCCATCAGTTACAGCGAGCGGTCCAGACCATGGCCGTTCCTCAATATGAGTACTTGTGTTCTCAGGTCATCATCGTTGGACCAAGTACTGTTCCAATCCTAAGAACGCAGAGTTACCAGATGTGTCCTTGCTCCAATAATAAGAATACCTTTCTTTGTCCCTCAGTTGGGAAATTGCAGCATTGCAACGGCACAAAAGTACAGTAGGTAAAACAGAAGTAGTACACAGAAGATATCACACAAAAGATTAAAGTAAATAACGTAGAATTAAAAAGTGTTGTAGTAGTAAATGTTGCACATGTATTGAAAGGTGATGACAGTAGTAAGCTCCAGAGACGAGGATGCATTTGATGCATCCTTCTGTGGACTTGGCTGGCAAGGTATCCCACAATGCATTGTGTCGCAAGCCATTGTGCTTTGAACGGCTGAGGAGAAATCTCATAACTGTAGAGTTTTATATGAGAAATACAAATAAAGAAGTATAAAGTTGCCTGTTATTGTAATTGATTGCAGGTAACCTGTAAAATTTGCTGTGTATTTGTTTTTATGTTCTTCAGACTTCACAATCCCTATCACTATCAAAATAAAAGCAGCTTTGCCTTAACTAGCTCTGTTTTTGATGAAAAAGAAACTTTTTTCTTCATGTAACAACGGGAAACGCTGGTATTTTATCTGTTTTGACCAAAAGTGGACCAAATATTGTACAAATAATATGTTTCCGTTGTAATTATGTTACTTAAGGACAAACTAGACTTTTATTTTTATGTCAGGTCATTTTTTTAAAGGAACTAGAGGCAGGATCTTTAAAAAATCTGTAAAAAATTAAACATGTATGTTCATTTTTTCAAAGCTAATGGGTGATGAAGCGTTATAAACCTAAAAGAATGAGGCCACCCATGTATCGTTCCATTTTCTTGAACAGGCTGTTTGCTGCAAAATGCGCTGCAGTTCCGTCACGAATTTCCCGCGCTACCCTACGGATGTGGCGTCAATTGACACTGCTTGCGCGTTCACGACAGCTTCAAAACAGAAAGAAAATGTGTTCAACACTGCAGATCGGTAGGTGGCGCTATTGCACCTTAAGTTGCTTGCCAACCGCCAAACTCCAAAAGAAGAACTGTGGGAATGGATTCTACTGCAACCAGCAAACGACCAAGCGTGGCACAAAGGAAGTTTATTCAGCGGCATCTCGTGAGTCAAAAACCAAATATGGTAAAAGACAGGCAGGGACCCGAATCTATATCGGATACGTGATTGACGAATGGAGGCTGCTTCAACTATATCTGGGACTCAAAAAGGATGCTGCCATGGCTCATTTCCTAGTGAGCAGGTAAGAAACATTATAGGTTGTGTGTGTTTAGAGATGATGACAATGATCTGACCTCACCGATGACTCAGAGAGAGCTAGCGTGCAGTAGCATTAGCTGTGATCATGCTACAGTAGTAGCATTAGCTGTGATCAGGGCTGCAGCGTGGATTGCTTCGCCGCAATATTGTCCGTGAGAGCGGCGGGGAGTTGCCTTTTCAGCGTGAGATATTGGAGGTGTGGCGTGAGAGCGTGTGAAGAGGGTCAGGTAATGGTATTTTTGTGTTTGTGTAACATAGCCGTCTGTGCACGCTCCCGTACTGGGCTGCAGTTACTCGCAGAGCCGAGCGCGTCGCTCGTGAGCATCGTTTCTTTTTTCCTGCCTCTAGTTCCTTTAAGCGCGTGTTTACTTTCATTTTTAATGTAGTTCCCGACCGGAGCGCAGCATTAATTCATCACATGGTCATGACACCTCCCGCTGTTGCGCCAACGCTTAATGTGCGTTTATAAGACCGGCGAAGCCGCAATATTACCGCAATATTACTGCAATATTACTATCAAGCGTGGTGGCACGAATGCCGCAAAATTCCCGGAAGGTGATACCGCCATGGCGCATTCATAAGAAACACGTTGCGGTAATATTGCGCTGATTTGCCGGCACGGTGTGTCTTATAAAAAGGGCTTGAAGAGCAGCTCGAGGAGAAGGGGTTAAACCGTGTTACCAACCAGCTTAGGTCAGAGAACAGAACCCCCTTCCTGTTTTAACTTTTGGTAGCCCCGCCCCCAGACAATTTGACCAATCAGCAGACTGAATGTTCTCACCTGGTTTGTGGTGATGCATTTGACTTTTGAAAACTAACACAATTATGAACTGAATCAAAAGTAGAACCCTCAGCGCATCATCCACTCACACATAGGTGCTGCACAGCTGATGGACGTCAAAAGTCAGAAACAGGAAAGCTGGAGCACACTAGTGAGCAAAAATTTAATAGGTGTTAGTAAAAAACTGACGTTTCAACACTGGATGTCTTCTTCAGAGTTCCCTGAATTCCCACAATTATGAACTGATTTGGACCAAAGGAACTGAGCCACAGGTATGAAAATTCCCTTTAAGAATGAAAATTTAATTCACACACACACACACACACACGCACGTATGCACACACACTCACACAGCGACCACTCCACGACAGATATGTGTGCATGCATGAGTGGCCTGAACTCTAAATCCATAATTGCTACTATAACACAACTATTGTTAACATGTTATGACCTAACTTTAGAATTTAAAGGGAACCTAGAATGTAAATCAACATTTTCCTTGTTGTTGTTGAATAAGACAGCTTGGGTGGTCAACAGTAGCATGCCAAAAAGTCAAAGCCGTGTGTGACCTACTTTTTATGTAAATTAGAAAGTTGAAAAAGGCGAGAGAAAACCTCCTGTTCTGAGAAAGCCTTCCTTAACACGTCATAAGGGGGAGCCACGCCTCCTCAAACCTGCATGTGTCTGAGGCCTTCTGGGGAAACCAACCAATCAGCATGTCCTGGCCGAGTGGGAGGGGTCAACAGCTCTTTTCACTGAAGGCCTGAGTAAGGGGGTTTAGAATGGCCTGTATCAGGGCTCCTGGGACAGATGAAAGCCAAAAAAAATTTTCTTATGCTTTTTGGAGGCTCAAAGCTCTGTTTTAGATTGTTGATTAATTGCATTCTAGGACACCTTTAATNGCTCCTGTAAGGATTCTGAGTTCTATAAACTGGCTGAACTACTAGAGTGTCTATCAGCGATCACTAGCTGGCTAGAAGATAACTTCCTTCAGTTAAACTCTGAAAAGACTGAATGTCTGATCATTGCCCCTGAGAGCATGGCTCCTCTGATTAGTCAACAACTTGGTCATTTAGCTTCTGCTGTCAAGTCAAACATGAGAAATTTGGGTGTCTTTGACCAATCAATGTCTCTTGAAGGTCACTCAAAAACGCTGGTCAGAAACTGTTTTTATCACTTGAGAAATATCTCCAAACTGCGAAGGTTGGTGTCAAAACATGAGCTTGAAATGGTTCTCCATGCCTTTATCTCCTCCCGTCTAGATTACTGTAACACACTTTTCACACGTTTTAACAAAAAAGCCCTTGACCGCCTTCAGTTGGTCCAGAACTCTGCAGCGAGGCTCCTAACTGGAGCAAACAGAAGAGCTCACATCACTCCTATTCTGATGTCTCTGCACTGGTTACCCATTAACTGTAGAATCCTGACTAGAACTTTCAGGGCTCTACATGGCCAAGCTCCTCCTTATGTTACTGAACTGTTAAAGCCTTACGCTCCAACCCGAGCCCTCAGGTCCACAAACCAGAACCTCCTAGAAGTTCCAAAGACCAGATAGAAAAGTCGAAGTGATCGCTCTTTCCAGACTGTTGCACCCCGACTTTGGAATGAACTTCCTTTATCCTTACGTGTTACTGACCGTCTGGACACCTTTAGAAAGCAGCTGAAGACCCTTTTGTTTAAAACTGCTTTTACTTAAATCTTTTATGTTTTATTCGTTTTTTTCTAACTTGTATTTATAATCATCTTTCATTTGTTTTATCAGTTTTAGAATTTTATGACTTTCTGTTTTCTGATTTTTAATGATTTTATGAAATTCTGTTGTTTTGTTTTAAGATAATTTTATGATGACTTTATCTTTTGTTTTGTTGATCTTTGTGAAGCACTTTGTGATTCTTTTTCTGTGTTAAGTGCTATACAAATAAAATGTACTTACTTACTTGGCGCTTTAGTCTGCTTCCAGCATGTTTCCTGCATGTTTTAGATCATGAACACAGCTGATTTGTTTGATTTAGTGATGAACCGCTCCTGTAGACACTAATGAAGGCTGAGGAGACATTTCAGCTGTTAAATTAAGGTGTTAAAAAGACGAACGCACAGCGAGGAGATAAGTTTTACTTTCGGTTCTACAAACGGACACTAGGGGGTGCAAAACTGCCTAGTCTCCCTTTCAAATGAATCCACTAAAGAAAGACTGAATTTATTCCATTTTTGTTTTTCCAGTTTGTCTCTTTAATGTAGTGCTTCACATTTAGCATTGCATCAAATGTCAAATACAATAAAAACCTAAGAAACTGCCCAAGTTCTCAAGCAACACACGACACCAAGAAAACGACCTCGTACGCTGTATGAAGTTTCACATCGGTGAAATGCACCACAAACATTATTGACCACTTTTCTTTTCATACACATACATTGTTATGACTGTACAAAACAAAGAGTGAAATTCAAGTACCACATAAGTCATATAAATCCAAAGAGCTGGTTTCTCTGCATTTCTGACTTGTCTCTGTTTGGGTTCCAAGTCTGACCAGAGAGCTGGTTCTGATTTCAATCTTCAGATACCTTCTTTGCACCAGCCGGGGCTTTCATTGTCAGAAGGGGAAAAAAAGGCGAAAATACAGTATGAAAAATATCATTGAAAGATGCAATCTGATATGCCTCGTGACATTTTCTTCCTCCCAACTCAAAGTGCATTGGCTTCCTCAGACAGAAAGGCACTCAGACGGAAATGTATGGATGTATGCTCTGGAAGGCTCACATATGCACAATGACACACACATGCATGCACTGTCTGCCCAAAGTCACAGCCCTTTTCCACAGACAATCCTTCACTGTTTCCTCCAGTCTCCTAATTGGCTTTACCCAAACCCAGCCCACTGACTTGAGTCAGAAACAATTAAAAACTCCATCTGTATTGGAGCACTGAGCACATGAGCTCCCACGGAGGGTGACTACCCACATCAGCCCTCATCATCTGAGTGTAATTCTAAAACTCCAAGCTGTTTTCCGTATTTATTTGAACATGGCCAGACTTGAAAGGTTCATGGATTGGATGGCAAAATGTTCCTTTTGATCACACAAATGTCCGTCCTGGTCTTTTAAATAAATATCTGATTCTGAGAACATTAACTTTCTTAGCCAAGTGTTTTTTGTTTGACTTTTTTGAGGCTTAAACTGAGTTTGAAAAAGAAAAAATAGAGATTTTTTTTTAGTCGCTATCTTTGTTTTTAAAACATAGCATTTCAAAAGGAGGCCTGACAGAGGTAATAACCTCGCTTCACAAATAAACAGTCTTATTCCTCTGTCTGACTGAATTGGCTCAGTCCTGCAGAGCTCGGGTGCTTTTAAGACAGGTAATTAACTTCTGCCCTAGCAGCTAATTTTACAATTTACCATAGAACCTATAAATATCAAAGGGAAGAAAAAAAGAGAGAACCCTGAATACAGGTGTTGACGTTTATATGAACTCTTCAGATCTGTAGCTGTAATTTGTAGAGTGATGGATGAAACAAAGATCTCAAATAGGATGTGGAATCATTTGAATTACAGATTTAAGGTTAATGCCATGAGAGGGTTTCCAAAATGTCTCAAAACATTCCCAAATGTTTCCCTTTCCTTGTGTGACTTGTGTATGGAAGAAATACAGTCTCACCAGAATGTGACTTTTTTTAGACATTGAATTTATGACATTACATTTCATTTTTGGTGCGATGGTGGCAGAGGAGTTAAGTGGCCGCCTTGCAATTGGAAGGTCGCAGGTTTGCGCCCCGCTCAGTCTGTCACTGTCGTTGTGTCCTTGGGCAAGACATTTAACCCGCTTTGCCTGCTGCTGGTGGTTGGAGGGACCGGTGGCGCCAGGTTTTTGGCAGCCTTGCCTCTGTCAGAGTGCCCCAGGGCATCTGTAGCTACGATGTAGCTCATCCCCACCAGCGTGTGAATGTGTGTGTGAATGGGTGGATGACTGATTGTGTTGTGAAGCGCCTTGGGGGGTTGTAGAATCCTAAGAGGGCGCTATACAAATATAGGCCATTTACCATTTTGTATTTAAATTTTTTTTACTGAAAGTAACATTCCGCAACTTTTACACCTTAAAATTATGCTTTTTTGTAAAGTTTTTGCATCATACTATCATTTATTATGTTCATTTTCATACCTGTGATAGTGTTGGGGGGGTCCTAGGGCTGTTTACTGCGCTATACAGTTTTTGAGCTTCGGGTAGCCACTGGAAGAACTGACTGGGTGTCGTTTTACTGCAGAATATGGCAAGCCAAAGGGATAAAAAAAGCAGGCATTCTAAACGCGCATTATGTCCGCCAAAATGCACGTCCTGAACGCGCGTTTTGATGCCAAAGGGGGCAAAAACTCGCGTGTTCTAAAAGCGAGCATTATGTCTGCCAAAACGCGCGTCTTGAACAAGCGTTTTGGCGGACATAATGCAAGTTTAGAACGCGCATATTTTTTATATTGTATAACGTAGATTCGCTGTAGCAGCGGCAGATTCACCAAAGAAAGCTAGAAATCCCTTATCAGAGGAATCTAGGAAAAGAAAAGGAGAACGTGATAGAACAAGAGCAAAGACCAGAGTTATTATTGGGCCGTCTTTTCCTCGCTGGACAGCTCTTTTAGAAAGAACAGCATGAACTACGGACTCTAACCTAGCTGTGCTGCTAATGGCTAGGTAAGTAATAAATGATTTCACCAGGGTTATTGTGTTTGGTCGGGCATAAAGTTGTTTTACAGTCCTGATAAAACTATTTATTCAATGTGTGGAGGTGAAAAAAGTTTGTTTTCGTTGTTTTGCCTGACATTAGGAATGTAAACATGACTCTTATGCCCGAGAGAGAGATTTAATGTTACAACAGTGACGTTATGCAGCAAGCCTCTAGAGGGCGACAGAGACCATATAACTGCAAAGTTGTGGAATGCTGCTTTAAAATACACTAGCAAAAACTTTATCATAAAAAATTAAAATTTCACCATAAAAATTTAACAGCAAACATTCAAGAACAAATGAGGTGACGTCCTTGTGACCCAAGCCAAAGTAATAGTCACTCGATCGAGTCGACCCCTCACTGGTGTCACATGATCAGAGAAGCGTAATTTGATTGGCTAAAAACCAACTGACGCGATTGAGTGACGATTAGTTTTGGCTTGTGTCACCAGGAGGTCACCTCAGTTGTTGAATGTTTGCTGTTGAAATTTTATGGATGATATTTTTGTTGGTGTATTTTAAGTAAAAAAAAAATTAAATACATAATTCCACAGAATAAAAATTCTATTTCATAAATTCAATGTCTAAAAAAGTCATATTCTGTTGAGACTGTATTTCTTCCATACTTCTTGAAACATTTTTAGTTTAATTTCACGTGAAAATTATATTGTTAGAACAATAAAGTTAAGATGTTATAACGTGATATCGCTCCAATTTTATTTTGTGTGGGTGGCAGCTCTACGCTGCCGTAGGAATTGGTACAACACAGGTTTCACCTACATTAATTTGGATAGAACAGTTTTTTTTGTTTGAAAAAAATATCTATCCAGATATGAGCAGAAAAGTTCAAAGACAGTTTAAACTATGCTGCTAGCCTGGCCAACCATACCAATGGTTCCTTATGGGAAGCAATGGGTCTGGTAACGCTTCTATTCAAATAACCCCACCCTCTGAGAGTTCTCACTGAGCCAATCAGCACTGAGCAGCGTACGTCACACACCGCGACGTTCTTTCCTCTGTTCTAAATGACTTGGACATGTCTTTAAAACCACAACAAGAATTAGCTCTAAAAGGCTTTCTTCTAAAGAAAGATGTTTGCGCTGTGCTACCCACAGACATATATATGTAGACGCCTCATGGATTGGCGGTGCCGTAGTGGATGGCCGCCATCTTAGATGGGTCTCCATTCGCCCCCAGTGCATTCATATCTACTGAGGAAGGTGCTTACCCAGCTAAAAAACACATTTTATCATGGTGTCACCTTTACTTGCGCTAATGAAGCAACAAGTAAAAAAAGCTGGGGTTGACTGACTGCAGTGCAGCTCGGCGTGAACAGTGAGAGGGAGATTGTTAGCAGTGCTACTTTGACTACAGCGAAATAACTACTGCGTCACGCAATAAGTCGTCATTTCCGCCTTTTTTCGGATTGGTTATTTTTGAGCTGGCTAGTCCCGCCCCTCATGGTGCTCGTTGCCTCTGAGTATCCAGACTTTTCCGCTGTGTAGAATAAATAGAGGGAGAGTCTGGCAGGCCAGGCTACTATGCTGCACCAGTAGGTGGCAATGTCAGAAACACTGGCAAACATAAACTAAAATAAATATCCTGCATGTTGATGAGACACAAACACAATTTTTGTGTCAGTTAAAACACAACTGAAATGTTCAATGGCGTATTAAAGGCATACTATACAACTTTTTCATATTTTTAAATCATGTTCTTGAGCCATTTTGTGCTAAAATGACCCTTTATAGGGTTAATGAAATGTCACTCAGACCCCCACCGCCCTCTGTGGCCAGAAAACCGAACAAGCAACTTCAGAGTGGTGGGCCGCCCCCTGTTGGACTTAGTAAAGTGGAGCTGACATGCCTGGTGCTGCAGTCTGCTTCCAGCATGTTTCCTGCATGTTTCAGATCATGAACACAGCTGATTTGTTTGATTTAGTGATGAACCACTCCTGTAGACACTAATGAAGGCTGAGGAGACATTTCAGCAGTTAGATTAAGGTGTTAAAAAATGAACGCACAGCGAGGAGATGAGTTTCACTTTTGGTTTCACTAACAGACACTAGGGGGTGCTAAAAACAAACCAAAACTGCATAGTATCCCTTTAATAAAATGCATGAGATAAAATAAAATAATAAAAAAAATAGAGAAAGTCTTGAGTTAAAAGTCAAAATGTTGGAAAAAGTAAAAAGCGAATGGGCATACTAAAGTAACAAGACTGAAACAGTAAATCAAATCTATTTTCCCACAGGCCAAAAATAAGAAGAAAGAAAGAAACCATGAGATGAAAATAGAAAATCAAGGCCTAACAGAGTAGAACCATGCTGAGGAACTTATTTAGATATGACACATGGTTATTGTGTGTCTCAGGGAGTGTATGTGTTCATAATTTATGAGGTGTTTGTGGAGATGAGCCCTGCGTGCCAGCGGCCGCAGCAGGTGCTGTACATCTCTGGTGTGATGTGTCCTGGTATGTGCCGGGTGGGTGGCTGAGTGAGAGGTATCATTATCCGCCATCGTCTCAGCTTTCTCCACCTCTCCTTTCTGAGGATATAAATAAAAACAAACAGTCACCATAAAGCAGCTCAGATATCTTTTGAGAAAGGATTGGTAAATACAGACTATTAAAATATATTTGATTCAACATCGTAATTCTCCATATTTTTGGGTGATTTTCAGAGATGAACTGTTTAAAAAGCAACATTAAGATTGTTCTGGAGAGGAGAGTTGCTTACTGCAAACTCTAAATTCAGCAACTCAAACTTTTGCGGTTATGTTTTGTGGTTTTTATGATTTTTTAAATTCATTAACACATGATCAACTCCACAAATCTAATTTTGAGCCTTAATAACGTACATTGTTTTGGTGTTAAAAAAATAAAGATAGTCAAATTCAGAGACAAGAATCAACTCAGCAGTCAATGGTAGTTAAAGATGCATCAAAGAATATTTTGACTAAAGCTAAATTGTTGGAAGCCTTCGGTTAATGAAAGAAAAAAACCCACAATGGTCACAGAAATAACTTGAATCTGACAAAAGTAAAAATAAATAAAAATTATATCATTTCAACCATGCTTCAACGGAATTATTAAAAAAAAATAAAAATAAACTCATGGAACAGGCCTGGACAAAAATGATGGCACCCCTAGAAAAGACTGAAAATAATGTGACCAAAGGGACGTTCAAGGTGTCTCCAATATTTAGCATCACAGGTGTCTACAATCTTGTAATCAGTCAGCGGGCCTATATTTATAGGGCTCCAGGTAGTCACTGTGCTGTTTGGTGACATGGTGTGTACCACACTCAGCATGAACCAGAGGAAGCGAAGGGAAGAGTTGTCTCAGAAGATTAGAAAGAAAATGATAGACAAGCATGTTAAAGGTAAACGCTATAAGACCATCTCCAAGAAGCTAGATGTGACTGTGTACAGTTGCACAAATTATTCAGAAATGTAAGATCCACGGGACTGTAGCCAACCTCTTCTGCATATATCTGAACCCCCTCAGCCAAATAATCAACAAGACTGGCTATGAATTCTGACTCAAGAATGGAACCACAAGCAGCTGCCGCCCCACCAGTCTCACAGGAAGAAGAAGATAGGACTTACAAAACGTATTTATAAAAACATAAAAATTAAACTAAACGATCTATACATCTTATGGACTAAGTGCTGTGTGTAATCTGCATTTAATTGTAGTTTAATAATGGTCTTCTTACTTTTAACACGGCTGAATCGTCGACATACTTCCCGTCGTGTCCTTGCGGGCGCAGCAATCTTTACCATTGACTTGATATGGGCTAACTGGCGCATGCGCACTGGATCCCCAAACCGTCCACGACAAAGATTAGGAGAGCCTTTGGGTGCAGCGTATAGCGAACATCAACGGTGGAGTCTGCTCAGACCAGGTTCCCATTGGTTCAGACCAGTTCAGACGTCGGTGGAAACCTGAGCCAATCGAATTGCTTATTGTTGAGTTTTTTTCAGCTGGTTTTCGTATTAACCAATCACAGGGAGAGAGTCCTTGTAAACAGGAAAATGATTGAATGCATCGACCATTAAACACTCAGCGGGTAAAACAATGATCAGCTCAGCTTTTACGTTGGGATACCGATTGGATTTTTTTCCCTATACCACGGATTTATGACCATATAACCTGCAGGTAACCCTGATTTTACGCTTTTGGCTTCAGGAAATTAGCATGCTGCTGCGTTTGCAGCTCGCGCCGCTCCATCAGCTTTGAACTAGCGGTACTTCTATTATTGTGAGTCTGGGCTTTAATTTAAACACCTGCTTCTATGGATATCTTGCATTGTGGTTACTGTGTGTTTTTCTCGTTATGTGCAGCGTTTCTTTTACGGCATCACGTTATTTACAGCTTATTGGGTGTTGGTAGAAAGTGGATTCTATAGATTAGATTAGCCTATTCCCTTTAAGTGTGTGTGCAGTTTGTGTAATATATGGGTGAATGGATGAATATTAAGCTTTGTTGCCGGAAGTGCTCATAGACCCGCTACTGTGACCGTCACTGACGGTCAGGTTCTAGTTGTGTGACGCTGATGCATAAGAATGGTAATTTGGCGTCCCCTAGTGGTGATATGTGGTTAGCGCCCCACCCAAAAAAAAGTCACCAGCTGCCACTGAAGGCAAGTCCTAAGACATCAGCTCAATGGCAAGAACAAGATCAAGGCAATAAACAGCTACTCCCTGCCAGTGATCAGATATCCTGCAGGAATAATAAGCTGGCCAAAGGAAGAAATACAGACCACAGATGTTAAGACACGAAAGCTCCTAACCATGCATGGAGGGTTCCACCCCAAGTCCAGCATCCTGAGACTGTACACTAGCCATAAGGAAGGAGGCTGGGGACTAGTGAGTGTGAAAGGCACTGTCCAGAATGAAACATCCAAGATCGACAAGGACATCAACAGATGACGTGCTCAGTGAATGTCTCAGACAATGGCGAACAGAGGAGGAGGTGCTGGAAATACCATCATGGGAGGACAAACCCCTACATGGGATGTACCACCGACAGATAACTGAAGTGGCTGATATCAAGAAATCCTACCAATGGCTAGAAAGAGCTGGTCTGAAAAACAGCACAGAGGCACTCATCATGGCTGCACAGGAACAGGCCCTGAACACCAGAGCAACAGAGGCCAAGATCTACCACACCAGACCAGACCCAAGGTGTAGGCTATTCAGAGAGGCCCCTGAGACAATCCACCACATAACTGCAGGGTGTAAGATGCTGGCATGGAAAGCAGACATGGAACGCCACAACCAAGTGGCTGGCATAGTGTACAGGAACATCTGTGCAGAGTATGGACTGGAAGCCCCAAGGTCAAAGTGGGAAACACCCCCTAAGGTGGTAGAGAAGAAGTGAGCCAAGATCCTGTGGGACTTTCAGATCCAGACCGACAAAATGGTGATGGAGAACCAACTGGACATTGTGTTGGTGGACCAACAACAGAGGACAGCCATTGTTGGAAGTACCAGGGCCTCAAAGAAGAACTTGAGAAAGCCTGGAGAGTGAAGGCATCAGTGGTGCCCGTGGTCATCGGGGCACTCGGGGCAGTGACCCCCAAACTGGAGGAGTGGCTAAAGCAGATCCCAGGAAAAACAGACACGTCAGTCCAGAAAAGTGCAGTTCTAGGAACAGCTAAGATACTTTACAACACAACCAGTCATTCACCCATGCACACACACATCCACACCCTGGTGGTGATGAGCCACAGCTGCCCTGGGGCGCACTGACAGAAAGAGGACCTGAACTTGGAAGGATGAGACAACCTGCAAAGGGTGAGATGGGAATTATGTACATAAGCAAGGCAAGACAGCTTTATTTGTATAGCACATTTCATACACAGAGGCAATTCATTGTGCTTTCCAGGAGCAAGAACAGTGAACTCAACATGACAGCATAAGTAAAATACACCAATATATTTAGATCAAATTAAATACACAAATCAAATTGAGCACTTCTCCTTTGTCGAGCTAATCCATCCCACCTTACAGGTGTGGCATATCAAGGTGCTGTTTAGACAGCATGAATTTTGCACAGGCGTGCTTTAGACTGCCCACAATAAAAGGCCACTGTGACATGTGCAGTTTGATCACACAGCACAATACCACAGATGTCACAACTTTTGAGGCATGCTGACTGCAAGATGTCTACCAGAGCTGTTGCCCAGCTGTTGTTCATTTCTTTACCATAAGCTGTCTTCAAAGGTGTTTCAGAGAATTTGGCAGTACATCCAACCGGCCTCACAACCGCAGACCATGTGTAACAAAACCAGCCCAAGACCTCCACATCCAGCATGTTCACCTCCATGATTGTCTGAGAACAGCCATACAGACAGCTGCAGCAATAATTGGTTTGCATACCCAAAGAGTTTCTGCACAAAATGTCAGAAACCTTCTCAGGGAAACTCATCTGCATGCTCATTGTCCTCATCAGGCTCTGGACCTGACTGCAGTTTGTTGTTGTAATTGACTTGAGTGGTCAAATGCTCACATTTGATGGTGTTTGGCACGTTGGCAAGGCATTTTGTTCACGGATTAATCCCAGTTTTCACTGTTCAGGGTGGATAGCTTCATGTGGGTGAGCGGTTTGCTGACGTCACCGTTGTGGATTGAGTGGCCCATGGTGGAGCTGTGGTTATGGTATAGGACAGCGGTAGGGAACCCTGGTCCTGGAGAGTGCTATCCAGCATGTATTAGAGGTTTCCCTGCTTCAACACAGTTGATTCACCTGTTCAGCAGCTCTGCAGAAGCCTGTTAATCACCTGCTGATTAAAATCAGGTGTGTTGAAGTAGGGAAAACTCTAAAACATGCTGGATAGCGGCTCTCCAGGACCAGGGTTCCCTACCCCTGGTATAGGACAATATGTTATGGTCAACAGACACAGGTGCATTTTATTGATGGCACTTTGAATGCACAGACACCCCGTTACAAGTTCCAGAGGCCCATTGTTGTGCCATTTATCCATGACCATCACCTCATATTGTATCATGATAATGCACATCCCCATAATGCAAGGATCTGTACACGATTCCTGGAAGCTGAAAACATCCCAGTTCTTGCATGCCCAGCATACTCACCAAACATGTCACCCAAAGAGCATGCCAATATTCAAAAAATTCCCACAGCTTTTGAAGAGGAGTGGATCAACTTTCCACAGGTCACAATCAACACCCTGATCAACTCTATGCAATGGAGATGTGTTACTACGTGAGGCAAATGGTGGCCACACCATATACAGCATAGACATCTCATGGGGCTTAAAGGCGATGCATAATTGAATATCATCTGCATAAAGATGTTAGGAGATTCATTTAAATAATCTCACGATATTCTGGAGAAGGAGCAGATAAAGGAGGGACAATAAAGGCCCCAGCACAGGACCTTATATGGGACACCATGGGCAAGGGAGGTGGGGGAGGACTGAAACTTGGAGACAGCCACAGAGAAGGCAGATAAGAGGAGAACCACTCCAGAGCAGTTCCTGATAGGCCTACCCAGTGTCTCACCCTATCAAGTAGAAGGTGATGGTCAACAGTTTCAAAAGCTTCAGTCATGTCCAGCAGAACCAGAACAGAACATTCCCTTGCATCACTAGGAGACAGAAGGTCATTAAAGACTCTAGGATGAGCTGTTTTGGTAGAATGAGCTCTGCAAAAACCTGACTGGAAACAGTCATAGATGTTATGTTCATGGTAAGCAGCTGTGGGTTCTAGGCTCTTAGAAAAAAATTGTAGTTTAGAGATGGGTCTGAAGCTGCTGTGGAGATTATAGTTTTTTTTAATGGACACTAGTCAGTTTTGGCTTGTTTTTAGCACCCCCTAGTGTTCGTTGGCGAAACCGAAAGTAAAACTTATCTCTCCTTGCTGCGCTTTCGTCTTTTTAACACCTTAATCTAACTGCTGAAATGTCTCCCCAGCCTTTATTAGTGTCTACGGGAGTTATTCCTCACTAAATCCAACAAATCAGTTGTGTTCATGATATAAAACATGCAGGAAACATGTTGGACCAGACTGCAGCTCCAGGTATGTCAAGCTGAATTTTTCGAAGTCCCAACAGACCGGACTGACAAGTTGCAAGTGAAATATTCTGGCCACAGGGGGCGGCAGGGGTTGGATGGCCTTTCATTAACCCTGTAAAGGGTCATTTTAGCACATAGTGGCTCAAGAAAATGATTTAAAAATATTAAAAAGTTGCAAAGTGTCCCTTTAAGAAGCGGGGGGATTACTGCATTCTTAAAGGGGAAAATATATCTTTTTCATCCTTTTGTGGTGTCATGTGGGCCTCTACTGCCTTTATAAACACTTTATTTTTCCCCATTTGTGATGTCACAAATGAGGAAAAATAGAATAGAACCACATGCAAGATAGAGCAGCTGCTGGAGTAGCAGTGGCTCTAGTCTGAGCTCCTCTCGGGTATCAGAGTTTCTCAGCTTATAGCAGCCTGAGTGGGGGATGGGCCATGTCCAGCTTATTGCCCCAAAGTGACAGAGTCCTGAAAAGGCTAATTCTGGAAGGTACAGAAACGGTCAGCAATAAAACTGCTGCAATTGATTTATGTGCGAGGGATTTTGTGCAAACAACTTTACAAACATGTTTTGCAAGTCATAATATGTCCCCTTTAAAATGAGCAGGGATCTGACCAGAAACCAGAGAAGCATTCATTACAGAGAGTAACAGTCTGCATGTTTCAATCAATCAATCAATCAATCAAAACTTTATTTATAAAGCGTCTTACACGCCCTTCACGAGAGGCCAAGGCGCTGAAGAACAACATAAAAACATGAAAAAAAAATAAAAATTAAAACAGTAAATGACAATATAAAACTATAAAAATACATAAAACATGCATATACATAATGCATGGAACATAGACACATAAATGTTTAGTAGCTTAAACAAGTATTGTGACCAGGGCTGGTCCATTTATTATCATTTCTACTGATAAATGTTGTAAAATAGTTTTAAGGTGTTTAAACACTAATCATTTTATTCATCTTTGAATTAAACCATCAAATTTGAATGGTCTAATTCACAAGGTATGAATAACAAATCAATACACAAATAAAATGTCAGTACTGTTCTCACATGTTTTATACCCTAACTATTCTATCAATGTACAGTCATAAAATAGGGTTATATAATCTATCCTTTGTTGGTATTTTCATCAATAAAGCTACAGAAGAAAAACAACAAGCTCATTCCAAGTTTTAGATGGCTGACTTCATTAAGTTCTTTGCAGGTTAAAAAACAAATTTGAAAAGATAAAGACTTCCCATTTTGCCTGTTGGAGTTCTGTTATGATGTGTTGGAGACTAGCATAACCCCCCTCCTCTATTTCCCCATCCCACATATATCTCCCGCCATCTCCAGTCCTCCCGTTTGTTCCTGGTCCACCCCCGCACCTTATTTTCCCTCCTCAGTAATGGATTATATGTCTCCACTCAGCCCTTCCTGTCCTTAGTGAAACATGGGGTTGAAGCCAAGGTTGGACTTTGGGGGAAGGTGGGACTCCAGCAAACCTGGGGAAACTCCAGATATTGGGTTACTTTGTTTTAAACTTCACATACTGTGAGCTATGTGTGTTCACAACAGGCATGTGGAAAAGGTTGATGCTATGTTGGGGTTCAAGTCATCAACACAGCTTTTACATGCTTTATAGAGTGTTGTAGACTTGTTGAGTACATCTGTATACACAAAGACATCAAAAAGTCTGAAAAATCCATCATTATCTATTGGATGATACATTTTTTCTTGTAGCACACGCGAAAAGGAGGGGAACAGCAGCATCCATGATGTGAAATATTTCAAAATGAGTAAAGGAGTTTTCCCAGTGTGCTGTGAGTGATGGCTGCACCAATGCTCTGTGGTTGTCTGGAAAGGCAAGACTTTGTTGGCTTTGTTCCGTGTTTGGCTCGAGCTCCTGTACGTGTCAAGCTCGGAGCTAGATGCAAGGGTAGATTTGTCGGGCAGCTGTAAAATACTATTACAGCGGAGTGAGGACAGCGCTGAAAGCATAGCATAGCTGTAGTTCATCGACTAACATCTTAACTCCCCTTTTTCATCCCTGTAAATCAGCCTAGTCAGAGGCTTAAGTGCCTGACACAGCCAAGGGACACACCATTTAGACATTGTTGAAGAGGTGAGGGTTGGGGGGGAGACGATGGGAGGGAGCTGAGGAGACAGAGTTGTTCCATTGCACATAATACCCTCACTGAGCTCGCTCTGAGGTAGGGTGAAATATGAGCTGTGTTTAATTCACCTGTGGAACACCACTCTACTTTGATTGAACATCATCAACAACATGGCTGCAGCTCATAACCGCTGAGTGTAAGCCTGCAGTGCTGCTTTAATACAAATGAAAGGGAGTTGGCTGCCATTCATCCAGGGGTTACAAATGAAATCTTCAGTTTTTTCTTACAGTTAGAATATAATTTACCCAGTTTATGCAGGTTGTGTTTTCAATAGTTTCACATAATAATGGATTCTGTAAAATCACTGCAGCTCTGTCATACTGTGCTGTAACGCCTGTGTGTTGCTTTTTTAAAGCTGAATATTAGCACAAATCAAGCAGTTTTTTCTCAGTAAAGAATAGTTTATAACTTTACATAACGTTCCTCCTAACATAGGAAGTTCATCAGGTATCCCAGATCATCTTAGTTTGGTCACAGCCCACATCTCATGACCAAAGTGAAGCGATAAGGGTTAGAAATCCAGAACTTTTCCTGTTTAGTCAGCTCTTTCCTTACCACAACAAGATCAGAACACCCTCATAACTACAGATGAATATCCTGATCTATTCTACCATCACAAGACATCAAGATAATTCCTCCAGATGATGTCCATTCCAAAGAGAGCATTCCATCGTTTTTCCTCTGGAAACCACAGCCTCAGGTCTGGAAGAACTGACTCTCATCCTGGCTTCTTCACACTCTACAAACTGTCCCAGTGAACACTAAAGACGCCATTTAACACAAGATAAAAAAATTGGACCTAATTGCTGGAAAATAGTGATGGCATTTGAATAAAATCACACCATTTAGACATCAGAGTCAGTCAGCAGTAGAATAACTGACAAGAAACAGATCAAGTGAAATTCTAGAAAACAACATGTATGAAAAACAAGTTTAAGAGCAAATTCACTGAGAAACCGTTTTTTGTTATTTTTGGAATAGAATCAGTCACTCAGGCTGAACATAAAAGTAGTCTTCTTCCCCTATTTCCTGTATAGAAAATAGACAAGGAAGTGCTCAGGTTAGAAAAGCCAGTCAGGTCTACGTCACACTGTCACTTAACATTCATGGACTCACCCATTTTGGCTCTTGAGGGGGAAGGCTGTTGTTGGTTTAGCGTCCAGGAAACAGCAGAGAACGTCTCGGCTAGTAGAAGCTAAAGCCCCCTTCAGACAGGCCATGAAAAACGGAAATGTTCAGGACTCTGTCCGTAAGACGTTTGTGTCTGAATACAAATATCCAGTTAACCTTTTCCTGAATTAGACCGGACGAAGGCCCTAGTAACAGGACCGGACTCGTCACGGACAGGGTGGCTGCTTCAGACTGGTGAGGTCGAGTTCCAGACAGGGAGGAGGAAGAGGAGGGGAGCTAGATTACATATATCACGTGACCAGGAAGGCAAAGTTTTTCAACACGTCTGACCAGAAAACTTCGCCACTTGGTCGTGAATGTTTCTATATACGCCGGGTAGCTCGCTCCTGTAGCATGTGGCGAACCATGGTAGCTCGCCTATACGGTGCCATCTCCTGGAAGCGTGACGGAGCGCATCACAGCGCTTCCGTGATTCCTTTATTAACCATTGAGCTTCATCATCCAGGTCTCTTATGCGTCTTCGTGTGCGCAGAATTGTGCTTAACATAAGTCCATCAGTGAGAGGAATTCTATCACTTACTAGCTTTGTTTGGGGAAATGACGCATGTACGCCCGCCGCACTATGTTTATGCAATATCTGGGTACAGCCTTCCCACCTCCTCCCCCTCAGACATCTGGAACTTTTCCCTGCTGTGTGAAGGCAGCCGAAAGTGTGTCTGTTGCAAACAGAGTCAGTGGTAGAGTCGTGTTGCTGTTAGCCAATCAGAAGCAAGATGTCCAAATATCAAAAAATAAGACTCTAAATCCTGTCGTCTTTCGCTCTCCTCTGGATCACTTCTACTTCCTAAAACAGGAGCACCAGAGCTTTTTTCCCACAGAGATCTACTCACGAGGCATTTATTTATACTAGAGACCACTGCAGATGTGTTGAAAAAAACAAGTGAACTTGGTCTTTAAATAACAAATAAAAATAAAAAAATAAAACATTAACAATTTACAGTTTCTGGGGCCTGTGTGTTTTCAGGTGGGGAAAGCTAGATTAGGCACATATTTAATTGATAAATTGAAACTAAAACAGGATTTTGTTTAGCTAATTTGAAGGTTTGAGGAATACTTTAGAACTCTTTGATGTGTTATTTGAGCCAGGTGGGCTAATTATTAATCTTTTAACTCCCACAAGAAAACAAACAATGGAATTAAAATGATTTATTTGTACTAGTGTGATTACAGTATAATGTGAGTTAATAACTAGGGGTGTCAAATTATCAGATTAATTAATCACAGCCACATTTAGTGCACTTTTTTAAAATTGCATTAATCTCATTTTTAATCTATAACTTTACTGGTACTTTTTATTTTATTTATTTTATGTAATTATATTTATATTTAACTATCCTGCCATACCACATATCAGAAGTGAGAGAGTGAGTGCTTAATGCTTTTTCAGCATTTTATTTTGTGACCGACTGTCAGCTTTGATATGATAACTTACAGCACTGTAATTTAGGTCTATTTTAATTTTAGATAAATGTTTTAGTAACAAGTTCTGTGATCAGAACTATTTGCATTGCTCAAAAAAGCGTTCCGGGATGTGTTAATTTAGATTATTCTATATGGACCTGATTTCGAGACTGACAAAAGAGCACAGTATTATTCTGCCTTGATGATGTGAAAGGAAAGTTTAGAAGTCTGTTAAACAATAAATGACTTTATAAAGCCAGTTTTTTGTTATATATTAATCTTTTAGTCTGCCACAATAATGTAATGAATTTAAATAAAAATACATCAAAATCAGGGCTTTTCTCAGCCATTAGTAGGTGAGATTAAAAAAGAAATTAATTAGATTAATTAATTACAGTTCATAATTAATTAATCTAAAAAAGTTTAATCTCATGACAGCACTATTAATAATAATAAAAATAATAATGTGAAAACATCAATAATATTGGGGTGGGTGCTGGGATTCAAACCAACACCCTCCTTCTGGGAGGTGATCGTACAAACATCTCCATCAATCAGCTTCCCCTAACCTGATTATTAAAATGAATCATTATCTATAGTTAATTATACAAGATCATTTACAAGTTCCTCAGTAATTACCTAAAGCACCATTTCGATGTGTGAGTCATCTGAGAGCTGTACCGTTGGGTGTATACATGAAAAAAACCTCCAAAACTATCTACATTCTTTAATATAAAAGCGTCTTGATGTCCCATGAATGACATTGTTAATTCACTTTGATGTTTTATCAGTAAATTAACAAAAACCTGATTAAATGTCCTTGTTTCACAGTCAGACAGCAACATACTCCCTAAAATATCATAATCCACCCACTGGAGCTGATGAAATAAGATTTAAATATCAGGCTGAACCCTTTTGGCAGAAAAAGCTCATGTTCATTAACAGCTGGTGAGTTTTTTTTTCTAGCTGTTTGAAGGTAAAAAGCCTAAATAATGACTTTAATAAAGTCTGGGTCAGAATGACAATAACTTTAGTTTAAATTGAACTCATTATTTTAGACTCTGAAGCACGAGGAGAAACATTTCTTGTGTGCTTTATTCAGCTCTGCAGAGATTCATGTTGTTTTACTTTCTTTTAAAAGTAACAAATGTCCCGAGAAATGCACCCAACCTGCAGCAACATGCTCATTTTAATTTCTTGTCATATTTAATTACACTTTGGTTTTCCTCCAACATGTCCATCTCTATCAAGGCGTTCTGTTTTCCTGCTTGGATTTGATGAAACTCACCTCATACCAACTTCAAATGGACAGGACTCGTCTGAAGTGCCAGAACCGCCTTAGCGCTGAGCTCCTAATGAGCTCAGAATCACAGAGGACTCCTCACTCCCTGCATTTTATCACCTGTGAAACATTTCAAATAATTAGTGGACTCGTGCAGTTTGGTGAGCTGCGACCTTTTCATCAGCGTTATGAGAGGTTGCATCACTTGATCGTGCCTTGCAGCCACAGTGAGCATCCAACACTCTTCAAAGACAAGATCCTGGTGAAGGAAGTACAGTACAGCGTGAGCCGTTGCTGCAGTTACATAATGATCTCATTTTTTTCATTTGAAGGAGTATTTTGGCCATTTTGGATAATGTTTCTGTCTAAAAGTTATAAATATTTACCATCTTACCTGTTGTAGATAGCTTCTTGCACAGCTTCTGCTTGGAAAAATAGAGTTCACAACTAAGAAAGAGCTAGCCAGTCCTAACCAGTCCCAGAGAGGAATACTGCTGTCTGTAAATGGACAAACCCTCAAAATTATACATTAATTCATGCAATTGATTTTTTAGAACTGTTTGTAAATGAGCACAGAACTCTATGAACTGACCCTGCAATAGAAACATGATGTGAACGTGAAAGTTTGGAAAATGACATTTGCATGAAGATATTGGAGCTGTTTGTCCAGGTTCACTGAGAAACCGTTTTACTTGTTATTTTTTAAATATGATTGTCACTCTGAGTTTAACGTGCAGGCTGAGTGTGAAAATAGTCTCCTACCTTTATTCCCTGCATTAGCCAGCGGACGGGGAAATGCTTGGATTAGAAAAGCCAAGTCTACCTCACGCTGAAAATTAACATTCATGGACTCACCCATCTTGGCTCGTGACGGGAAGGCTGTTGTTGGTTAAGCGTCCAGGAAACAGCGGAGCACGTCTCGGCTACTAGAAGCTAACCGTTAGCATTAGCAACTCCACAACACGACTGAACTCCTTCAGGCTTGTTTTATTTGTGGAGGTAAAACATTAACGTTGCAAAGGCTGGGAAGAACCAGGAATTCTTGTCTTGCAAACATGGCGGTCTGTTGTGGCTTGACCGTGTACTGTGTAGTTGCCCATGTACTTTGTTCGTGCTCCTGTTAACCTCACTTTTTGTGACAAATACTCGGTTTTGATGTATGACCGTGGGACACTCCTCAATATCTGGGATGGCATGTCCCCGCTCTCAAACTTTGGGCAGCGGTACTACGGCTATCCTCCACCCTGTCCCTCCCTGTTAAACGGACCATCCAGCAGCGGCCTCTCCTGGATTCCGCTGAGGCCCAGCCGTCCCTCGAGGAGGAGGAAGCAAGGAAAGCGGTCTGGCAAGCGGCAATCTGCAAGCAGCTGTTCCCCACAGTGGCCCTCACACGCCACAGTGTTATCTCCTCCTTGATGCCCACGCTGCCTGCTTCCTGTCTTCCCGGTGTCACTTGCACACGACCATGGCTTGCAGCTTTAGGGAACCTCCAAGGTCTACATCACAAAGAAAGAGGGGAGGGTGTAATCTGGAAAACCTCCTGCCTCTGCCTCCCAATTCGTCTCCTGACCCAGGACTATGGACCTTTTGCTGGAAGCTTCCTACCTTTGTGAGCTCCTGATCTACAAGCCACCACAAGCACAACTATAACTGGGGTGTAACTTGGTCTAACCTCCACTACCTCACCGTGTCCCCTGCTGCCTCGACTCTCCACCAACCCTGCCCTAGCCCTTCACCGGTCATCAGGATTGCTCTTCTGAATGCCCGGTCTATTGGGAATAAGACCATCATCTTAAGGGACTACGTCATCAACAAGAGGGTTAACCTCTTCTGTATTGCTGAAACCTGGGTTACACCTGGTTAGTTGGCTACCCTTGTGGAGCTTTGCTCTTCTGACTGTACTGTTCTTAACAAGTCCAGGCCTTCAGGTTGTGACTTCGGTATGCCTTTATCTGTGTCCCCCAGTAGTTTAAAGGTCTCGGCTTTTGAGCTTGTCCCTAATCCTTCTGTATTGGTGTTGCTATGCTACCGTCCTCCTAAATACAGCTCCATCTTTCTAGAGGAGTTTTCCAAACATTTAGCAGACTTGCTCCTCAAGTACAACCGTGGGCTCAAACTTGGTGATGTTAATATTCACATTTGCGACGCATCTAAGCTGCTGGTGAAGAACTTTTTTGACTTGTTGGATTCTTTTGGCCTACAACAGCTGGTTAAAGACCCTACTCACATTATTTTATTGTCCACTCTGTGGTCTGTTTTTGTTGGTTGTACTGGCCTAGTTTTGCCTACCACTTTTGTAATTTGTATACAGCACTTTGGTCAGCTGCAACTCGTATGTTTTAAACGTGTTCTATAAATAAACTATGGGTGGAAAGCAAACGGAGTCAGTGGTAGAGTCACTTTGCTGTTAGCCAATCAGAGGTGAGATGTAGTCTGAATACCAGGAAATAAGGCTCCATATCCTGTCATCTTCTGCTCACCTTTGCTGTGGCTCACTTCTAGCTCCTGAAACAGGAGCGCCAGAACTTTTCTCCCACAGAGATCGACTCACAAGATATTAATTTATACTAGAGACCACTGCAAATGTGTTGAAAAAACAAGTGAACTTGGTTTTGAAGATAACAGCAAAGCTCCATTTCTCTTCAGGAAGCAGTTAGATATTAATTACATGAAATGTAAATTTACCCAGAAAACACTTAAAAAAGCAGTTTATGGTTACATGCTCAAAAGAAATCTAACGAGGCAAAAAAGGGTAAAAATACGGTAAAAGACATAACATCTTCTTTATGAGCATTCAGTTAAACATAATCAGATGTTTGTGACAAACTGATATGTTTTGGGAAACAAATATAATCATTATCCTTTTCTATTTTTTTTGCAAATAAAATGTTTAATGCAGTAAATGCAAATGAGAAACGAAGGACATAAAAAGGAAAAATAACATTTTAGAGGAGCTGCAACAAACTTTCCAAACAACATTAGAAAAAAAAATCATCAGACTGAAACTGAGAGGGTTTTTTGTTGTTACTCTAAAGGCAATAAAGTGGACCATAATCAATTGTGTTCTTCAACTCTACTTTCTTTAGCAAAGGCACGGCGCACCTTTATGAGGCAAAGGCTCACTTTCTCTCCTTCATTTCCCAGATTAACTGGCCTGCATATTGAAGTCTTGGCTCCAAGTCAGTGACTCTTTAAAATAAATGAAATCAACTAAATTGAGTTGGATTTGTAACATCTGTCCTCTGCAAAATGAGCTTATAAAACGTCTGGAGTAAATTCTGCATTCCTACAAATTTGTCAGTGCACTCTTTGAGATTAAAAGCTTGTATCTTGAGAATGCATTTGAATGGCTTGAATACATTTGCATGTTAGACGTCAGAAACCATTTATTATTCTGATCTGCTGAGAGTTAAATTTAACAGGACTTCTAGTTTAAGTGGTGAAACACTGGACTGCTATTAGCTGCCTATATAGCTAATTAATAACCTAAAAAATAGTTAAAAAACAAAAATAATATTTTATTTATAAATAAGGTTCTTGTGCTTGTTGTTTTGTGTATGGTATTAATCAGAACGTTCAATGTAGAGCTTTCCTGTGAAAGCATCATGTGTGTATTATGAATATTGTGCCGTTCATAGCTTTTTTGTATGCTAAGCTGCAATTTGTTATGAGTACTTATTTTTATGCTATGCTATGCTCACCTTGACACCCCTTTCAGTTGGGGACATCTCTCGCTATAGCAGGTAGCCCGAGAACAGAAGTGAACATTCATTTTAAGCATGTGGGTTCATCAGCTTCTTCTCCATTGTGCAGAACAGCAGAAATGGTTGCCTGGGTTCATGTTACTCTGTTTGTGCCTCAGCTTTTTCCAGTCATATGGAGTCTGAAGTCTAAAGGCTTAACACCCCCCCCCCCCCCGCTTTGATGGAGAAACAGCAGCATGCCTCCTAGTCTGTTGGATTTCTCTCCACCTCCCTCATCAGAGGAGTGAGAAAAAAGGGAGGAAGATTTTTCGGAGGAGCTGAGCGACTCTTAGCCGTATTGTTTCCTATCGGCTCGTGAATTGCCACGGCAGGGCCAACAGGAGACGTGGCTGAGACTCAGCTGCAGTGCGGTGATGTCACATGGTACCACTTAGCCAGTAGCAATGGCGGATTCAAGCTCAAACGTAGAGCAGACCTTTAACCTGAAGAGGGCGCTACATTGGTAGTTTTAGGCACATTGATATTTTAAAGGGACTATATGGACTTTGAAATTTTCATGCTCGCTATTGCCCTCTCAGGCCAAAAGTGTAACTGCAGCTTCAATAGTAAGCTCGTGCACGAGGCATGCATGCTGTACTCCTGAATGAAAACAACAGCTGAGTCAGTCCTGCTGCTGATGGCTCTTCTAAAATGTCGTTCAAATCTGCCTCCACACAATCAGCAATGTCCAATACATAATATAATATAATATAATATAATATAATATAATATAATATAATAGAATAGAATAGAATAGAATAGAATAGAATAGAATAGAATAAAATAGCCTTTATTGATTTTATACAGGGTACAGCGACATTGGAGTGCCACTCTCTTTGGTGCAAAATGTAAAAAAATACAAAAAATAATGCAGCAATAATATAAATATAAAATCAACAATAATATGTGCAAATATACACACAGAGTAGCAGCATTAGTTGGGTTCTGTGCAGGTCACTATTGTAAGCAGAATTTTAGCATATTGAGTGAAACTCAAATAGCACATATAATTGTTAGCCTATATATTAATTATAATTGTTATATAATAATTATAATTGTGATAATTGTCAGCTTCATCCAGGCCAATGCAAGGAAGTTGGTCAACCTCATCCTGTGATGCACACCTATTGCACAAGACAAATACATTTTATATATTCAGTGAATAGAAAGTGAGAGTGGGGATGTTACTACGGTATTAAAAAAAACAATAATAAAACATACCTTATTGATATTGGAGGTACATAATCTGAATCATACGGGTCTAAAGCTCCTTCCTTCTCTTTCCAGCTCTAATCTGGAAGTAAAAACAGCAGCAAAACATGATTATATATACTGACATATAGCCATTGCATTTCTATGAGAATCATTTGTTACTTACACACTGTTTCCAAACTATTGGCTTGTTCCTCATCTAAAGAGTTCTTTCAGCTCCATTGATTTGATGCTACAAAAACAAACAGAAAACATCAATTACAAAAACATAGGTAATGAATCAAATGATAAAAGCCCTGCATGTTTCTGCATTTACCAAGACTTCTCATAAATGATAACCAGGACTGCTGTATAATTTATTCTCCACATCCAGACACAATTATCCTATCTTCTGTCTCATCAACAGAAGCTGGGATGTTTTTGCCCACAGTTTTTCTTTTTTGCTCCAACAACACACTCCTCTGGTTATGAATTTTACTTTCTTGTGCTCCTGGTCTATTGTGCCTCTCCACCTGCATGGATCCACCTGTCTGTCGGCACATCTGACGCTGGTCAGATGCTGCGTGTTGTCAGTCATTGAGGGAACGTGCACGTGTCGGATAACTCGTCTTTTTTCTCTCTCTCCTCTTGCCTGGGCTGACGGGAGCCTTTGAGCATTTGGAGAGGATACTTTGCTTTGCGCAAATTGTGGCCCCTCTTGTAGCGTGTGTTCTGCCTATCGGGAGGGGCGGGTCAGCGGTGCTGGGGGGGAATGTGTTTACTTGGAGACGGACATATATTTGCAGAAATCTCGGAGATTTCCACTAATAAATGAGCGGTTATAGTACCGGTACTCATCCTACCCTGGAAAAAAGTCCCAGTGCGCTGAGAAGTAAAAATAAGAATAAGACTAATATTAATATCCTGACCACTGACTCTGATGGAGACACGCTAAACAAGCAGCCTAAAATGTTCCTACTATGATATACGTAAGCCCCCGGTTTGCTTTGAAATCACCCACAACCCTTACCCCACACGTAGTTAGTAATAATTTCTTACCTGTCCAGCAACAATGTCAACTGCGGGTCTTTTGTCTCAGCATTTTCCACTACTCAAATGCCGGCCGGACCGATGTTTATTTTCGTTCTTTGCCTTCGGCGACCAGACTCGAGTTTTGTCCTTTTTGTCGCGCTGGAATAAACTCTTGGGTTCTTTGTCTTGTTTGGGGTCTGGGTTGGAGTTTCGCTGGTGCTTGAAGCAGCTCTCTTCTTGTTCTTGGCTGAATCAGCTACCAAAACCACCTCTTGCTCTACCGCTGAGCCACAGCTAGCAAACAAACGCTGCTGGCGCGTGAACGCGCATGACGTCATCACGCATTACGCTACCTCTGGAGGACACTGGGGAAGCCTGCTTGCTCGACCCGAGCAAGATCTTTTCTGTGAGTTTACAGGCCTACAGAGGCAATCACAGTAAAAATGCCAGGGCTCATTCTACAGGACCAGGGCATTGCAGGAGAATGTATGAGGAATACATTTTAATTTTCTATACTTTGTATTAGCTGTTAAACTTCCACATAGTCCCTTTAAATAAGATGCACTAAAATGTCAAAAGAATGACTACATGTGTCTACAGCACTATTGGACACTCAGTTATACAGTTAAAATTATATAAAATGATTCCAGCAAAACAAGTTGATTTGGGCGTGACTTGCTCTTTAAACATTTTTGTGTTAAATATGACAACTACTTTTATGTAGGCCAGTTATGCCAAACAAACTAAAAAATCTCAGAAACTAGACCTCACATCTGTCATATTTTGACATTTTGAATGAGAAGAGTAGCTGCAGAGTTTGATGTAACATGTGCATGGTATGTCAAAGTCATGTCATACAGTCTGCTTTAAGACATTCAGCCTTTAAAGGAACACTTGACCGTTTTGGCTTGTTTTAGCACCCCCTAGTGTTCATTAGCGAAAGAGAAACTTATCTCCTAGCTGTGCGTTCGTCTTTTTAACACCTTAACCTTGGTTTATGCTTGACGCATCAGTGAGGGCCGCATGGCTCCACGCGGCCAAATTACGTCATTTCAGCAACCACACCCCTCCGCGCGGCCTCCGCGGCCACCTAGGAAATTTGCTAACTATGCAGAAGGTCCTGCGCGGAAAAATATGGTGGACTGGCTGTTGTGTGTTGTATGCATGCCATAGAGCCCTATGCCGCCCCCTACAGTCTGGGAGAATATTGGCTCACAGATGGTATAAACGCTGCAAAAGTCATCTTGGCCTATACATGCGTCAAGCATAACCCAAGCTTTAATCTAACTGCTGAAATGTGTCCTCAGCCTTCATTAGTGTCTACAGGAGCGGTTCATCACTAAATCAAACAAATCAGCTGTGTTCATGATCTAAAACATGCTGTAGGCAGACTGCAGCTTCAGGTATGTCAGTTCCTTTTTCTAAGTCCAGCAGGGAGCGGCCCGCTACTCTGAAGTTGCAAATGCGATAGAGTGAGGTGGGGGTCTGTGTGACACTTCATTAACCCATAAAGGATCATTTTAGCACATAATGTCTCAAGAAAATTATTTAAAAATACAAAAAAGTTGAATAGTATGGCTTCAAAAAAAGAAAAGATGAATGCTCCTAATGTTCCGGTACGATTCTGTTTGAATGAAACGAGCTGGCATGCACTTGATTTAACCCCTGAAAGGCACGTTGGTCCAAATTCTCCCCTAATCTGACTAATCAGAGCCTGGCTTGTCACAATGGTCTGAGAAATATGGGGCCTGACTGGCCTAATGACATTTTACACATAACAAACACAGTCTCAGACATCGTTTCCTGCTACAGGGAGCCACTCTGAGAACTTCACACAGGTTTAGTAAAACTATTCCTGAACCTGAAATTCGTAGATGTACTTAGTACGTTGTGTCACTTCAGTCTAGAGATAAATATGATATTAGTGAGAATGGGTTAATCAGACTATAATTATTCAATTATTTTGGTTGTATTTCCTTTTAGTCACTCTTAAACCATCTGGAAGTTGTGACCAAAGCTGACACAAGGATAAATCAGTGCTCATGCAGCAGTTCTACCAGAATAATTCCAGACTTATCCTGATGCAGCTTTAACTGTAATGCCGGCTGCAGCACTGACTGACTGTGATGATCCTAATGACAGAGAACAGGAAAACTTCAGACAGAGAAAGAGAGAAAGAGTGAAAGTGACAGAGGGAAAGAAACGAGTGCATGGGAAAATTGACCCCCCAAATAGCTGCCATTGTAGATGATGGATTTCTCCCTAATCGAAACAGTTTGCCCAGTCGCCCAGCTGGGCTTCATGTGCTTTTGATTACTCTCCGCCATTTAGTTCCACAAAATTACATGCTGCCTAATGGTCTTTTAATGGTTATAGGTTTCTGTGCTCTTTAATGAGCCTGCACCAGTTGGCTGCTAATGCCCTATGGAAATTTGGCAAACGTCCAGTGTGGTTAAGTATATTTCCCTCCAGTTTACAGTTTACTTTGTTGTGTGAAATCACAAACAAGGAGGCTGATGTGGAAATGCAACTTTTTCCTGTTGGCTTGTTTAGTTCTTCCCCATAATCGTCTTATTAGGCCTTTGATTGTTCACACGCTCCTGCTCGTTTTCATTCTGCTGAGGTGATAATGTGGCAACTATTCTCTTTACTGCACAGACATTCACCGTTACTAATAGCAGACACACAAAATACAAACCAGTTCTTGTTTTCCTACTAGGTAGTGAGTCAGAAAAAGGATCAACGTGTACCAGATGATGAAGGTGAGTTCACCCCCTCAACCGATCATCGACAGTCATTACGGTTCTGTTTGTGTAATTTTATCTCTCCAGCACGTCTGTTTTGGTGTCCTCGTGCGTCTAAGTGTGTGTATGTGCCTTAATGGGGACTGTAGCAGCTGCTTTTTGATGAGTGCCTGTTTACTGGACCTAATTAGGCAGAAAACGGCCACACGCACTCCCCGCTAAAGTAGGACCACAAACAGATGGCCTGAGGACCCAGGAGGACGTCTGACACCTTGCCCGCCTTGGATGGCCACTCAGCAGCCAGTCAAAAAAGAAAAACAGACCAGTTCACCATGTTCCTGTCAACACCACTTGTTAGAAAGTTATCGACGTGGCTGTTGAGGCTTTGGTGCTGTAAACATGTTGGTTAGATCTTTTGAATAACATTTTCACTAAAAGGTTGTGTGAATAAACTTCTGTTTCCCGTCTGTCATTCAGCTCTCGGGGCTACTCCCCTTCTTAAGCCCTGTTTCAAAATCTGACATGTCTCGGGCAAAAACAAACCGTGCACATGATCGCCTGAAGGAGGAACTCTAGGATACCTCTTCTGCTTTGTTATTCTTCATGTTGCCTCACCTGTCTGGAGTTTGACAGAAACTCACCTGAGGGAATGTGCAGGACTTCTGCTGACACCGAACGGATCAGAGAAACAGCTCGGTACACGCCTTGCTGATGGAGACATCACCACATCGCTATGCAGAGGAAGACACTGCAGGCACCGTCATGTTTTTAGGCGGTTTTAACCATTTCAGCTGTGGAACAGAGAGCCACTCACAGTCCTGAGCCAGAGAGCAATCACCAGTTAAAAATGTGCTTCCTTAAGCCTCTCTCTGGAGAGTTGGAGACACAAACATTCAGTTGGAAAAACACTGAATTGGTACGTATGACGGATTACAAAAGGCTGATATGGCAGGGTCAATTCACAACAACCTGTTTTAGTGCAATTTGTTCAATAATCACAAAAATTTCCTCTCATCTGTTGCAAGAATGAAATTAACACGAGTTTGAGATGTGACTATTTTGAAAGAAAATTTGTCAAAATACATTAAACATCACTATTAGGGCCTTGCAGCTATCATAAGGAAACAGAACATTTGCAAATGTGATGAGACATTTCTGAAACGCCCTCAAAAAATTGTTTTTCAACTGTTGAAGCGTTATTTTCATCTCTCCCCTCTGAAACCTGCTTTAACTGTTCAATAGAGACGGTTTGTTGCATAAAAAGAACAAACACATTTGTATTCAGTTGCTGGTTTTATTAATAATAAAGCATAAAGCTTCTCTTAAAGTTTAATAACCTAGGATTTGATTTAAAACTCTCGATAGTTCCTTTAAATAAATCACAGTTTGTCTACAAGAGCGATGTGACTTTAGTAAAGCATGTCAACATTTATCAGCGTTTAACTGACATTTGAACAAAACTGAACAAAGAGATAAAAGAGTTATGTGTTACATGACAATGAATCTGTTTAAGCCCATTTTAGGAGGTGAAAAGTGGTTCTAGACACTCCGGCTGCAGGCAGTGCTCGCTGGGATAAGTCCTCTGTTGCTGTTTGTGTTGCTGCTGCCACTGATGTCATTTACATCTCTGCTTTGCTACAACTCGTTCTATTTATACCAGCTTTACCAAGCTGCTGCTGCTGCCAGTGCAGTCGTTCATGTGTGAAAACAAATGATGTAACCAAACCCGAAAAATACTTTTTGTTTCATCTCTGTTTAACTTATTATTATAAATCGTTTGTCTTAATTAGGTCTGTAGGAGAAGTAAGACAAGGCTGCACATTTTGACTTATTTGGGCATGACTAGGTGTGTGTGTGTGTGTGTGTGTGTGTGTGTGCGTGTGTGTGTGTGTGTGGGTGTGTGTGTGTGTGTGTGTGTGTGTGTGTGAAGGAGGTAGGGGAGTACTCTAGAGGGCAGCAAGAGACCACACACAATAATGACCGCTCATATTTATAAGGTGTGCATAACTTTTCTGAATGCCCTAAATGTTTTTATTGCATCTTAAAATCACAGAAAAAAGAGCATAATTTAGGGGAATTGTGATTGATAATCTTTTTCTAGTGATGCATTCGCTTGCAAAAGTGAGTTTTCTTAAAAATACGGTTGAATAAATTTTGTAATAAAAAGCATTAAGTGAAAAAAAGATGCAGATCAGGGGAGAAAATGAAATAACCGACTCTACTCTAACTAGAGATCATTGAAAGACGTGTAATAGGGTGTGGTTTAAATATGACACAAATGTTTTTTTCTTCATGAACACAATTTTAAAAAGCAGAAACGTGTCACAATAGCTTATGTAGAACCTTTGTAATTGCATCTATTATAGCTGAAAGGCATGCATGACTGTTGTCAACAAAGCTCAGAACACATGTTCAACTGTACCGAATACCAGATCTATCCCTACATCTGGTGTCATAAATAGGTTTACATTCCATATTCGACCATTAAAATCACCTCCATACACTTTTACAGCATGCTGATCATAAACTCTATTATGGGATTGTCTGCTGTCATCGCCATCCCAGAGTGGACTGAAACACGACCCTGCTGTTTGTGAGTCCAGGGATGAACAAGTAGGATTAGTTTAAAAATGATAAAGCCGCAGAACACTATGAACCTTCGCAAACAGTCTTTGAGTTTAGATCCTCTGACGACAACGTGCTATGTTTTAACATTATGTCCTTTCACCTTGTGCGCTCCATAAATCAGTAAATCAAAGAGGCACAGAGTGATACCAAGGCCCTGAGTGCTGGACTTGCATATGAAGCTAATGAGACATCAGCTTTCCAAAGCTCTGAGTTTACCCATAGACAGTTATCATTTAAAGTATTAAAGTTTGCAAAACTTGTACTACTTTAAAAAGAGTGAAACAGCATTAATTTTCATTTGCTTATCCAAGGATGGATCACAGAGGTAACAGGTCCAGGAGGTAAATCCAGACATCCCGCTTCACACAAATATTCTCCTAGCCTGGCAAGCCATCCTGTTTATGTAAACATATAGTTTGGTCATGGCAGATAGACAGAACTCAGTCCTGGGCCAGAATCTACGGTTGTCTTTTGTCTGCACACAACTGGACAGCGCTAAGACCAATCAGAGCAACAAATGTGACATATTATACACCGTCGAAGAAGCAGATATATCATTTTCCTAAATAATGGACTTCTTATCACGTTGCAAAGAAAAGCCCAAGTCTAAATAGTTCAAAGTTGATATCAAAGCCCATTCAAACAAGCACGTTCCTAAGCCGACGCCATCTTTGTAGTTTTTCTCCATGGTAGCTCTGGTATTAAACCCGCCGAGTGTCTTTCTACAAGCATAGAGTGCTGTGACTGGCTAGACACAAAATTGTTTGGTCCAATGGAAGACCTGCTGAGGCTAGAATGGAACGTGGCTACACCAAATCTTTTGCTATTGCAAAAGGTTGTCTAGATTTCTAGACAAGGCAATTTTATTTGTATAGCACACTTTCAGCAGCATGGCAGTTCAAGGTGCTTTACATGATTTCCATCAAGCAACAGATTAAAAACACCAACAAGTTTGACATTTTAAAATAACAAGCAATTTAACAACACATACAGGTATTAATACAAATGGTTTTGTAGTGGTTGGATGATCTACGTTGTCTGGGTGGTTGATATGATAGTAGGTTGTCTATATATTTTGGTGCTAATCCATTCAGTGATTTGTAGCCTAATAAGAGTATTTTGAAGTCTATTCTCTGCACAACAGGAAGCCAGGAGGCTAACACTCTGCAGCTTTAGATACAACAGTGTTTCCAGGTAGGGACCTTGGGGTCCACTCCTGGGTCTTCTCCAAGTGGAAACTCAATAAAGTGGTCGAACTACCTCAGCCGAGTTATTTTGATGAGGAGGAGCAGCGGCTCTATGCTGAGTGTCTCAGATGATGACGCTCATTAACTTATCTCTAAAGTCAAATCTGACCACCACATGGGAAAATCCTATTTCAGCTGCTTGTATCCAGAATCTCATTATTTGGCCAGTGATCCAAATCTTGTGGATTTGTAAGCTAGAACATAGACCAGTTTACCATGAGGGTTGCTTTTTGGATGAATTTATCATCACAACAGACAGAAGCAGCGGCCTTGATACAACCAATGAAGCCTCGATTCATGGGCCCACCTCTTACTCCGTCATACCATCATTTGTAACACAAAACAAAGTACTTCAATTCCTCTGCTTGACGAGCCTTAGTCGAAACGTTTCACATAGAAGTATGAATTTGCAGGAATTCCAAAACAAGGTGCCTAAATGATGGACATGGATGGTCTTTCCAGTGTCTTGGTGATGGTCTCTGGTGTATATTAAGCATGCAAAACGCATCGAAGAATGTAATTGGTCCACAATAATTTTAGGATGCACAAACATTTTTAGTAAGGTTGTGGTGCTTTGTTATCATAACAGCACTTGGGACTTTAGTGTCAGTGGTGACTTTGTCGTCAAGCAGAACTAACCATAGTAGCCTCTGACAAAATTCACTCATTTTTTTCAACACATTTGTGGTGGTCTCTAGCATGAATGCCTTGTGAGTTGACCTCTCTGGGAAAAAAGCTCTGGCACTGCTGTTTCAGGAAGGAGAGGTTAGCAGGATTTACAGTCTTATTTCCTGATGTTCTGACAAATCTCCTCTGATTGGCTAACAGCAACACGACTCTACCACTGACTCTGTTTGCTTTGCAACATTGATGTTTTATCTCCACAAATCACACAAGTCTGAAGGAGTTCTGCCATGTTGTGGAGTTGCTAATGCTAACGGTTAGCATCTACTAGCTGAGACACGCTCTTCTCTCCTGGACAATTAACCAGTCTTCTTCGGTCGAGAGCCAAGATGGGTGTGGCTTTTTCTGACCTGAGCATTTCCCTGTCTAATTTCTATCAGCAGCTAATGCAGGAACGTGAACTTGCTCTTTAACGGAGCTATGATATAATCACATCATTGGCTATGTGCTAGAATAGCATGATGACATGATCAGGTTTCAGTGATGTTATGGGTGTATGCAGTAGGACTCTCTGGGATATTAGCTTCTGATGAACAAACTGTGGTGAGGAACCTTTTCAGGGATGTAAAAAAAAAACTATTTGGGGAAAACCTATAAATTTAATATTAAGAGTATTAAAGCCACATTCTGCAACATTTACACCTTAAAATAATGTTTTTTGTAAAGTTTTGGTGGCATCTATTATGTTCATTTTCGGAGCTGTGATGGTGTTAGGGGGTTCCATCCGTCTGTTTACCGCACTATACAGTTTTTCACCTGCGACCCGACACCGGAAGTACTGACTGCGTGTTGCTTTACGGCACAATATGGCAAGGGTGAAAAAAGCGCGCGTTTAGAATGCGTGATTTTAGAACGCACGTTTTTTGCCCCCTTTGGCATCAAAACGTGCATTCAAGATGCGCGTTATGTCGGACATAACGTGCGTTTAGAACGCACGCTTTTTTCACCCCTTTGGCTTGCCATAGAAGTATAACGTAGACCCGTGGTTTAGAAACTTGAGCAATGGCAGATCCACCAAAGAAAGCTAGAAATCCTTTATCAGAGAAATCTAGGAAAAGAAAAAGAGAACGCAATAAAGCAAGAGCAAAGACCAGCATGAACTACGGACTCTGACCTAGCCATGCTGCTAATGGCTAGGTAAGTAATAAATGATTTCACCAGGGTTATTGTGTTTGGTCGGGCATAAAACTGTTATACAGTCCTGATAAAACTATTTATTCAATGTGTGGAGGTGGAAAAAAATTGTTTTCTTTGTTTTACCTGACATTAGGAATGTAAACATGCCTCTTATGCCCGAGAGAGAAATTTGATTTTACGACAGTGACGTTACGCAGCAAGCCTTGAGATGGCGACCGAGAGCATATATCTTCAGGAATGGGGCTTTAAGATAGTAGCAGCATCCTGACTGATTTGTCACAATCCAGCCAGACTCCAATAGGTCATGGAGAGTGTAGGGGTGCAATGTGAGGGTCCTTAAAGAGAGTGGTTCTACATTGTCCAGTATATAAATTCCTTGAGACAGCTTCAGGTATATTTCTGACCTTTCTTTATGTAAATTCAATCACTATTAGCTGCTCGCTCATAATTGCAAAGATGCCAGCATCACTCAGAGAAAAATAGATCATTGACACATGAGGAGACGATGACCGAAGTTTTGCAAACGCGAATGGTCACTGTGTAAATGCCACCAGGCTTGGGAGCTGCTCAAGGCTTTTAATTTGTTCCCTTTTATTACCTATCAGAGAGACAAAATGCCTGTTACATGCTGCCAAATCCACTCTCCGTGCCCAAATGACCCTTGACCTTTTATGTTTGAGTTTACAGCCTGGACAATCCACCCATACAGCACATACAGATGCGGTAATCATAACTTTTTGTTTGACCTGTCAAAACACCAATCTGAGCCCAATTAATGGTTTATTAGAAGCTTAATTTACTTTAAATAAGTAAAGAACATGGAACAAAATATGTTTTAGTCTGATTTTGGTGTAAAAGTCTATAAAGCAATATTGTCATTTTGAGTGCCTTTTCTGTAACCTGTCCCTCTTGCATACACATATTTAAACACAGACAGGCCATAAATACATATAAACAGGCAGAATACTGGATCATAAGAGCTGAATTGGACTTTGTCCCTGCTGAGAGTCTAATAGAGTTACATGAAGCCACACCTTTTACTGGCACAAATTAAGTAGAGTGAAGCAGAACAATGAAATTATGCCATATATTTATTCACATACATGCATGTCATGAATAAAAGCAAATGTAATTTAAAAAGCACCAGGGCACTGCAGCAAATTTCCTGTATATGCTTTAGATTAAGTCGGGTCTCTTTTATTGAATAATAAATCCTGCCAGGCCCAAACTTGAGTTGCTCAGATAAATTTAGATTCCATGAAATCAAATCTCACAATTTTTATTATGTACTTGTAGATGATGAGTGGTGTAAGTGTCATCTTATAGGCAAAAGGGCAACTCTTTACAGCTAATATTAGTTTATTATGTGTTGATGTCTTACTTCTCCTACAGAACCATTCATTTCTAAAAAAAAATAAAAACAAATTATAAAAACTATTTATTTATTTATTACCCATAAGAGAATAATTGATGAGGGCACATTAATATTTGAAAATGACAACTTGAGTTTACAGTGTAGCTTTATTTAGTACGATGTTTTTCGTGGTGGTTTTATGAGCTGAATGCTGTCCGGCTGAATCACCCGTTTTAGTTGGAAGGGTCATTAACAGCTAATCCTATCCAGTGCTAAACTGTGCAGAATGAAACCTTGAGCTTACAGCACTTATCTCCCCCTGCAGTTACAGCTCAAAGATGGCCACCGGCTCTGAAATCATAGACCACCAGTAAAGGAAATCAAGACAGTGTGAAATATCAGCATCTCAGTCTCTGTTTATGGGAGGCAGTGGACTTAAACAACATGTTGAATTTCATCGGTCGAAGGTCTAGAGGCGTCCTGGTGGCATGTTTGGCTTGGTGATTTATCCTATCATGAGTATTCATATCCATCAGTTTGTGCAGCTGTAAGGCTGACAGTGATGTCAAAGTGGTCTAATAAAACTACAGAGAACAGAAGAGATGAGCAACGGAAGTATTTTTAAAACTGAAGCACGTGTGTCTAAAATCTTACATGAACTAGCTTTAACTGGTCATTTTCTATTTAGAGTAAGAATGTGAACAATGCTGGTGGACTTGACTGTGCTTTATGACCTTATGAATGACACAGTACCCAATGGTGCTTCTGTCTTGTTCCAACTGGTTGAGCAACTCCTGATTTTCTGTTGAACGCTACACGAACGCTGCATTGCAACAAAATGGAGACTAGCAGGGAAGTGTCTACAAGCAGTTCAGACATACAGTGGCGTCAAAAGTACTCGCATTCATTACTCAAGTAGAAGTATAGATACAAGGTTTTCAAAAGACTTTTGTAGAAGTTGAAGTATCAGCTCAAGCTTTTTACTCAAGTAAAAGTATAAAAGTACTGGTTTCAAAACTACTTAAAGTAAAAAAGTAGAAGTAATGTAAGGGAAAAAATGCCATTTGAATAGAATAGACTTTATTGATCCTACAGTGGGGGAATTCACTTGTCACAGCAGTACCAGCACTCAAGAAGAAAAATATAAAAAATAAAATAGTGTTGTAACCTTCGATCACCAAAACCACGAATAAAAACTGAAAAAAACTTGGGTTCCAACACACTCAGTTCTGGGCTGCCCACTGGATACAGTTGAGGAGACATGTGAAAGTAGAATGCTGGGGAAGATGACCTCCATCTTCAAAAACTCCTCCCACCCACTGTATTCCACTGTGGAGATCATGGACAGCTCCTTCAGAGGCAGACTGAGACATCCTAGATGTAAAACAGAACACTACTTTCACACGTTTCCTCAACAGAATCCAGTGGGCAGCCCAGAACCAAGCTAGCTTTGTTAACTAGCTTGTTCAGTCTCTTCCTGTCTCGGTCAGAGCTGCCTGCACCCCAACAGACCACAGCAGAATGAATAACAGAGCCAACAACAGAGTGATAAAAGGATTTTAGCAGCTGGGAATTAATTACATTAATAAACTTGGGTCACGCTGCAGGGCCAACAGTCCACCCACAGAACAACAAAGAGTTACCAATAGGCTTTGTTCAGCCACAAAAGCACCTGGTTCTCAAAGTTCTTTGAGCCAATGCATGCTCTTCTTGGCCTGAAGATCAGCCCTGCAACACTAAACAGTCTTTCACAGGCTGCTGAGGCAGGCAGTGCTGTATTGAGCTTAAGTGAAAGCTGGCACACAGCTAGGAAGGACTTCAGCACCTCTAATGTTTCTCCTGGGCTCCCAAGGTACGCATCCAACTGCTGGCTCCTTTCAAGTGGGCGGGTCTTCTTCACGGAGGAAAAGAAGTCCACTTCTTCAAATGACATCAGTGAGGAGCCCTCACTAACGTGATTCTCGGCCTGGCAATCCAAGTGGCTTCTGATATAGTCAAGGCCTGTGGGATAAAAAACAAAAATCAGGACAATTTAGATTAAATGACAATATTATAATTGTGTGTGTGTGTGTGTATTAATGTATTAAAGTAGCTTTCCGGAGTATTTATTTTATCTGATGGCACCATCTAGTGGCTGACAAGCGTATAACACCAAGAGGCCGTTTAGAATTTTTAAGATGGCGACTGCACGTTTCTTGTTTATGAATGTGCTTCTGTAGCCAACAAACAGAGCTAAAACATGTTGTTTTACAATTATTATTCTCATGTCATGTTGTGTTTTCATATATTTATATTTTAAAGACTTACTTGTCCGTGAAAAGTTCATCAACTCTGCATCAGCTGAGGTTCTTCCTTAAATTTGAAGCATGTAAGCTGTAGTCTAACACTATTGGTTAGTTCTGGTCGGCGCTCAGTTTTCTATTGCACAGATTTTACGGGGCAGGGGGTGGGCTTGCATGTGGACACTAAGTTGAGGAGGTGGTGGCAGGCGCAGCGATGGTGCTTGGGTAGATGTAATTTCATGTAGTCATCTTCATCCAACAGGGCTCCAGCATCAACCAATTCAACACTCTCAACTCTTTCCTCCTCCTCTTCATCATCATCATCATTTTAGCCACCATCTTCTTCATCACCCTCCCCTACAGATTCAGGATGGTTCTTGTCATCAGTCTGCCCATAAACTCTGAAGGCTTTCAGGAAGTTTGGGCCGTTGTCAGTTGTAGTGTGAATGATCTTCTCTCTGATATTGAATTCTGTGTGGATATCGTTTAGGGCCCTTTAAGTTGCTTGCATGCCAGGGCAGCACAGGATCTTTGCATGGTGTCGGGGTTAAAGCGGTGTGCAGGGTTCGTACGGGTGCTTGAAATCCTTGAAAATGCTTAAATTTCAATAATGTGTTTTCAAGTTATGGAAAGTGCTTGATTTCTGTATTGAGTCCTGGAAAATGCTTGAAAAACAAACTGCATAGTTTTGTTTATAAGATCCCCCAAGTTAGTTTGATGAAAAAACTCAATTTGTTATTTTTGTTAACGTTAAAAACTAGAGAGCGATTATTTCGCCTTTAGTAAACACGGCTGCGGCTGCTCTCAGAGGGTCCGCTCCTTTCTGTCACACCGGTCTGTTAGCAGCAGGCTCCTCCTACTATAAAGCCCAGCCGCTCGACCGGCGGTGTACGCTGGCTTCGCTATGAAGCAGACCTACTTTACGGATGAGACTTTTATGCTAGTCGCGTGTGTGAGAGCTGCTTTGGGTCTGGGATCCAGCGGGTCCTTCTGTGATAATTAGTTATGAAACCAAGACTGGAGTAGAGCAGGGTACCGAGAAAAATGGTAAGAAATATCTTTTTCGGTGCTAAAAAGTCTGTTATGAGCCGCAAAGCCCCGCTCCTCCCGCTGCAGCTAGCCCACGTCAGACGTCGGCTGCATCATTCACAAACTTTGTTTACAAAACACCTCCGAGTTCGCCAACTAATAAAATACCGAAAAAAAAATCAAAGCTTTGACTGCATTTGGGGAAAGTAAACAGCAGCAGAGCTAACTGTAACACGTGTGTTCAGGTTTGTCACTAAACATGTAAATACCAGTAATTTAATGAAGCACCTCGTCGTTCATGGCATCTATTTGTGAGCAGAAGCATGGACCGTGTTTGGCTGCGAAAGCAGACCCGAGTTCGCGTGGCAAGCCATTTTATCATTTAATCAACAGCTAGTAATTCCCATTTTACATAGCGACAATATAATTAATCCTAGTCCAGGTCATATTCTTACTAGTCACAATTGAAACTAAATGTATCAACAGGTATTTTTACTAGCAGAAATACAATCCCTAAAACCTTTTTGTTCATCAAGTATAATTATTTATTTTAATCAATTAATGGTTCTGCAGATGGAGGGAGGGTTGTGATCAGATATTTCAGTAATGGGTGGTAATAGTCAGAAATTTAGCAGGAGCAGGATTTTAAACANGGCGGGTCTTCTTCACGGAGGAAAAGAAGTCCACTTCTTCAAATGACATCAGTGAGGAGCCCTCACTAACGTGATTCTCGGCCTGGCAATCCAAGTGGCTTCTGATATAGTCAAGGCCTGTGGGATAAAAAACAAAAATCAGGACAATTTAGATTAAATGACAATATTATAATTGTGTGTGTGTGTATTAATGTATTAAAGTAGCTTTCCGGAGTATTTATTTTATCTGATGGCACCATCTAGTGGCTGACAAGCGTATAACACCAAGAGGCCGTTTAGAATTTTTAAGATGGCGACTGCACGTTTCTTGTTTATGAATGTGCTTCTGTAGCCAACAAACAGAGCTAAAACATGTTGTTTTACAATTATTATTCTCATGTCATGTTGTGTTTTCATATATTTATATTTTAAAGACTTACTTGTCCGTGAAAAGTTCATCAACTCTGCATCAGCTGAGGTTCTTCCTTAAATTTGAAGCATGTAAGCTGTAGTCTAACGCTATTGGTTAGTTCTGGTCTGCACTCATTTTTCTATTACACAGATTTTACGGGGCAGGGGGCGGGCTTGCATGTGGACACTAAGTTGAGGAGGTGGCAGGCGCAGCGATGGTGCTTGGGTAGCTGTAATTTCATGTAGTCATCTTCATCCAACAGGTCTCCAGCATCAACCAATTCAACACTCTCAACTCTTTCCTCCTCCTCTTCATCATCATCATCATTTTAGCCACCATCTTCTTCATCACCCTCCCCTACAGATTCAGGATGGTTCTTGTCATCAGTCTGCCCATAAACTCTGAAGGCTTTCAGGAAGTTTGGGCCGTTGTCAGTTGTAGTGTGAATGATCTTCTCTCTGATATTGAATTCTGTGTGGATATCGTTTAGGGCCCTTTAAGTTGCTTGCATGCCAGGGCAGCACAGGATCTTTGCATGGTTTCGGGGTTAAACCAATGTGCAGTAACACCAATGAAACCGCGACGGTGTGCTGTCCAGCAGTCTGTTGTTGTTGCTATGAACTCAATTTCACTAAGGTCAGCTTTCAGTTTTCTTTTCATTTCTGCAGATGCCTTGTGACTTTGTTTACAACAGTATTGCATGTCATGACGTTTGTATTTGGCTGAAGATGCTCCACAAGATCAATGAAGCCCTGTTGCTGAACAATGTGTGGTGGGTGCAAGCCTTGGACAATGAATTTGAGTTTCCCACAGCTTGCTTTGCTTGGAGGGTGTGGGCAAAGAACCTTCAGTGGATGACTTCCTTTTGAGAGCTGCTTTAGTAAGTTCGTCTTTAGTTTAGTACCTCTCTAGACGAGTGGGGTGTTTCTTCTGTGGAGAAAATGAATGCACAGACATAGATTAAGGTTCATAAGGAGCACTGGTCTATGCAATTATGTTGAGCAGACCAATATATTGCCACCTAACACTAGCTTACTGAGGAAATTTTATTCTGGTGACCCACTAGAACTCCTGCCTTTGCTTTGTCCCCCTGCTTTTGTTTTTCAAACACACCAATTACTCATGCACACTCACACATTTGCATTTTTTTACTAGAGCCAGGCAGGAATGTTGTCAGGCAGGAATGTCGTCAGGCAGGAAGTAGGTTTTTGAGTTGTATCTTTGTGTAGAAATTATTAGGGTTAGCATTTCGTGTGCACTAATTGGTCTAACTTTAATTTATTTTCAACTGAATTTGGCTGATAGTTGGGCCTATAACCTCTTAGGGCCTGAGCACACTCTCATACACAGACAGGATCATGCCTATCTTTAGTACATGCTTTAGCAACCAGATGTAGACTATAGCTTTGCACAATTAACTTCTAATTATTGCATATAGCAACAATATAAGCTCAGATAATATTTGAGTCGAATTTCAAATGTCAAACAAAGCCCACCAAACGAACTTGTAATGTTAAATCATAGCCTACTGCTAGTAAGCAAACCATAGCATGTCTTAGCATGTACCCAGGCATAGCATGGCAAACATTGCGAATTTACCATTATTATATTACTAGGTTACTACAATATTTTGTCAATAATCGAGTGATAATATGAAACTTTTAGCTTACCTCAATATGCTTTTTCAAATTAGACGGTGAGTTTTTGAAAGCCATTAGCTCGTGGTATCGGGTGCACAGAGCTTGAAGCGCATTCGAAATGAGTTGTTTTTGCATCCAACCATTTGGAAACATTCTTCCAGGTACGGTCAGGGATGTACAGGGGTTGGCTTGTCTTCCTGGCTACCAGCGTCCTCGCGGGTGCTTGGTTTGGACATCTTGTTAGCAAGTTCTTTTGAGTCTCCTCCGCTCGCTGCTACTGCTACTACGTACATTTGCTAATGCTATGTGGGTTTTACATCCCGGAGTGTCACATGATGTGTGTCACGTGCAATTGCGATGACCAATAGGGTGTCGGAATGGTAGGTCTCATCCAACCACAATCGAACCTTTGTTTTTCAATGACGACAACCCGGAAAAAAACAAGCCGAAAATGAAATATGAGTAACGAGGCTATTTTTTAAAAGTAAGGAGTAGAAAGTACCGATAATTGTGTAAAAATGTAATGGAGTAGAAGTATAAAGTAGGCTAAAAAAGAATTACTCCACTAAAGTATAGATAACCAAAATTTCTACTTAAGTAAAGTAACGAAGTATTTGTACTTCGTTATTTGACACCTCTGCAGACATATTTGTACAACTGAACAAAAACACACAATTGTACATCTATTATGAAATGTTACAAGACTCCAGGATAAAGTTAAAAGTTAACTGAGTTAAAATAGGGATTCTGGATTTAGTGTTTTTTCTTCTAGTGCATTGATGTCCAATCCTGGGTCTTTAGGTCCATTGTCCGACATATTTTAGATTAGGGGTGCTCAAAGTTTAAAGTAGGCGGTCTGGTGGAGTAAGAATTCTACAGTCAAATAATCATAAAACAGTCTAAGGTCTCAATCATTGTGGAAGGAAAGTTACATTGAAACAGATTTCCTTCTCAGACAACTGGGGGGTTGTCAGTATTTTTCTTTTAAAAATTCTAAAGAGGGACATAATGATTGTTTATAATATGTGAGCCTGTGGAGTTGCCAAGTCTGCGCCAGCAAACGCTGCTCCGCCAGCATTTGTAATTTGACACCGACCAGGAAAAACACCAGAGTTGTGGACAATAAGGTGACCATTAAAAGTAGCGACCCAGAAGTTACCCCAAAGAGGCCCCAGCATCTTTTTGTTGTACTCTAATGGCTAGAGGCTAACGTTAAGCTAACAATGCTAACGGTGAATTAGAAGCAAATAGTCGACTAAAAAAATTTCAAGTTACTTTTTCATGTACCAACAACTTCATATTACAGTGAAATGTATTATTAACTTATACTGTGTATGACTCGTCTTTGCTAGTCATCTAGAACCTTCTGGTGCTCAGCCGTAACTGGCAACAGCCATGAAACACGAGGGGGTGGGTAACTGAGAGTGGAGTCGTTTGTTTTGAAAGATGGACTGCAGTACCCAAATCTGACCACAGGATGTCATCCTTACTTCATTTACCTCTATGTGCAAATCAAAAATGGTGGATTGTTTGTGTTTATTAGCACATTTTGCATACATACAGCATACATTACCAAAGTGAAGAGAGACCCATTTGTCCTTTTTTGTTGGTGATGATGAACAAAAAGTTTTTTTTTGTTTTCTGAGACCAAGAAGCTATGGGGAAAAAAAAACAACGAGATTTGGCAAAATTGATGTTTTCAACTTTATAAAGGCCAACATATCAAATTATTTTTATGTCTTGTGGCTACAAAGATTTACAGATCATTTGATAGAAAATCCAAATAATTGCTTATTTTTATCAAAATATTATGAACTGAATGCATAGTTGAGCAAATAAAATAACCCCAGCTTTTCACTGGAAGCATAAGCATTGCTTAACGTCCACAAAGCGTAGTATGCAGCTAGCCATTATGAGTTGGGGGGTGCGTTTCCACCGGCTGCAAAGTGGCATGTCTTGGACACGTCCTAAAAGTGTAGTGTCATTTTTTACAGACTACGCTTCCAGAACCCATCAAACAGCATTTCAGTTTGGGCCAGACAGGAAGTCAAACATGGGACCAGTGTAAGGCATCAGGCAACTTTCAAAATAAAAGACATTCAGCTTTTCTATTGCTTATTAGTAAAAGAAAGAGCGTCATTACCTGTGAAACCTCAGAGGTAAAAGCAAACAGGAAATAAACCACAGACCTTTTGCACACATGCTGCTGTCTTTCTGCTTGCATGTTATCACGTGAGCTCCTGAAATCACGCGTGATCTTGCAATTCTGCCAAGATTTTGTGACCTCATGGGACCAGCGGCTGGGAACACTTGCTGCTGATTCACATCTGAAACGCTCCCAGTGGAGATGTGCTGCTGAGCTTGAGGGGAAAATGTGTCTGTTGCGTTACGTGCTACTTACACATTCGATGGAAAGCCAGGGCAGGAAAACACATTGTTGTGGCCCGCAAACGCTTTCAACTTGGACACCATGACGTTAGAAGTTCCTCTAGTCGAGGGCCACTATTCCACATATTTTAGTGTTTTCCCTGTTTCAACACACCTGATTTCAATCAGCAGGTGATTAACAGGCTTCTGGAGAGCCTGATGAGCTGCTGCACAGATGAATCAACTGTGTTGGAACAGGGAAACAACAAAGAGGTGCAGGATGCCGGCCCTCAAGGACAGGATCTGACACCTGTGCTCTAGTCCAACACACCTGATTTGGATGATGAACAGACTATGGCAAAGCTTAAGGACATGGTGAGCAGGTAATTTAAGGACCAGGAATGGACACTAGTTTGACAGACGGTATTTAAAGTACAGGTATGAGTCCCACCCTCTCCAAATAAAAATGGGACATCATTTTGCTTGAAAAATATGTAAATACACCTTAGACATTTTTTTTTTTTACTTCTGTTGATACAATTTTGACCTGCTTCTCTAAGTTCAAACATAAATGCATCTTAGATGTTTAGTTGAAAATAGTTATTTGATGTCATTAATGTGTTTTAGTCCCTGGTCTCTAGGGCGTCATCTCTAGTTCCCAAACATTCACAATAACAGTGATCCTAAAGAGGACACCATGGCTTCTCTTTAGGACAACAGGAGAATGCAGCAATGTCACCTCTTTCATTTAGTATTTTTTCAGTAGTTTTCCATAAATGAAAGAACAGTACCAAAATAAACTTTTAAAGCAACATTCTACAACTTTTACACCTTAAAATTATGCTTTTTTGTAAAGTTTTTGCGTCATACTATTATATATTATGTTCATTTTCATACCTGTGATAGTGTTGGTGGGTCCCACGTCTTTTTACTTCGCTATACAGTTTTTGTGCTTCGGGTAGTGCTGGAAGTACTGACTGGGTGTCGGTTTACCGCAGAATATGGCAAGCCAAAGAGATAAAATAAGCGTGCATTCTAAACGCGCATTATGTCTGCCAAAATGCGCGTCTTGAACGCGCGTTTTGACGCCAAAGGGGCAAAAGCTCGCTTGTTCTAAAAGCGAGCATTATGTCCGCCAAAACGCGCGTCTTGAACGAGCGTTTTGGCGGACATAATGCGAGTTTAGAACGCGCATTTTTTTTTTCCCTTTGGCTTGCCATAATTGTATAACGTAGACTCGCGGTTTAGCAGTGGCAGATTCACCAATTCAATTCAATTCAGTTTATTTATATAGCGCCAAATCACGACAAGAGTCGTCTCAAGGCTCTTCACAAAGTAAACATTCCAATACAGTTCAGTTCATTAAGCCAATCAGTAAAAAAGTTTCCTATATAAGGAACCCAGCAGATTGTATCAAGACACTGACTGTGTCTTGATACAATCCTCATACTAAGCAAGCATGTAGCGACAGTGGGAAGGAAAACTCCCTTTTAACAGGAAGAAACCTCCAGAGCAGGGGTGCCCAAACCTGGTCCTGGAGGGTCGGTATCCAGCACATTTTAGTGTTTTTTCCGCAACAACATGCTTGATTCAGTGGTTGTATCACCTGTGCAGAAGCTCATCAGGCTCTGCAGAAGCCTGTTAATCACCTGCTGATTGAAATCAGGTATGTTGAAACAGAGTTAAAACAAAAAGATGCTGGATACCGGCCCTCCAGGACCAGGATTGGGCACCCCTGCTCCAGAGGATCCTGGCTGAGTTTGAGCAGCCATCCGCTACGACTCACTGGGGATTGAGAAGACAGAGCAGGCACACGCACCCCCCCCCCCCCCCCCCCCCCCCCACACACACACACACACACCATATATATCAAGTAGTGTTTCTGATTTCTTAGTAGAAGTTCTATTTGGTAAGAGAAACTTTGTTGTCTTTATCTGAGTGAATCTATAATTAATTCAATAGGTGAACTAATAGTAGCACATTCTATGTTAAAGAAAGTAAGATGTAATATCAGGAGAGGGAGAATGTTAGGTGGTTGGCAGCAGTGTGCCAGCCGATGGCCCCCTCCATGAGGCCACCACAGCTCAGCAGAACGCCAGTGTAGCTTCTTCTGGGGAGAAAAACACTTAGAGAGAAAATAAAGTTAACAGCTGAAATAATGCAATCAGAAAGTGGTGGTAGAAGAAATTAGCAGAGTGTGGAAAGTGGTCAGTATGTCCTCCAGCAGTCTAAGCCTATAGCAGCATAACTACAGAGATAACTCAGGATAACCTAGCCTTTTAGATGGAGGCATGTGGGAGGCAGGGCCAGGGAGAAAAGTCTTTAATGACTGTAGTCCCCTCTGTACACTCCACCTCCCTCTGCTCCCCACTCATGTAAACCTGGGCTAACATCAGAATTTAACCATAAGCCCTATCAAATAGAAAAGTTTTGAGCCTAGTCTTAAAAGTAGACAAGGTGACTGCCTCACAGACTAAAGCTGGGAGCTGGTTCCACAGGAGAGGAGCCTGATAGCTAAAATATCTGCCTCCCATCCTACTTTTAGATATTCTAGGAGTCACCAGTAAACCTGCAGTCTGAGAGCGAAGTGCTCTGTTAGGAACATATGGAACAATCAGATCACTGATGTATGATGGAGCTTGATTATTAAGAGCTTTATATGTGAGAAGGAGGATCTTAAAATCTATTCTGAATTTAACAGGCAGCCAATGTAGGGAAGCTAAAACAGGAGAGATGTGGTCTCTCTTTTTAATTCTCATCAGAACTCTAGCTGCAGCATTTTGGACCAGCTGAAGACTTTTGACTACATTCTGTGTACCTCCTGATAGTAATGAATTGCAGTAATCCAACCTTGAGGTAATAAATGCATGAACCAGTTTTTCAGCATCACTCCTGGAAAGGATGCTTCTAATCTTAGCAATATTCCGAAGGTGGAAAAAGGAAATCCTACAAACCTGTTTAACGTGGGATTTGAATGACATGTCCTGGTCAAAGATTACACCGAGGTTCTTTACTTTGTTCTCGGAGGCTAATTTAATACCGTTTAGATCAGGTTATTGACTAAGCAGTTTCCTTTTCTGAGGTTCTGGTCCAAAGATGATAACTTCAGTCTTGTCTGGATTTAACAGCAGAAAGTTTAGAGTCATCCAGATTTTTATGTCTTCAAGACAAGCCTGTAGTCTACCTAACTAATTAGGTTCATCAGGGTTTATGGATAAATATAACTGAGTATCATCAGCATAACAGTGGAAGTTTATCCCATGTTGTCTAATGATTTTACCAATTGGAAGCGTATATATAGTGAAAAGAATTGGTCCAAGTACTGAACCCTGTGGTACTCCACAAGTAACTCTAGAGTATGAAGAAGATTTCTCATGTACATGAACAAACTGAAATCTGTCAGATAAATAAGATTTAAACCAGCCTAGCGCTGTTCCTTTGATCCCTACAACATGTTCAAGCCTTTCTACGAGAATATTGTGATCGACTGTGTCAAAAGCAGCACTGAGGTCCAACAAGACCAGAACAGACACAAGATTCTTATCTGAGGCCGTGAGAATATCATTTGTAACTTTCACTAATGCGGTTTCAGTGCTGTGATACTCTCTAAAACCTGACTGAAATTCCTCAAACAGATCATTAGTGTTTAGATGCTCACATACTCGATTGGCCACTATTTTCTCAAGGACTTTAGATAAAAATGGGAGATTAGATATTGGTCTATAATTCATGAGGTCATCTGGATCCAGAGAAGGTTTCTTAAGTAGAGGTTTAATTACAGCAACCTTAAACTCCTGCGGTACGTATCCATTTACTAAGGATAGGTTAATTATATCTAAACCAAAGGAAATGCTTCTTTAAATAATTTGGTTGGGATTGGGTCTAAAATACAAGTTGAAGGTTTAGATGAAGCCAATATTTTTGATAACTCTGAAAGCTCAACTGCATCAAAACTGTTCAAACACAGATGAGGTTCTACAGTTACCTCTGATGCTGCCTCACTTACTGAGGAAGAAGAAATCGTGTTGGGGAGGATGCTGATGATTTTGTTTCTAATAGAATCTATTTTATTAGTGAAGAATCCCATAAAGTCGTTGCTGCTGAAGGCTAAGGGAATAGCTGGCTCAGAGCTATGATTCTGTGTAAGTTTAGCAACTGTACTGAAAAGAAATTTAGGATTATTCTTATTCTCCTCAATTAGTGACGAATAATATGCAGTTCTAGCTTGTCGAAGCTTATTTTTATAAAGCACTAGACTATTAGACACCAAAGAAAGCTAGAAATCCCTCATCAGAGGAATGTAGGAAAAGAAAAGAAGAACGTGATAGAGCAAGAGCAAAGACCAGAGTTATTATTGGGCCGTCTTTTCCTCGCTGGAGAGCTCTTTTAGAAAGAACAGCACGAACTACGGACTCTAACCTAGCCGTGCTGTTAATGGCTAGGTAAGTAATAAATTATTTCACCAGGGTTATTGTGTTTGGTCGGGCATAAATTTGTTATACAGTCCTGATAAAACTATTTATTCAATGTGTGGAGGTGAAAAAGTTTGCTTTCGTTGTTTTGCCTGACATTAGGAATGTAAACATGCCTCTTATGCCTGAGAGAGAGATTTGATTTTACAACAGTGACGTTACGCAGCAAGCCTCTAGAGGGAGACAGAGACCATATAACTGCAAAGTTGCGTAATGCTGCTTTAAAATCCTCAATTAAGTTACACTGTGGATTTATTAGGAACAGGATGTACCTGATGATGGTGTGGAAGCTTAAATACATCGTGGCTCGTTTCAAATGTTTAATACAGTCAGGATGGATCAGAACCGCTCGCACTATTTCAGAGATTATAACCATAACTTTAAGAGCAGCTTCATTTCAGCCCAACACTGCTGGCTCAGCAGCACTCTGGTCAGAGGAGGTGTTAAAGAGGCGAGGCAGATCAGCACAGGCGTGAGTTACATGAGCTCTGGTACTTAGTGAGGCTGAGGATTTAAAAGTAAGTAGGAGCAGAGTGATCCAGGGCAAGGGTGATGACTCAAGGTGGATTTGTCACACAACAAGTAGTTTGAGCCTTCTTTACATGTTTGTTCAGGTTGTTTCAGCTACTTTCTCTCACCTTAAGAGGATGGACATTATGGGAGGATGTACACGTTTTCTAACTTATTTTATTCATTTCAGTCCATCAGAGGTGAAATATCTTCAAGAACAGATCGTCATTTCCAGGTATTTATGAGAAAGAGGATATGCCACAAGTGAGAAATGTTTCTGATACATCAAAGAGTATTCTAAAAAAACGGTTTCATGTTTCAATGTGGAAAACAACTTCTAAGCTATTGGGAGTCTCATTTCCTGATATTTGGCATCTCTCCTCTGATTGGCTAACAGCAACGCGACTCTACCACTGACTCAGTTTGCTCTGCAACGTTGATGTTTTATCTCCACAAATAACACAAGCCTGGAGGAGTTCTGCTGTGTGGTGGAGTTGCTAATGCTAACGGTTAGCTTCTACTAGCCCAGACGTTCTCTGTTTCCTGGACGCTAAACCAACAACAGCCTTCCCCGTCGTGAGTCAAGATGGGTGAGTCCATGAATGTTAAGTGACAGTGTGACGTAGATCTGTCAGGATTTTCAAATCCTAGAGTTTCACCTAGAGTCTATTTTCTATCAGAAGCTAATGCAGGAGATAGGTGGAGGAGACTATTTTCATGTTCAGCCTGCATGAAAAACAGAGTGACTGATTATAATCAGAAATAATAGTTAAAAAATAATAAAATAAAAAAATAAATAATAAAATTTTTATTTTTAATAATAAATAAATAAATAAATAAATAATAATAATAAAATAATAGTTACAAATTCTGTGAACCACACCTTTAAGTCAAAGATCACACTGTAGGATAAATGGTATTTTAGATAAAAACAGATATTGAAATACTTAATTTACAAGGAGAAAAGTTACATTTTTTAAATTAAATAACCTTTAAGATGCATCACAGATTTGGAATTTTCTGATTTATTTCAAAATGTAGTTAATAGAATACATTTTTATTTCTTTCTTCTAAATTATTAGAAAATTAAGAATTTGGAAGTAAAACATTTGCATGGAAAATTCACTATTTCTCACCAGAGTTACTACTTAGCAATGGTGAATGGATGGATCAGAAACAAGAGTTTGAATGAGTTGCAGTGATGCATTCATGGATCAGGAGAAAGAAGTCATCAGACTGGCCAAACACTGATTAGGCCAACAGGCTGAATATTGGCCAGTTCTACTCACCAGATATTTTTTAGAGCATCTGTTCCAATAATTACTTTTTATAAATAAAACAAACTTTAAAGCAAACATGGAACATGTCCAGACTGATAGCAGATCAAAAGAAAATTCTGAAGAATCCTGACTTTTTAAATCTTTTATGGGTGAAAATGTTTACATGAAGACTTTATTCAATACCTCAAAATTCTCTAAAAAGCTGTAACTCATTAATGCGTTTTGTGTTTTGGTCAGGCCTGGTGCATACAGCAAGATAATTATGCTGATTTTTGACCTGATTCTCCCCTTTCCTCTAAAGATGACCCTGATTATTATAACGGCTCTAAAAATGATCTTATCAGATGTTCCTGCTGTGTGTGGTGTGTTAAGAGTGCTCTGGTCTGCTCAGAAGCATGACGGGACCGCTCCAACCATGAATTAGGGAAATTCAACTTATTGGATTGTCTTGGCCCAAAATGGGTGTGATGTAAGGGCAAAAAAAGCAGCCAGACATGCAGCCAATTAGAAAGCGAGGTGATGGAAGCTCACTACACAGAATGGGGCAACCCAAATCTTCTTCCTATTCCGCCATGTTTGTTTACTGCAGAGTCACATTGTGAGATTTCCAGTCTGACCTGGGAACGTTTGTGAGTGAAATCTGTTCGTGTGTGGTGTGTTGTCTTTGCTGTGTGGCTGCACACCACACACTGCAGGACCTAAACAGTTGTATGATTTTTTTTATGGCCACATGTGGGGTCTCTCATTTTTAAAAAAATTTCAATTGTAATATCTTACCAAGTGATCCAGGTCTAAGTTGGGCATCAATAACAGCAGATAAGTCCAACGTTACCCTGCTGCACATGTAAAAATCTTCCTGCACAACCATATATACCAGTTTATTCACAGGACGCCGGTGTTAGGCTACAGTGACTGGATGAGATGTGGAATAATACATTGGACTTCAGCAAAATGTATATGTCTTCTTTTTCCACTGATGAATCATTTACATTCAAATAGAAAGTGGCCTTTATATTATTTTGAATTAGAGTGGCCTTTACCGCCAACAGAAGGAGGATACAGGAACTTCATAAACATGATGTGCATGATCATTTCAATGGCGTAAGCAAAGGAAGAGGAATAATTGGAAGGTAGAGTGTCTGCTTGCTACATCAGCTGTTGGAGGCCTCTTCAATAGTTTCACTATGCATGCTGCTTTGGCACAAGGCAGCAAAGAGACAGGTGGCAGGAAGTTATTTCAGTAATTAGTAGTAATATCATCAGCTCCTGTTCATGCCACACACACACACACACACACACACACACACACACACACACACACACACACACACACACACACACACGAACGCACGCACACACACATGGCAACACATGCTGCTCACTGCTCACAGGGTGTCAGTGTATCCCAGCATGCAGTTTGGGTGTCTAAAATAGGCTGCTGCACAGCTGGGGCTGCAGGAATGACGGGAGGAGGGGGAGGAGGTGATTACCAGCTAGTTCCTGTTTGCAAACACTCATACTGACGCTGGCCAGTGTGGTCGTCACACTTCATGTTTGGTCTTGTTGGGCTGAATCACGCAGAACCGTGGCAGAGATGAAGGACGGTCTTTGACTGCTGATCAAGGACAGAAGTCGGCCTTAATGTGTGCTTGAGAATGTTGCACCGGTCACAAAGATGTGTGTGAAGTATGTGTTTGATCTGCGTATCCGTTTGTTGGAGGCTGCTGAAACAGTAATTGACTCGTTCATTGTCTATAAAGACACAGTTCTGTTTCTAAATGCAGAATCTCACCAGACTGGGATTGTTGGAGATTAGTTTGAAACATAAAATAGCAAGAAAATGCACAAAATTTCAGTTTGAATCAAACTGAACTGGTGCACCTGATTGTGTGTTTTTTTTTTTGAACAGCAGTAGCACAGGAGGTAGAGCGGGTTGTCCAGTAATCAGAAGGTTGCTGGCTCGATCCTGGCTCCCACCAGAGAATGCTGCTGTTGTGTTCTTGGGCAAGACACTTAACCTGCATTGCCTGCTGGTGGTGGTTGGAGGGACCGGTGGTGCCTGTGTATGGCAGGCCCCGCCTCTTTCAGTGCACCCCAGGGCAGCTGTTGCTAGATTGTAGCTCATCCCCACCAGCGTGTGAATGTGTGTGTGAATGGGTGGATGACTGATTGTGTTGTGAAGCGCCTTGGGGGGTTGTTGAACCCTAAGAAGGCACTATACAAATACAGGCCATTTACCTTTTTTTTGTTTTGTTTCAATTTAGTCCAAAAGGTTCTTAATTATGTCCTCATTTGTTCTTGATTCATCCTAATTTAGGTGCATTTTTTCATATTTATAATGTCAGATTATATATATATATTTTTTCTCCAACCAGTCTCATCTTAGTTTTGATGGTTGCCAATGGTTCTCGAAGTTGTCTCACATTTCTCCCACTGTCTGACCCACAGAAACTCAGTTGACTAAACTAAAGGCATTTATTGCAAATCTGTTTCTAATTTGAGAGAAAAGTTTAAAAACAAGTTTAAAAGTCCAGTGACTTAAAATCAAAACTATTTATGCAAAGAAACTGGAATCTTCACATCCCGTCACCACTGCTGCATCCCAGTGAGATACTGGTTTTACGCAGAAAATACTTGATACAGTAAAAACACATTTTATCATGTTGTTTTAATTAAATGTAACTTTATAAATTAAAGGGACACTAGTCAGTTTTGGCTTGTTTTTAGCACCCCCTAGTGTTCGTTGGTGAAAGCGAAAGTAAAACTTATCTCCTCGCTGAGCGTTCGTCTTTATAGCACCTTAATCTAACTGCTGAAATGTCTGTGTTCATGATCTAAAACATGCAGGAAACATGCTGGAACCAGACTGCACAACCAGGTATGCCAGCTCCATTTTTTTCTAAGTCCCAACAGACCGGACCGGCAACTGTGAAGTTGCAAGTTGAATATTCTGGCCACAGGGGGTGACAGTGGCTGGGTGGTCTTTCATTAACCCTGTAAAGGGTCATTGTAGCACATACTGGCTCAAGATGATTTAAAAAAATGAAAACGTTGCAAAGTGTCCCTTTAAAGCCACAGCTGTATCATTAATCCAATTAATAAAAGAAGCAATTAAAGACATTTTGTTATTGACTGCCATCTTTGAGCTCATAAAACTTCCCATCTGTCTCCTCTCTCGTCACGTTTCCTTCTGAGAATTCTTTTTTCCCACTTTGGTTTGTGAAATGAGTTTTTAATCACTAAGCTAAACAGCCCATCACTTAATAAATCTCAGCAAAAAGGAGAATGGTGAAATAGGTTTTTAACACTTTCCCGCCACAGACTTGGTATTTTAACAGGCGGCATTACCAAACGAGATGTTTTGTTTGAATTTGAGAAATCACAATGGACCAATTTAAATAAATCTTGAGGTGAACTGTAACTAACCTTGGTTTGGTCTGGCTTTTAGCCCTGAAGATGGTTTTGTCATGTTGTATTTCACTTTGCCTGATAGACATGGACATTATTTCAGTGTTTCAGCTTCAGATGAGCTATTTTCGTGAGTAAGGTGGTTTCTTTCTAGGCCACATAAAATACACAAAAAAATGAATAACAACCTAAAATAAAACTGCTGATTTGTAAATATGTCACAGATTACAAACATATATCAGCTGACTGACTTCCTGCTGATGTCAGAGTACACAGTTGATTAGTTCAAATTAAGGTGGAAAGTAGAAAAACTCAAAGGCTTTTATTAGCAGAACTCCTAAACACATGTCACTCTGAATAAAAAGTCTAAAGGCCAAATGTAAAAGCCAGTTCAGCCTCCACGTTCTACGTGTGTGAAATCAGTGTGTTTATGTTTCAGAGGCTGTGCTGATGTGATCAGAGAGCGGGCTCCTGTGATTGCTGTGTGCTGATGTAAACTCTGCTCTGTTGGTTCATGTTTCAGCCCTGAAGGCCCGACTGGCAGGTCTGAGTCGGAGCACATAAACACTCACATGTCAAGGCACAAATGGAGTAGCGTACAATCTCTATGCAAAGTTTTACTTGCAAAGAAAAAGTCTTTAGATGCAAAGATAGAGAAATAATGTAACGCTTTGTCGGGTTATAATAATACACAGGTCATTTGTCTGTTTTACCAAAACAGCTGAAAATAATCTAAATAATCAGTTTGCTCACATTACAGATGCTGACTTGTGTTTTTACAACTTTTAAGTTTTATTTCTGCTTGTTAAGAATGTTTTTATTCTTTACTTATAATTGGAAATGAGAAAAAAGCTAAATTGGGACCCTTTCTAATTACTGACACAACTCTAGTTTCTGTTTTTGTAGTATTTTTGCCCATCGCTCAGACACTTCTCGCCTGACACTCGGTTTGACTTTTGTGATGAATTATTGAAGTTATCTCTTGTATCGGGTAATTGTGATGAATGATTCTGCAGCTCAGCTCCTCCTACATCAGCTCACTGTGTCATGTTGTCATTTGTAACGCAGCGCTGCGGCAGTCGGGTTCAAATGCAGTTTGTCTTAAAATGCAAATAAAGCAGTGCATCAACATTTTCATGCAGGTCATGACCCTTAGTTTTAATTGTTCAACATTTTTTTTATTCTCACTTGTTTTCACATGTTTGCAGCCCTGCCTCAGGCCCAAACTGCAGTGGTAGATTGCTACATATGGGTAAAAAGGGTAAAGTGTTAAAACACATCAATATTCCAGTGGCACCCCCAAGGGATGGCCAGGGGGGCCATAGCCACCCCTGGAATGTTGCCCCCCCTCACAAGGAAGACCACCCCCCTTAATAAATCACATTCATTTTTACACAAGTCATACATTTAGTTTCCTTAATCAGTACATAAATGCTATAGCACATAAACACATTTATTTTAACGAATCACAATTTTATATAATAATTTGAAAAAATAAATAAATGAGAACCCCTTTATAGTTAGTGGATGTTTTTGTTGAAATAGCAACAGACACATTAAAACAATAAAATGCAAAACAGCAACTGAAATAACTGAAATTTTATTTTTCAAATGTTTGTGTTTCTCTAATTTTTGGGAAATGTGTTGATTGCATGTTGCTGTTTAATGAAAATGAATGAAGGATCATTGCAACACCCAGCTACAGGTTAAACTCTCCCAGAGATACCACAGGGACCACTTTGGTGTGCCACCCCAAGAGTTTCATTGGCCCCCTCTAACATTTTCTGATAGCTCCACCACAGACATATATACGTAGACGCCTCATGGACTGGCGCTGCTATAGGAGGTGCCATAGTGGCCGGCCGCCATCTTAGTTGGGTCTCCATTCGCCCCCAGTGCATTCATTTCTACTGAGGAAGGTGCTTACCCAGCTAAAAAACACATTTTATCAAGCTTTTTCACAAAATCAGACACATGGTATGGCATGATAATTAAAATATGAATATAATTAAGCAAAAATAAAATAAATAAAATATTAAATCCCATCAGGTAGGCTAGAAAAGTCAATAGTAATCCCACGTGATCTGTTTTCAATAAGGTTGTTGCAACTGTAGGCTGCACAAAAACGGGCATAGATGTCCATTGACTTTGCAGAATGATGAGACTCATCCAAAATGGCGCTGTTATGCTCTCCAGCGCCCAATAGGGCGTGTACGTGTTCATGTCTATGGGTGTTACTGCCATGTTGACAGTGAGAGGACACAAACACTTCAAGATTAGCTGGTATCAAACTATTTTCTTTTATTTTCTGCAGATTGTCAATCAACTGATTGAAAAACAAGCTGCTCATCATTCATATTTTAGTGCAACATGCCGCTGATGTGTTCTCATTTTTGTTGTTCTTGTGAAGCGTCTTGTGATTTTTATCCTAAGAGGTGCTATATAAAAAATAATTTCTTCTTCTTACACCGAGGTGTGTTTTTGCATATCAGTGCATTTATTTGATTTACAGCTGATGCCTTGCTAATGTTGTTAGAAGGAAATAAGTGCTCCGAGAGCAGCGTGGAGTTTGGGTGCTTTAGCACTTATCCCTCATTTATCACAGAACACAACCTGTCTCCACCTGCATTTAGTGACACAATTTACTTTTGCCTCTTTGCATGAAGAGTCTATTTGTCACTTTAATCTGGGCGCTGTGAGTTTATCTTCCTTCAGTCAGTTTAATGCACATGGCGGTCAGATGAGGCAGTCTGTCAACTCCTGGCTGCATTAAGGTTTCAACAAGACTTTGTGACTCATTCTTCACTGAGATGCGCGAGAGCAGCGTTGTGTTTGCACGAGTACAAAACATCTTGTTTGTGGACCATTTTACACATCTTTGCTCTTACTGTCATGCAAATTTATAAGAAATGACTCACACAAGACATGAGTCATGCCTCTGACTGAACGCATTCACAAAGAAGGTCCTTGTGTCGTGACCGTTGGTTCAATCTCTCAACAAAATACCCTCAAATGCAAATGATTCATTAAGTTTCCCGACTGTAGTATTTGCACATGATGATAGATTGAGCGTGCATTTGAAGCGTATAACAACCTAATCATTTTATTTTGCTATAATTCCACAGCATCATCATGCAACTGCATCTATAAATTCAAATCCCACAGCCCGTGTTGATAGCGGCTGTCTGCCATGTTCCAGGAGGTTCTGAGTGGTCTGAATCCAGGTCAGGCTGCTCCTCTGATAAATGTTGGCTCCCTCTCTTTGATTTCCTGTCTGAGACAAGAAATCATCAATGATTTTCTGCAGCCTTTCAGTCACATAAATCCACAGAGCCCAGACAGTGGGACTCACATTAGACAGGCCCCGTCCAGAAAGCTCCAGGAGTAGTTACGGTGCAGGAGAGTCATGTGACTAGAGGTTAAAGAACAATGCTGTAAATTCATCCAGCCTTTCTTCCTTTTAAGGCAAAAGTTTGAGTGAAGGAAAGAAGCTGGTCAGAATATTTTATACATGAGCAAACACACATAAATCATTCTAATTTAATGGTTTAATGGATAAAAACAAACTGGCCATTCTAGAATTTCTCACTTCATTAGAGATCTTGGTCAATTAGTAGATTAAAAATATCAATGGCCCCTCTAGAGTTAGATTTATTTGCGCTAGCCTTCATCGAGGGCCTTTTTGGGGCAGGTGGGCTGGGGCTGAAGCAGCTGCAGTGGGATCAAGGGAGGGGAGGAGATATGGACGGCAAGAAGAGGAGGAGAGAGGGAGGGGGTGTTCTTCTGAGCTGATGCCATGTCATGTACATCACCCATAAATCTCTGTCCTGGAGAGAAAGAGTGAGAGAGCAGCTCGCGTTTGCATTTCATTAGCCTCCTCTCCGGTCCACCTTTACTCCTCTTCTCCCCAACCCCGTCTCCTCTGACTGCTGTTTATTTTTGGCCCCAGCATACCCTGAAGGCCTGTGAAGTAATTATTTCATAAAGTTACACCTCTGCTGTCACAGATGCCCACAGTTGGCACGCACTTGAAAAGCCTAAGCCAGTGATTAACATTTGAAGGCGGGCAGCCAGAGAAAATCACAGCTACCTCAATTTCTAGAAATACTTTGTGCATAACAAGTAGATGGAGTGTGGACTAAGGGCAGATGCAGGGTAATTTTACACACTTGTTTCTTTGATGAAAGAAAACTCTTGAAAGAATCATACGTTTCAGTCAAGTAATACTTTAAAACATTTTTTTAAATGTGTGCCCAAGTCAGTCTACCAGCACACTGAAGTAATACAAAACATAAAGGATTCTCACATTTAGATGGGCGGATGAATGAGACTAAAGGGGACATATTGTTAAGTTATAATAGCTCTATGGTCAATAAAGAACATGTTCATGAGGTTATTTGCGTTGAATCCCCCTCACAAAAAGCAACTTCAGCACTTTTATTCTTGACATTTTCAGCACCTTCCAGAATGAGGCGCTCCAGGGCTCTGTCACTTTAAAAAAAACAAGCAGGAGCTGACCCACCAGGAGCTCACACACCAGGATTTCTCCAATACCCTAGCTCTTTCTGGACTCCCCTCCTAACTTAGACCCAGGACAACAGACCAGTGTGCCCCCCCAACACACATGTTTGGAGTGTTTATAGAGGCAGTAGACCATGAGGATGCAAAAGGTGAGTTTTGCATAATATGTCTCTCCTAAAGTTCAAGGCTGCACTGTTCCAAACTTATATTTTGTTGCTGATGGCACACTTTAAGTTTGTTTTAGATTTTAAAATGTACTTTTTGTTTGGAAGTACTCAAGAAATCCCATGCATATGTGTTGGTGGCAATGGAAGACCTACAACCAAGATGGCTGCCACAGCCACTCAGTGTTAGCAAGCACACACCCAGCATAGAGCCTGGCACTGATTCCTCTGCAACACACACAACCAGAAGACATGCATGCTCACAAAAACAAAATAAAAAATATGCAAAAACTCTTTCTTAGGTAGGAGATGAGCATCATCCCAAACACTTGATGGGATGGTAAACTGTACATCATCCACTGGAACGCTTCAGTCAAACAGAAACGAATTATTGGGTATACATCTACAGCTGATTTACTCTTGGAGTGAAAACCAATAAACATGGCAATACCTCAGTCAGTTTAGAGACAGTGAACTGAAATTTGGTGTGGTAGCTGAGAGTCACAACAATATTGTGCATAAGGCTATTTACAACAGTGCATTTCTTTATGATGTTTGGTTTGATTTTGTTGAAATTTTGAGTTGTGAATTTAAATTTCTGCAGCTGCTCTCTTATTGCTTGTGTTTGGAACAAACTGTTAAAAATATATATATTTAAAAAAAAACTTCCTCAGGTTTGGAGAAATTTCTAACACCAACTTTTTCTAAATTATTTAGAATATTTTAGGTTAAAAACTTTAGCAACTTTAGGTACAATTTAAAATTTCCCTAATTTGGGTCAAATTCACAAAACTATAGGCAAGATATAAAGTTGTTTTAGTTTCTTGTAGATGTAATAATAATGATTTCTAAGATGTTTTATTCTTTGATTTAATTCTTCTGAATTAGTTTTATACCAGTAAAGTCCTCCATCTGAGTCTCCGAAGAGGACACCAGTGTAGGACAAAGTGAGACAGGACAAATGGGTGTCTGTGACTTTCTGATGTAAAAGGTTACACGTGCAATTCCCATGAAAAAATCTGCATGAATACATCATATATTAAAATTCACACGCAAACACACAAATACCTGTCACTGCTGCTTTTCTCTCAGATCATAAAAGTGCAGACACACAAGGGCAGAGTCAGACCCATCATGATTTTCAGAAGTTATAAATAGAGGAAAAGCTAATAAACATTTATGGAGTGGCTGTAAATCGCCTGCAGTATAAATGCTTCACAATAAGCTCCGCTATCCCCACAATGTCATCTGAATGCCCTTTAGCGGTGAGGCCATTACTCATCTGGCCCCCACAGTGTTTTCAGCCAGTGCTCCTATTGGCTGCAGATCCACAGTGGTCCAATCAGAAGACTCAAAGGGGATGGGTTCAGAGTGTCCTCTCGATGACATCATGACATCTAGCTATTAATTTATCTCTAGAGTGTGAAATATAAGGGAAACAAAATGTTATTGTCTCTTAAATATGTCAGTGAAGCTATTTGTGTGTTTGTAGAAGAGGGATTACTGTTGTCACCACCAGGGATTAGGCGCTTTGGAGGATGTATGAGCAAAACTTCAGCATTAACAGAGTCAAAGTGGGAAAAAAAAGGCTCAAAGGGAGGCAAGTTGTTATGTTTTAAGTCTGGTTCTTTAATTCTTGGATTCATAATCATGCATTTATTTAAATTATTTAAAAAGTTTGAACAGTTTTAGTAGCCTGGTAAGCCATCCTATATATGTAAATACATAAAGCCACGAGCCATTGAAACCATCCAGTCATATGACTTAATCTACTGTTATCTTTCTACCTCTCTGCACAAAATTAGACCACGCTAGGATCAGTCAGAGCAACGAACAACATGACGTATTCATCACTATGGATGTCAGTTAACATGGAAGTCCACAATACACCATTGAAGAACAGGAAGAAGCAAAAACATCCTTAAATGACTTAACTACCTCTATCTGCTCATGCCTCAAAGAAAAGCCCAACTCTAAATCGTCCAAAGTTGATGCCAAAGCCATTTCAAACAAGCGCTGTTCCTGAGTGGACACCATCTTTGTTTTTCTCTGTCACAGCTCTGGTGCTAAGGCAGCCCAATAAGCATAGTGTTGTGATTGGCCAGACCATCGACATATATATAATGGACAAAGCCCATTCATTTGGATATTAATATACAAAATGATTCATAATGGGAGGTTCCCACCGCCTCCATTTTGGCCGTGCCACACATCACGCCCAGACAATCCATAAATGGGAAAAGAGGTGGAGCTGAGGGTGGGGCAGTGAGGGTGGGCGATAACGAACTACTAGCTAAACTGAGTTAACCCCCGAAGCTAAGATGGAGGACAGAGAACCATGCGACCGTCTGGCCTCCGTGCGAGGCTGCAGCAACGTTGGTCGTCTGTGGAGCTCTAATATGGACTGTAAAAATACAAACAGAAGCTCAGACCGCTGCGATTGGAGCCAGGCACCCTGGCTGCTTAAGTGAGCTCACGCTCCACTCCGTCACGGGGGAGACCAGTGGGACATTAGCTACATGCTAACTTGAAGCTAGTGGAGTTTTTTGGGAGCTTTTAGAGAGTTGAATCAAGAGACAGGAGAGGTGGGGCGCCCGCTTTGCTGATCCGCAAGGATGAAGCGGCACATCCACGGATCTCTGATTGCAGGGCTGCCGCTGTTAAAAGAAGAGGCCTGTTACCAAAACTCGGCAAACCTCCATTGTGCAGCCGCGACCTCGCAGATCTTTGACCGCAGTGGGCCAGCGAAGCCCTGAAGCCTCCACTAGCTAGCCTCGGTTAGCTTACCTAGCTCGAGTTTCGGTACCCAGCCAGCCCCACCAACATGTTATATTTCAACCCATCTTTGACCAAGCAGGGTTATGTTAAATGCACAGCCTTTTCTCCATTCAACCAGGGAAATAAAGTACAGAAATATAATTTTACTTACTGATAAAAATGAAGCAGAAACTTCTTGGATGATGTCTTGGTGTAATCAATACCACAGCTTGCCCTCTTTCTTCAATTAATTCCATGATTAACATCCAAACACGAACACACAGAGGACACAACTAAAGTTCAGAGTCGAAATGGCCGAACATCTATTAATGTGAGGCTGAGGCCTTCCCCGGAGCTAGCCGCTTACGCTAGCTCTGACGCTCATCTAATTATTCATAATTTCAAGCATTTATTTACACCTAAACGGAAGAGTTACAAAAAAAATCACCCCCTCAGAGTTGTCATGACTGTAAACTAGACCTATTAAACACAAAATGGTTTTTTGAACCAGGCTGAAAACATGTTTATTTCTGCTGTGAATTTGGCATTCTTAACATGGGAGTCAATGAGGATTTGCTCACTTCCGGACCCACCCCCAGTGGATGATGGTGGAACTGCAATTTTTTGGCACTTCCTTGTTTGCATCAGATCTGAGTGCTTCAGCTTTATTCATCCTAAATCCTTGACAAACTTTTTCTCAAACCATGTGACAATCAAGGCTTCATTGTTTTAACAAAAACATTTAAAATCAACAAAATTTGAGAAAAACTGAACTAACCACTGATTAAGTTGATTGATAGAAACAAATTTACCATATTATTGTGTTACCATGAAAAAGTTAAAGTAGAAAACAAAATCTGTGGCAACATTTTATAATACTTTGCTGTTCCTCAAACATTTTAAGTATATATAGTATATTTATTATTGTGTATTAATTCCACACCGAAAAAAATTATTTATTTTTTATTCTATGTCTTCTTGTTTAGGCTGAAGCAAAGGATGATGGGATTGTTCTGTAGCTGCTGTGCCGATCCTGAGCAGTGATGGAGTGTGTTATGTTTTAAAAGCTAATTAGTGTCACCAGCAGTATCAGCAGCCATCAATCTCAGCCTCAGTAAATAACCAAAATGGACCAAATAACCAAGTTTGGCTCATGATAGTGGATGTAGCCTTTGTTGCTAATGATGGTCATTAGCCGTGCAACGGCTAAATAATAGCATCTTAATTAATTTGTTTCAGACAAAGTTTGTGATAGAATTTAATTATATTAATGGGTGAAAGCCACAAGGTAAAACACAAGAAGACTGGAAACCAAATATATGGACGTAAACGCAGATTAGATTACATGCTTCACGGCGTGTCCATAACCTCTAACTGCATTCACATAAGCACATGTATATGCACATGCACTAACACAGGCTCAAAATAATAATTCTGGTTCATATGTGTCCCTTTACCATGTTAAAGTGTGGTTAAAACCTTTATTAGCCAAATGTGATTATCTCATGGAAAATATAAGTCCAGCTAAATGCTGATATTTCAAACTTTCTAACCTACGTTTTACATCAGAAGCAGTTTTGAGTCAGTCTCTTTCCCAGTGTGGATTCCCCTTGTTATTGGTTTTATTTGTGGTGTCTTAAAGGGAGGGTGTCTAGTTTGGGAACCTCCGGGTCATATCTTTAGTTTTTTGAAGAAAAATTATGGGGTTGGTGAATTGAGGTGCTTCACAGCTGAAAAGGAAGCTGCCAGGAGAGTTTTTGCTCAGTTACGTATCTTTCAGTCTTATATGAAGTTATCAGAGATGGAACGACATTGGGTCTGCAGTGATGTGGGCGTAGTTTTGGTCTGCTGTCTAAAAAATGGAGCTGGACTGATTTACTGGTCCATCTGTATTTCAACCCTCATCTATGGTCTTTTGATTTGAATTATGACCAAAAGCGGGCCAGGCCACTGGGAAGTATCCCGGTGCTCCCGATGGCCTGTCCACCACTGGCCTAAAGCCCGGGACACAATGTGCACTTTTTGGACATCCTAGACTTGTCTCTCATCGTGAACACAGTCGTGACAAAAAATGGTGAATGTGAGGGTGATTTCCAGGTCTGTGGTTGTCCAGTGTGATCGGCCAAGCAACATTTTATTGAGTACTCTCATGACCAAATTCAGTCTTAAAACAGTGTCAGAAAACCTACGACACCAGTCTGCAATCGACCAATGAAAATACACCCAGGGAGCGATGTGAAAAGGTAGTGAAGAAGAGTGTACAATGCGAGAGTAGCATTAGCAACAATGGAGGCTACACGCAAGAACATGTGGACCACTCCTTTTGGAGTTTGGTTCAGAGTCTAATAAAGGAAATGCAAACACTGGAGCTTTATTCTCTTTTTATCGTTGTTGTCTTGGGTACCAGCGCCGGTGCTCCTCCCACCTAGAACACCGTTCATCACGGAGTGTATCTGCCAGCAACCTCCACCCCACCCCACAAAGGGTCAGTTAAGTGCTTTGTTTTTATTTATTTATTTATTTATTGTTCTTCCTTGTGTTTAATTGCTTACTGCCAGTCTCAGAGTTCCTTACCTTTGGTATCACTCCAGTGCTCCATCAAATCTCCCAACTGTCTTGGTATCCACTGAGTAAATTGTCCCGAGTTTCTCAATTGGTTTATTTTCTTTTTAGAGCTTTTACTTTCTCCAGTATTGTCCTTAGAAGTTCTGCCTCTGTTTCTTGAACTTAACCCCGGCTTGTCACAGGACGTGAAAGCGGCGCACAACGTGAAAGCGGCGCACAACGCAATAGCAGCGTTTTACCCACAAGCTCATTCCCAACCGGCAGCGTTTCAAATGCGAAACGGGAGCGAAAGCATTCCACACAGCTGATCCCGCGAGGTCACAAAATCACGGGAGAATTGCAACACCATGCGTGATTTTAGAAGTCCACACAATAACAAGCATGGAGAAAGTCAGCTGCATGTAGCCAAAAAGTCTGTGGTTTAGTTTCTGTTTTGTTTACATCGGCTACGGAGGTTTCAGAGGAAATGATGTACTGCACCTGCCTTTTATTTTGGAAGTTTCCGGATGTTCCACGCTGCCTTCGTGTTTGACTTCCTGTCTGTCCCGATCTAAACTGCGGAGTTTGATGTGTTTCAGAAGCGTAGCGCGTAAAAAATAGAGTCGAGACGTAATGATAGCGTCCCGTCACTTCTGGGACGCGTCCAGAATGTTACACATAGCTGCCAGTGGAAAGGACCCTGTCCACTATAACGGAGGCTAATTGCAGCGTGGTACATTTCGTAACGCTTTGATTTGCGGTGGAAAGCAGGGGTCAGGTCTGGCAAACACTAACATCATGACAAGTGTACAAAACTGAATCTGAAGCCCTATAATGGTCTACTTTTGAACCCTTCCAAGCAAATTTTTTACAGTACTATGGTTTTAAAATACTCACTGCATTCTAAATTCTACCATTCCACATACCATATAGTTTATACTTATTTTATTCCATTCACACCAAAGCACATACTACAGGGCATTTTTACGTTTAAATAATTTGGAACATAGTTCTACTTGCAGTGACTCACACTGAGAGTCACTGCAAATGAAAGTTTATGTTAGAGCAGGAAACATTATGACCACCACCTGCTGTGACTTACTATCCCCATAGTGCTGCAGCTGACCAGGTTAAAATGTCCTAATTCAGTAAATTCAGCCCAAGTCTACACCGACGGAGCCTCCTTATTAACTCTCTGTGTCTGCTGCTCTTTTTCTCTGAATTCACTCCTTTTTCCTGTCATCTTCATCCTCTTCTTATTTCAACTCTCCCTTTTAGTCCTCCAACTCCTCCTCCCTTCTCTGGACATGAGTACAGCCAGATCTATTACCAGGCCCTGCAGATGTACTGAAGCAAAATGAGAGACTTTGATTTTCTAATACCATTAGACTATATATAAACAAGTGAGTGTGTGTGCATCTGCACGAAGTGATAGTGTGTCTTTGGGTGGGATAATGTGGAGTTCTGATGGAGAACTCAATAAGACAGGAAGAGCTGAGATTTATTAGTGGGACAGAAGTCCAAAATCAATCAGGTGATTGAATCAGGATATTATTGGTCATAAATTAGAGTTGTTTATGTCAGAGGAGGGAAGGAGTGGACTAAAGAAAGACACTGAGTGCTGTACAAACAACAGCAAGCTAAGCTGGTTGGTGAGCTTATTTGATTCTTTGTGTCATGCCCAGTACATGCCCCAGGTAGTTAGATCACTGGAATGTCCTTTTCAGCAATTCAAAGCATCTTTTCTACTCCATAAGTAGTGCAGTATGCACTTCCTTGTCCAAGTTCATTTTATTTTTAATGTTAGATAGGTTGAGTTTAAAAATATTCAAATGTTTAAAAAAATAATCAAAATATGAACAGTCATTAAAGGTGACGTTCTCTGAGAAATGTATATTTGTTATTTTACTCTGAGTTTCATATACATGCTGAATGTAAAAATAGACTTCAAACCCTTATTTTCTGCATTAGCCGCTGAAAGAAAATAAGAAAAACACTTAGGTGAGAAAAAGTCACTCAGATCTATGTGAGACTGTAAATTAGCATTCATGGACTCACTCATCTCGGCTCGCGACGCAGAAGGTTGTGTTGATTTTTGCAGCCAGGAGAGAGTGAAGCATGTCTTGGCTACTAGAAGCTAACTGTTAGCATTAGCAACTTCACACCATGGCAGAGCATGTTTGTTTTGTGTTATTTGTGGAGATGAGACATCAATGTTGCATTTTTTGCTCCATAACCCTTGCTGCACACTGGAAGCATCGGCGTTGCGGAACGGCAGCGGAACGGTTTACGCGCGATTTTCACTGCTTGCCAGTGCACACTGGGAGAATCTCAGCCACAGAGTGGATTCACCGCCGTGTTCCTCACTGGACTCGCGAGATCACAAAATCCCTCGAGACTTTCGCCATCCTCCTTGCTCGACTCGCAAGATCACAAGATCCCTCGAGACTTCAAAGGTCACATTTTGTTTATGCCGTCCGCCATTAAACCAAAAAGAAGGAAATGACGCTTGATATCGCTGTGTGATGTCATATATAATGTTTTTACTCACCACTGCCAGGATTAAAGCCATGAAAAACACACCGCTGCACTTTTTGAACGATGCGGTAAGTAAATAAGCCGTGAGGTCACATGTATAGATATAATCTACATAGAATATGAAATCGCATCGCTGCAATAGACATTTATTTTGAAAATTACCGGGCATTTTACACTGAAACCGAGTGTGATTTCCTGTCTAGCCCTATGTTAACTGTGGAAATTGACACATCCCAGAAGCGGCACGCGACAAAAATAGAACTTGATCTTTAGCGGCACGGCGTACCACTTCTGGGACGCATCTGGAAATTGCTGCGTTGCGGCTGTTTTGTGTCATCCCCATAGACTATAATGGATTCTATTTGAAGCAGCGCCGTTCTGCTGTCGTTCCGCACCACTGATGCTTCCTGTGTGCAGTCGGCTTATGGAAAGCAAACAGAGGCAGCGGAAGAGTTGTGTTGCTGTTAGCCAATCAGAGGCGAGATGTTTGAATATCATGAGTAAGACTCGTAATCCTGTCGTTTTTCTGCTCCGCCACTCCTCTGGCTGACTTCTACTTCCTGAAACAAGATTGCCAGAGCTTTTTATCCACAGAAAACGACTCAAAAGTCATTCATTCATACTAGAGACTACTGCACATTTATTGAAATAACAAGTGCACGTACTTAGCACAGATCTGTGCGTATGATCTATATGTGTGCGCATAGCAGTTCTGCTATTTCCCTTGACCGGTTTTTTATGTCGTGGGCCTATTATGTGCTTATTGTAATAACAAAAATGTTTATTGTTATGATGAATCACTGAAATGTCTCGGCATAATTTTTTTCCCTGTAAAAATTAATAAATCGCAAAAAAAAGAAAGAAATCACTTATTTACAACTATGTAGATTAAACTCCCTGCTAGCTACAAGAAATGGAGTGAGTGTTAGTGTTTACTGTCCAGGAGAGGAGGGATCCGGATTTGAGACTCCCTGGATGGGGAGGTCATGATGACGCAGCCACACCTCATCCAGCTGTTTGTTAACAGCTTAAGGGAAGAAGCAGCTGAGACAGGAAATTGCATGTGTGAAGCCAAAAACTGCTTTGGGGGTGTTTTTGATTAGGAAATAACAATATAACATGGGCAAAAGCTTCAAAAAGTGGATTTTTATATGATATAATCCCTTTAAGACTAAAATATCCATAAAAATAGTTAAAATTGCCTAATCCCATCAATATTTGAAGCAAAATGGAAACTGTGCTTGTGAGATAGTTCCCAAATTCCTTAAAAACTGTGTGAGTTAAATTTGCAATGTCAGAATAATTCTTGAACAGGACAAATTTCCTCTTCAAATAGTTGAAGTCATCTTTGGAACCATTCTCAAATCATTTTAGTTTCCATGAGTCCACAAGTTCAAACTTTGACTTGGAGACCAAACTGTGAGTAAAATTAGAGTAAACTTCTAATAAATTGAAATCAAAATTAAACAGTTCATACATAAAGTATAACAAGAGAACACAATGGTCACAATTAGTTTGCAATTTTGTCATATGCCCCATGTGACCCAGGCAGATATGACTTCTTGTAATGTGTCGTATGTTGCTATTCAGTGTGAAACCAACTAAAACTTTTCTCATTTTCTTGCATTTCAGTGTCTCACTAAAAGTTACAGTTAAACCAATTGCTTCATCAGACAGTTCTCCTCATCAAAACATCTGGTCTTGCAAGCATTTTCAATTAATCTACGAGATCTCAAACTAAACCCTCACCTGTTCCAAGACCATCTGCTATTTTTTATTCCATCTATTTCTTTTTCCTTCCTACTTTCCTCTTTTTCTTTCCTCTGTGTCTGTAACCAGCTTTTATCAGTGGGGTTTTTGTCTATCAGCTACAAGGGCATGCCTTTGCAGAAGATGAACCCATACAGTGTTCCTGTCTTTGTCACTGTCTTCTACTCTTCTTTGTCTCGTCTTCCTTCTTATCTGACTTCATTTCCTCTTTTCTTCATTTTGTCCTTTTTTCTGTCCTGAAAGAGCACACACACATGTATGTTCTTCTTCTGTTGCTCTTTTGTCATCTGCCTGTGTTCATTAACCCAGAGCATCAGACATGCATCAGAGCACTGGTCTGGCATGGAGCCTGGCACTGATCCACTGCAACACACAAAAAACACAAAACACACAACCAGAAGATATTCATGCTCAAAACATTTTAAATAAATAATTATGCAAAAAAATAGACACATGTGCAGTATAGAGCCCAACCTTCCTCAAATACTCTCTCTCACCCACACACACGCACGCACGCACACACGCACACACACAGTCTTGTCTGTAACCACTTGTAGGGACCCAAGACAGGACCATGCTTTGTGGGAACCACCCTTTCTGAAGGTTATACAACAATGTTAAAAAATTCAACAGATATGCTAGAAATGCAGTGAGCACAGAAGTCACTTTAAAATACCAACTGAACAAAGTGCTTTGACCAGGGTTTTAGTCCCCACAAAAAAATGTGTCCCCATGTCGTGAGTGTGCTGTCTGGCTGCGGTTCCCACAATGGTGCAAAGACACACACACACACACACACACACACACACACACACACACACACACACACACACACACACACACACACACACACACACACACACACACACACACACACACACACACGCACACACACACAGGCCTCCCATCCATCAATCTTAGCTCCTTGATTAGATTAGGCATTATTAATGGAGGGCCTGTGAGCCGAGCAGACAGTGGGGTCACACTGAGTTTAATTCCATTCTCAGATAACTTCATTTGGCCTGATGCGATTGTTATTGCCCCGGTGCTAGATGTTTATAGGAAACAATAGCCCCCATAACACATCCAGACATCCTATTTAAAGAGGGTCAGCCAGGGGCGTTGGATTCTGCAGCTCTTCCTCCTGCTGCACCGAGTCCAGTGTCGAGGCTGATTTAAGGGCTTGACCATTTCCCATACCTGGGGAAAAAAGCATTTACAGGCATATTGAAATGTATTACCTTCATTGAGCAAGCACAAGTGTGTGCTTCCATGGAAGCAAAGGAAGCTGTGCTGGAATTCTGTGATAATCCCAAGCGTAGTTTTCAGTGAGCGGTAAATCTTATTTTATTGGTTTGTCACAGGGAGTTCTCCTACGAAGAAAAAACATCAAGCATAGATGGCTCAAGTTTAAAATGTGTGGTAATCGACAAGGTGAATAAAGCTGTCAGAGGGGCAGTGACAGAGGGTAACAGGGGGAACTGATACAGGCTGCACTAAGAAGGACAAATAAAGTGGAAGGGTGCAGGATTTTGGTTCTGAATAGCACAAACATTTAGAGATAGACTTATAGGGTAGACATTTAAACGCCAGGCACAACAGCTTTGAAAAACACAAGAAACCACAGGCGTGCTTTTAAAAATTCATCATCAGCAACCACACTATTTGTTGTGACTTTAACCATATTTTCATTAGGAAACTGTGTGCCCACAAAGTGAAACAAAGGCTACGTCAACTTGTGTCAGGGTAAAACAATCTTAGATTTTTTTCCTCTTATATTTAATGGACGGTAAATGAGCAGATACTTTCATCCCAGAACACAAACCACATTAGCAAGAGCTGGAGTTTATGTCCAAACACAACAGCCTGCGGAGCACCATTCTGTGGTTCTCATTTAGATATTTTTATTCCATGTCACATCGATGTAACAGCCACTGGCATTTCACTCACCACCTCATCGGGGTGAGGTAATGCCTCAAGGTCAGAGGATCACAGAAAAGGAATAAAAAACAATGAAAAGGGGGATTGGAGTTAATCCAGGAGCTGTTACGAAAAAGCTTATCGTGTTGCTGCTCTTGTTGGTTTTAGCGTGCAGCTGATGGACCGTTCTGTGCAGGAGGGTTGGTCAGCGCTCAAACCAGCATGGAGGCCCCAGCAGATCCAGTTTCCTCTTGATGGATGGGTCTGGCCAGAAACAGTCAGTGGAGCTGTGACCCTGTTGATTGCATGCATGTTTCATGGGGCGATCCTGTGGATTAGAAACCCACAGTGTCTTCTTCATTCTGCCTCTTTTCTGGATAGCATCATGTCTGCTTTATTGGCAAAGTGTAAAAAGAGATGATCAGGATATTTCCTCAGTTCTTTTGGTGCATGATGCATACAGTACTGTATTGATTTATTCTGCTTTTGCTTTTACATACCAGATGAAAATAACCAAATAATACAAAATTTCAATTTAGTTAATGGGAGAAGCAACTTAGTTTTAAGTGAAAAAGTAACTATTGTAACTTTTACAGTACTTGAACTGAAAAGTGTTCATTTATGAAGACTTTAGCACTAAGGTTGTAATCATTTAATTAAATTAATCAATTTATTTATGTATTTTTCTTTTAATTCTATCTCAAATTTGTGATCCTTGAGTATGCAGTGGCACCCAAATTTTTATTTTTTATTAGTGTGTGTGTGTGTGTGTGTGTGGTGGGGGGGGGGGGGGTCTTGCAGTGAATAATTTGGGGTGGCACACCATTTTGGTTTATAATGGTAACGTTGGGAGCTTTTAGCCTGTTGCAATGCCTTGCTAGCCAAACTAGACCAAATTCTTGCCTTGCAAAGTTTGGTCTAGGCACGCTTCATTGGAACCCTCGCAGCCCGATCCACTGCTGTGGCTGTCCAATCACAGCTCGCTATTGTTTTGGTTGGGCCAATCACAGCGCTCTATATTGTGGGCCAATCACAGAGCGGGAGTAGCCGATGACGTCAGAGCTGCGGTCGCGAACACAAACAACATGGCGGCAGCGTAGGAACCACGTTCATTTGAAACGGCTTTGTCATCAACATTGGATTATTTAGACTCCAACGTGCGTAAGTCTGTCGGCTATACTTAGCGGCTTCTTATTTTTATCAAACAAAGTAGTGCAATGTCCCAGTACACCTGATATTCACATGTTTTTATACAAAAACGACAGAAATCATTGATGTTAGACGCCATTGCTGCCTCCCTCTTTTCCGTCGCTGTGATTAGGTCACGTTGTCCGTTACTCTGATTGGTCCTAGCGCTATCCAATTGCGTGCTGACGGTTTGAAAGACAACCGTAGATCCCGCCCCACGACTGAGAGCCGTCAATGGGTCGTGGCCAGACTATATATTCACATATATAGGATGGCTTGCCAGGCTAATGCCTTGCATGATCCTTATCATTAATGCAATATACATCAAGCACATTTACCTGAAATTTGAGATTCACAAACATTTCAGGGCAAAGACAACTTTTTAAACATTTATTTCAATTCTTGTTTCAAAATTTGCTGCTTTGGCATTTTAGAACAGTTTGATCCAACTGTTACTGTCTTAACAAAAGCTTCCACAGACACTATTGATATTTATATTAGATACTTTTTATTAAATAGTTATGCATTTATTTATTGGCTTGTATGTATTGATTAAAGAAGATGGATGTGGTTTGCGTAAACATTAAAGCAGCATTCCGCAACTTTGCAGTTATATGGTCTCTATCTAGAGGCTTGCTGCGTAACGTCACTGTCATAAAATCAAATCTCTCTCTCAGTAATAAGAGGCATGTTTACTTTCCTAATGTCAGGCAAAACAACGAAAACAAACTTTTCCACCTCCACACTTTGAATAAATAGTTTTATCAGGACTGTATAACAACTTTATGCCCGACCAAACACAATAACCCTGGTGAAATCATTTATTACTTACCTAGCCATTAGCAGCACGGCTAGGTCAGAGTCCGTAGTTCATGCCATTCTTTCTAAAAGAGCTCTCCAGCGAGGAAAAGACGGCCCAATAATAATTCTGGTCTTTGCTCTTGCTCTATCAAGTTCTTCTTTTCTTTTCCTAGATTCCTCTGATAAGGGATTTCTAGCTTTCTTTGGTGAATCTGCCACTGCTAAACCGCGAGTCTACGTTATACAATTATGGCAAGCCAAAGGGATAAAAAAAATGCGCGTTCTAAACTCGCATTATGTCCGCCAAAACGCTTGTTCCAGACGCGCGTTTTGGCGGACATAATGCTCGCTTTTAGAACACGCAAGTTTTTGCCCCCTTTGGCATCAAAACGCGCGTTCAAGACGTGCATTTTGCCGGACATAATGCGCGTTTAGAACGCACGCTTTTTTTTATATCCCTTTGGCTTGCCATATTCTGCCATGAAACAACACCCAGTCAGTACTTCCGGCGCTACCCGAAGCACAAAAACTGTATAGCACAGTAAACAGATGTGGGACCCCCCAACACTATCACAGGTATGAAAATGAGCATAATAGTTGATACTATGATGCAAAAACTTTACAAAAAAAGCATAATTTTAAGGTGTAAAAGTTGCGGAATGTTGCTTTAATATGATTTATTAAAGGGGGGAGTCTTTCATGGGGGAGTGGGGGGTTGCTAGCAGTTTTCCAGTGGTGGCCATACCCCCCCTGGCCACCCCTTGGGGGCACCACTGTAAATATGTGCAGCTGTATAAATGTCCAAATAGAAATCTGAGTTTCACTTCCTCTGTTGTCAACAATGTACTCCAAGTAACCAAGGAATGCAATCATCAGGACCATGGTTCCCTTTGGACTTATAAAATTGCCTTCCTGACTTTAATGGTGATGTATTACAAAATTTCAATGTGGCTGAACGCTGCAATAAGGAACAAAGAGAGAGGCTAGAGCAGTTTTTGTTCTTGTGACCTTGTACATGAGCCCTGTTCTGCTCATTGTGATGAAAATAAAGTGATTCTGGCTCTGGTATTAATGTGACGGTATATGAAGGGGACAAAGGGAGTTTTAGTTCCTCCTCACACCTGGTGCTTGCTAGCAGCAGTGCCCAACCCTTCCAGCGCTACAGGAGAGCAGGCTCACCACGGACCGTGCAAGCTGTCAGAAAACCCTCGGTGTTCATAATGAGTGTGTAGAGTAATGCATCACACTGCCGGTGCTGCTGGAACCAGAGGCGTGCTGGGCCTGCAGCAGACTGGAAGAAAGTTAATCATTGACTTAGAGGGTATTCTCCAAAGTTTTTGTTCTCTTTTAAATGGAGGGAAACCTAATGGGCAAGAAGATTTCTCAGTCTGATGACAAATTAATTCGGCCGAATTCTACTGAGAAGGTATAACAAGAATTCAGCTGCATGTAGCTGATGTTGGTAGCTTCTTTCATGCATGTTCACCAGTGGTAGAAAATGTTATCCTTTCATGTTTAGCATGTAATATGAAAAGGGAGGTGTTCAGCTGAATCTGAAAATCTTCTAGCCCATTTGAAAGACAAGGTGTGATAAAAAACAGTTCACTGTTTTACAATTAGGTCATTGAGCCAGTATCTCACTGGGCTGGAACTGGTAGTGAGAAACGATGACTGGCTTTTGCAAGGAAGTTTCCAATGTGTCTCTAAACATTCACAAGATTTCACAATTCTCCAACTGAGCAGAAGTTGCTCGGATTGGAACTTAGGCCGACGTCAATGTCGTTTCACAAGTACGCAAGTTCAGACAAGTACGAGACATATTAACATTGTGGCTGAATTGCAATAAAAAAAGAAAACTTCAAGACAATTGCAATTTGCTTGTATATTTATTAGGGTGAGGGAGACTCAATTAAAAAAAATTAATCTAATTAATTCGAGGCCTTGTAATTAATTAATCTTGATTAATCGCATTTTAATTGTTCAAGAAAATTTGCCCCGAAAGCAATTTTTTATTAAAAATAATGAGACAGAGAATCAAACAATAGTCATTGACATTATTATTGTAAACACAAGCTCTTTTCATTTCTAAAAAATGCTTTTAAATTGTATTTCAATTCAAAACAGGAGAAAAAATATATATATGTATATCACTGGCAACAATAGGACAGACCTAAAAGTACAATACTATTTTAAGTACATTTTAATAATGGTATTGTCTTTAAAATAATAATAATAATAATAATAATAATAATAATAATAATAATAATAATAATAATAATAATAATAATAATAATATTAATAATAATAATAATAATAATAAGGTGCAGCTTGACTATATTGATATTTAGGGCATGTATTTTGCTGCTAAACTTCAACATCCCCCAATTGGGGGACCCTCTGGCTTAAAGGGTTAAATGTGTTAAATTTTTTATTTTGTTCTAATTAATTAATCATAATTAACGTGTTAAATTCCCACCCTTGATATTTATACTAAGACCTGCACCACATTTACACAAAGAGGTCATACAAACCAAATCAGTGTAATACCAACTGAATTCCAAATTTCTTGCAATTTTGTGTCCTATATTTATTTAAAACATATAAGTTGTGTCTTATAATATATTTCCTTTTAATTTCTCTGCAGCTAAATCTACAAAAATAAATTTAAATGATCCATTTTCAAGTTAGAAGCTTCATTTCTGTCAAAAAGAATCAAAATATTATTCCTTTAGAATGAGGGATGAATGTGGGCTCAGCCTACATTTAACACGATATATTTTGCTAAGTTGCGTGGCCTGTTGCCAGCTCGATCAAAGTGAGTTTGGTAACTGTCTACTTTTACGTGCAGAACGCAACAACTGACAGTTTTATTCCAATCATAGGCTGTAAAGCTGTCATCATCAGCCTGTGCTGCCAGAGGTCACTTCCTCATGTCTTCCTCTGCTCTCTGGTTTGTGTGCAAAACAAACAGCTGATAACAACCAACCTCTGCTAAAGGAGTGGCGTTTTAAACTGAAAGGGAAGTCAATAATGACACTTTAGAGTGACATATTACAGTGTGTACTCTGCTGGGAGTTGGGATGATCTCAGCAAGGTACTGATTACAGCAGAGAAAGACGACTCTGTTTGGGTTCTGTGTGAGAAGGAGGAGAGGCTCCTAATGCATGCTGCAGTTCTTATTTTATATATTTATCACTCAGCATGCATGCCTCTGGCTATGCATGTGTTGGCTCATTGTATTCATGCATCTAATTTGTATTTATGTGCTATGAATGGATGAAGAATGTTCAGTAATGCATGTCTATGTGCACATGGGTTATTGGTGTGTTAGAGTCACAAGCCTAATGCATCTGTATTTATGGAGCTGGGTAGAAGCATCATAATGGAGTAGCCATGCTGAGGTGAATAATTCATACCTGGAGTTCAGATGAGGATACAAAGAATTTTATGCATTAATTTATTGCACAGCAGATGAGGTCTAAGATATGCAAGATTGCTTTATTGGCTGTATATTTCATGTCACTGAAAGGCCTTTGTTTCTGAGAGGTTACAGGAGACTTTGGAAAATAAAGCTTTTTTTCCAAGTTTCCAAACTTTTATTTTTGATCCTGTATGCTTACCTGTTCTTTCTCTCTTATTCGTTTAACTGAAAATAACCTTGAGATTTACATGTAATGTTTATGTATTGATGACATTTAAGATGCTTTATGGTTTGTAGTTGCCTCTTCACCACAGACATGCCTGAGTCAGATGCAAAACAAAACAAAGAAGTTTTCATGGCGTCCTTGTCCTTAAGCAGGTTCTCTCTGGTTTCCTGAGAGGCTGAATGCATGATTGCGTGTGTTGACTCTGTGAAGGACCGACGACCTGTACAGGCTGAACTCCACCTTTTGCTTGTTGATATTTCCTGACAAAGAAATTCCTTTGAGAGCCTACGTTCACACTTTTTCATTCATTTGTGTCCCATATCTGAGATGGAAGCCCTTATTGCTTAAATCTGATACATTTCTGATGACTTTCAGCACGACTTCACTCTCAACGCTCATCTAACTTCATCAAGCTTTTACATCACTAAAGTGTGGCTGTGCTAGAAACAAGAAGCTACAAGATCACATGCAATAAATGAACTAAATATGCTTTCATTCATTAGTTTGTCATGATTTTGTCCACTGTGATTCCACAACACCTTCAGGATGTTTGCCTCCACAAACACAACAAGCTGCATGTGAAGTCTTCATTGGGGCTCTAGGGCTGTTCATTATGGAATATTTGGCTTTTGCTCAAAAGCTAAATGTAAATGAAAGGTGCCATATTTGTTCTTGGGAAAGCTGTTTAATTAAGCTACATTAAAAAATAATAATTCAAAGTTCCAACTCCTTTCTTCAGGGTCCACCTTATAGAGTCACATAATCTGATTGTAAGAAAATGGTATAACACCTGCTTGCGACACACACACACAGGCACACACACAGGCATGCACACACACACGCATGCACACACACACACACGAGCAGACACATGCATGTATGCACGCACACACACACACACACACACACACACACACACACACACACACACACACACACACACACACACACACACACACACAGCTCTGCTGAGCTGATATGGTCAAAATTTACAGAATCAACTCTCCAAACCGAACCAACTTCTGCTTGCTTTACTTTTAGCTCTTTTGGTCTATTCTTATTTTCAGAATCACAATCGACAGCCACACACACACACACACACACACACACACACACACACGCTCATTCTCACTACAGAGTTGAGACTTAGCTACTTCCCAACAAGAACAGAACCAGACTCTAAACAGAACATGTTTAGGTTATGATCCAATCATTTAGAAGGGGGACCAGCTTTGGGTTGGATGAGAATTTTCCAGGATTGTACGTTTCAGAAGCAAATAAAATTAATTCTTTTTTATTTTACAAAACATTTAATCTTGGTTGCAATAAGTATGTGAAGAGCAATTAATGCAATGTGGCAAAAAAGTTCCAGAAAAAAAAAATCTCAGACTGTACCAGATCACATTGAAAAATAAGATAAGATAATGTTTTACAGACAAAAAAACAACCTCCAGAGAGCTTATAAAGTAATTTAAGGGTCAACATTTGTTCTTCACATCTAAAAAACAAATCAAAAACAGACAGGAATAACTCACTCTATCCATTTCAGTAGTCTCTAATCAGATGTACAGAGAGAAAGAATGTTTCATTTAGAAGCACATCCAATTACTGAACAAATATTTCTGAACCGTAGCCAGTGATCATTTTCATAGGCTCACTTGGATTTAAAAAATGCTGGAAAGACAAACTGATCAAGTTTACAGGCATTAGTGAAGGAGTGCTGCTCACAGTCCAGATCTTCTAACTTGCCAATAAGTTGATTTAATGATTTTGATACTTTTAAACTCCCAGCATCAAGAATTTAAGAGGATTTCTCTCAGATTAGGTTCCAGCATTTTAATCTCCGTCTCTTGCTCTTGGGTGAGACAACTCGCTGCCTGCTGTTTAAATCTCCCTACATGCGTGTGTTTATTTCTATTTAATGTGAACCAGCAAATCCATTATTACTCTGTTTATAATAAGGTGATCAAGCGTTTGGAGAAAGGCCCGTCCACATACACTTTACAGCTCTTTTTAGTGACGTGTTGTGTGCAAACCTATTGCTTTGGAATGGAGGAAAACAGCATTAGTGCAGAATGAGATTGCATGAATATTGCATCAGAGCTTTGTTACGCTCCAGCTCTGGACTCCCTTAATGGGGCACTTTACCAACTTGCTATTTCCATTAAATGAGAGTGTGTGTGCATGCCCTGAGATCATGTGTGTATGTGGGGGGGAAGATTTTTTCTTGTGGATGTGCAGTAAAATTGAACAGTTGTTTTAAAATTGAATAATCTAAAAAGTGATTTTAGTCACAAGTACAGGTCAACACGCACACACACACACACACACACACGCACAAATGCATGCATACACACACACAAAAATACACAGACACACATACATAGAAACACACACACACAAACACGCATAGACACACACACACAAAAGCACAAACGCAATCATACACACACACGCACAAACGCAGACACAGACACACACGTTCATAGACACTCACACATGCACACACACACGCATAGACACACACACATGCACGCACAAGTGCACGCACTCACAAACATAGACACACGCACTATGCACACACAAGCTCATGCACACACACATGCACACGCACAAACACACAGACGGGGAGGAAATGATCTTTTTATTTGACATCACCTGTGTGGAACGTCACACGGTGAACTCAGCATCGACTGGACCTGTGAACAATCAACAAGATCATTCCCAGCGCTTATCTGCTGAGATAACAGTGATGGCTGTTTATTTAACTTCTACAGTGACCTCTCAGTTGTTACTCCCCCCCCCCTTAACTCTTCCCTTGTGATCAAGGTTGGGAAACTCAATACCCCCAATGCACTCTGTTTTCACCTGGTCGTCACGGTAACTCAAAAACACTGGGAGGTCGTGAATGAAATTCCTCTGTGTCATCAATCACTGGCCGACAAAGGCGGGATTGTTGTGGTCTTCGGACAGGAGGCGTAGGGGGAATGTGCTGGCTGACGTTGAAGCTGGGGGCTTTGTGCGTCTGGGCAGACGGGACCTGAGCTGAGACCTGGATGTTTACACTGCTCCTCTGGTCCTGGATCTGATTCAGGTTCTCAGCAGAAACACACAGAGACTTTGGAGCAGAAGGAAGGGAGGGTTCAGAAATTAAAATGAAGTTGTGATTATCTATGGTCACCTTAGAGCTGAGGTTAGAGAGTTTACAGCTAAATAATGTTTTGAGTAAATGACTGATTGTCTTAGCATGTCCCCAACAGACTCTCTCAAAAGACATCACATTACTGTCACACGAATAAATAGTTAACCCACAATTACTCTCAAACGGATTTATCAAAATGAGCACCCAAATGTTTGCTTAAACCTTAAGAGACCGAGCTGGTAAAACCCAGCAACAAATACTGAAAATAAAAACTGCCGGGAGACAACAGAACAGAGCTCCTCTCTGTCCTGCTGCTCCCAGAATCTGAGGAGTGGCTGAGCTTTAAAGCAGAGTCAGGGCTGATTGGAAGTTGAGGCAGCTGGTGCAGCCAATTTGGAGGCAATTAGTGGGAGTTGAGCCAGCTTCTGCAGGTTTTCTCCTCACAATCACTCAGTAAGGAAAGCAGAAGAGAAGTCTAACAAACAAAATGGCCAGGGGCCGTAACATAGGGTCACATTGCTGTTAGTAAATCATAGGATAGATGTCCAAATATCAGGAATAATAATGAGTAAGACTCCAAATCCTGCCGTGTTCTGCTATCCACTCCTCCAAGTATCTTCTACTTCCTGAAACAGGAGCGCCTGAGCTTTTTTTCCCCACAGAGTTTGACTCAAGGCATTCATTTATACTAGAGACCACTGCAGATGTGTTGAAAGACATATGAGCTTGGTCTTTAAACTTGTATTTTTGATGTTATTACTTATTTGCCAAATATCCATCATGATTGGGCTGTCATTTGTCTGGTGTCCAGGAGGCAATGTTCAGGGTTCAATTTCTTGCCCAAGCACTTTGACACACGGCCCACATGGAATCAAACTGTTCCCCTTCCAGTCGGTGAACAACCACTCTTCCTCGCTGTGCCGCAGCCGCCTCGGTCTGATGACGCCTAAAAACAACAAAGAGTAGAAGTGGAGACGTCTGGCTGAAACACGCCAGTCACACACATCACTGGTGCTGTTTTGGGCTTGTTGTTTTGACTTTGCAGTCATTGAGTCAACCATAAACAGATGTGTATAAACATGAAGCCATCTTTCTGACTGCTGAAAGTTGGCCAAAATTGTAAAATATATAAAAAAAATTATAAAAAAAACGGATCCCTTGTTTTTTCACATGAACATCTAAGTTATATGGTTGTATTTGTCTCTTTACAAGATTTCAACTGCATCATGATACTAAAAACTTTAGATTTATAAGATTAATTAATTTTACCAACAACTTTAAACTTTAAACCGTCTGTGTGGATGAAGAGCTTTCCTGTTTCTGAGCTCTCTGGTGTCTAAATCTATTTTCTCAGACTCATTAAAGTATCAACGCTCAGCCTACCTGTCGTTGCCTAACCAGCCATGCATCGTAAACCCGCTCATTAGCATGTACGAATGCTAACCAGGCTATCAGAGAACCATCAACCCTTCAACATTCCTGGGAACCTGGTTCTTGCTGATGTTTAGGTTTTTGTTAGTTTACATTTAAACTTTTATGTAAAACAAAGTTATTCTTATAGATTAGTTTTTATTTGTATCATGGAGGATGATATTTTCTAAAGTAGGTTGGATTATTTTGTCCCAAACAAAGATTTTATTTCATATGTAAAAATGTCATCACACTGTTAGCAAGTGACACTTTAATAATAAAACAAAAATAATAAACATCAAGTGAACAAGAAAAAGTCTCATTGATTGATATATTTGTGCAAAAAACCAAGCACGCACGCACGAACACACACACACACACACACACACACACACACACACACACACACACACACACACACACACACACACACAGAATGCATTGCATCACTGGAGTGTTATTATTTTGCAATACCAGTGACCTTTCCTCACACAATGGGATGTTTTCCCAAAGTTTGTGGTCAATTTAACAGCTCCATTTCCTCCATTTCCTTCATAATACCTCCACAAAGAATAGGGGTCAACACCGGCGCTGCCTCACTGCAAAAACCTGCTCTGCTGAACTTTGACACAAATACGAGCTCAAAACAGACACACATGCTGATGCACAAACACAAACAGGGGCTTCTCTTCCTGCTGAGACTTACAGTCGGCAGCAGCAGAGTCCAAGTCCAGGAGCTCCTCTCCCTCTGATTTACAGAAGGCAATATGTTCAGGCTTCCTTGTTTTCTCCAGCGGGACGTCTAGCCCTGACAGTAAATCTCTATCACCGATACTCCTCCATATGGCTGCATGAAAATTTCATTGTTGAGGGCCTGAGGCTGAAGCTGGTGGAGAACAAGCGTGTGTGTGTGTGTGTGTGTGTGTGTGTGTGAGGTATTGTTTTGACCTGTGTGGGTTGGATTTTGCAGCTGAGGGTTCGTTGTCATTAGATTTGCATGTTTGTGTCGTGACACCAGGCCACCATGTTTTTAATTTAGCGCGACATCATTTATTGTCACGAAGAAATTCCAACTTACAGGATAAAATCTGATTAAGGCCACTAAATACGACTTCATGGCAAACAAGTGTTCATCTTTGCCAAAGCTTCACCTTGTTTAAGTTTAAAAAGATCTTAAGTTTAGAACAAATGTTAACTTAATCATCTGATTTAAAAAGAAAGTTGAGGAAATGAGAGAAACATCACATAAATCTCTTGGCTTTAGCAAACACATTTATAGCTTTATTTGCTCATCTTTTCTGATTTTTATAATATTGCAACAAAAACACATGCAGCCAGTAGAAGAAAGGTTCTGGGTATAAAAACATGGTGTTCTGTAGTGACTCAAATCAATATATTAGGTAAGAAAAGCACCATAAAGAGGATTAGACCTCAGCTTTATTATGGATTTGCTCTCAGGTCTTCAGGAAAGGAGCCTCACTAGGGGTCACTGTTGAACTCCAGATGAGACCGAGTGGAACTGAAACAAACATTTTATTAATCCTATTAAAACTTTACTCTTGTAAATCATTAATTTGAGCTAATCCTTAACAGCAAGACAGCTCACTGAATAGATATTTAGCATTTTAGATCATGATCAGAATCAGATAAAATAACATATAGTTTAGACTTCATGTTTAAAATGTCATAATAGTGATGAAGTTTTTAATTCCTCTAGGTTATAACATGTATGACCCTTTTTATTGCCATACACTAAGAAAAGGCTTTAAAATGTTTCATATGAAAATCAGACAAATGTGATGACTCATAAATATATAATGCATGGCTAAAACACCTGCTTTCCCCATTATGAGGAGATGCACATTTGTCAGCTTTATTTCTGATCTCAGTCCAGCTCCATAAAGTTACCATGTATGATGAGATAAGTTGCAACAAAGTGCTCTTTAACGTTTTAATTCAGGTTGTAGAACATTATGTTTGGAACGAATAATCCTCAGAAAATCACAGACATGCAGACAATTCATTATTCCCATCCGGCACACATTAGATTAGTGACTGAGCTGCTGTGAAATCCATCACCTGTGATCAATCATTCATGAGCTCCATCTGTGTCCTGGACATTTCAGTCAGCAGCAGAATCCAGGGAAACGGGGACAGCAACACAGTTTTAATAATGAAGAGCACGGAAGTGAAAAAGAAAAAATGAAAACATTTGGTTGCATAACTTGGATTTGGTTTCATTTTGTTTACAGTTTGATTAAAAATGAAAATGCAGCTGAGCATCACCTGACTCCTACATGTGGGCTGGACAGAATCTACATCTCACGAAATCTCATGAAAATAACGTACTTGTACAACCTGTTCTTTTAAAGGAATGCAAATGTTTCCTAACAATAAGAACATGACAGCAAACACAGGCTATTCTGTAAATTTCTGCCAGACTGCTGGCTGCTTTATTCACTTCATCAGCTGACTTAAATTAATTGAATCAACCACTTTTTGATGGTTTTGGTCTTTTCAGAATTCTAGATCCAGCAGTCAATGAGGAAACCTTCCCTTCAGTGAACCTAACATGCATGTTTTTCAGCTGATGGAGGAAACCTGAATATCTGGAGAAATGTTCAAGTCCATGCACGAGGAGGAACATCCAAACTGAGCAGCCAAGCCAAATACAACCTTCTTGCAAAGAGATGAACGTGTTCACCAACGCACCATCGTGCAAGACTTTGATTTTGGTCAGTAATAAACAGATTTTTGTTTTATCTGTTACTGATATTTTATCATCCGAGACACACAAAAATATCATAGATAAAAGCACACATACACACGTATGCACGCACACACACACACACACACATGTACGCACACACACACACACGTACGCACACACACATGCACGCACACCTACACACACGTATGCACACACACACACACACACGTATGCACGCACACACACGTACGCACACACACATGCACGCACACCTACACACACGTATGCACGCACACACACTCACATGTACGCACGCACACACACACACACACACACACATATGCACGGACGCACGCACACACATGTACGCACACACACACACACACACACACACTGATTGTCCTGCCATCAGTAATTCTACCAAGTGGTAATTGAAAACACATCTCCCCCACCCCAGACCCTGGCCCCCTTTACAAATAAGACTAACTCACAACACAAAGCATTAAACAAATAAAGTCAGAACGAGCAAAAAAGACAAAAGACGCACGCTTTGGCTCTTTGGCATCACATGAAGAGAAAATGCTAGTGGTGATTGGTGGACAGCCAGATCCATTTTTCCACAAACAGAGCAGAAAAAATAAAAGAAGAAATATATGTTTGCCTGACGAATAGATGAAGCACTTGTCCCTGACCGATTCATAAATCGTTCTATTCTGAGCAGAAGTCTTTGGAAAGTCTATTAGTTCCGGATGTTTTATCCTCCAGTTTCACTCACATTTTAAATAAAAAGCACAGAAAGTCAGACGGACACAGAAACTGTTAAACTGAGATGAATTTACTGTGGATTATTAATATACTTTAAATCATTCAGCCATAACATTTTAGCGTCATTTATACGCCCTTTAAAACCTGATACATGAGATAATAATCAGAAAATGTTAATAAAGAATTATTTATAATAACATACAGGACAAAAATAATAATAGGACACTTACAATTTACAGTACTGGGATCTTCCACCAGAGGGCAGATGATACCAACATAGTTTGGCTGGTGTCAAAGATAAATATCCTGTTACAGGTTCATGAAGTAAGAATGACATCCTGTGGTCAAATTTGGGTACTGCAGTCCATTTTTCAAAACAAATAAGTGACTCTCCTCCTCCTCCCGTTCTGTCAGCTTCTCGACTGTTGCTAGTTACGGATCAGCACCAGAAGGTTCTAAATGAACGGTGAAGACCAGTCATACACGGTAGATAAAAACATTTCACTGTAATAATGAGTTGTTGGTAATGAAAAAAGTAGCTTGAGATATTGTTAGTTGCATATCTGTTTCTAATGCACCGTTAGCATTGTTAGCTCAACGTTAGCCTCCCAATATTAGAGTAGCCTAAAACAAAAAGAAGGCGTGGCTTCTTATAGATACAAGAAATAACTTATTGACTGCTCCTTCTGACATTATTTCAACAGCTTTGCTGCTTTTTGTTGAATTACAAATTAGCAGACATGCAAGTTTGTGGGCTCACACATGATTGGCTCTGAACTCAGGAAGTATGGAGGCGGGACAGACTGCAAACAAAGACCACGTCCCTCTTTGGCCTTTTCAAAAACTGAAAGCCTCCCAGCCAGCTGAGAAGAAAATCTGAATTCTTACTTATTGCACCTGATAGAGCTTCATATGTAAGGATAGACCTAATAAATATGATACAGTTGGAAACAAAGATAAGACTACAAAAAAAATTTTGGGATAAAATTTGTGTTTAATTTTTGTAGAAACAGTAGAACTAAATAAAATCTGTATTTTACTGTTGCATTTTCTCAGCCTCAATCCTAACAGTTAGCACATCCTCAGTAGGGTTCGGGGGAGCTGGTGTTTATTCCCAGCATTCATCAGGTGAGAAGCAGGCGGCACCCTGGACAGGCTGCCTGCTCATCACATGGCCACGTAAAGATGCTCACTCACACCGAGAAACAATTTACAGTCTCCAATAAACCTGGAAAACAGGCTCACCTGCATGAGGAGAACATGCTAACTCCACGCAGAAAGGCTGCAGCTGGGATTGAACATTTTCACTGTGATGTAACAGTTAAAGTAGGTGATGGTGGCAGAGGAGTTTAGTGTCTGCCCTCTAATTGGAAGGTTGCAGGTTCAAGCCCCGCTTAACCTTTTGCTGACATTTAACTCTCCTTGGCAGCTGTGACTACATTGTAGCTCATCAACACCTGGGTGTGAGTGTATGTGCATGAGTGAATAACTGTGTTGTAAAGCGTTTCTTTGTTCAACTCTAATTTCTGATTTTACCCACAATGCATTTAACCAATAACAGCAAAGAAAAAAGAAAAGAAGTGGACAAACAAAAAACTTTAGATTGACATCTTATATTTACCTATTTGCATTGAAATTCCTATTTTAGGAGATCTGGACTAATTTAATTGTGTTTTCCACTGCACATTAATTCTCTCATGCCTCTCAGGTGTTTGTTGTGACCTGCATGAGCGAGAGTGAACGACAAGATTTAATTGGCAGCTGAGAATGCTAACACCTGCAAACTGTCTGCGTCTCGTCCATGTGGTAAAGCTGCATACCACACACACACACACATGCACGCACGCACACACACACACACATGCACGCACGCACACACACACATGCACACACACACACACACACACACACACACACACACACACACACACACACACACACATGCACGCACACACACACATTTCCAAAGAAAGGCTGATCAGTGAAGCAGAAAACGTGAGAGGGGGTGGAGGAGGGGTAAAAAGGCGAGGCTGACAAGCAATGATTGATGTTCACCCATCACGCAAGGCCTGACACCCCCCCACCCCCCCCCATTTGCAACAAAGTCACCAGCGTGTGTGTATGTGGATGAATGGATGTTTTCCAGTGTGTGTGTTCTGAACTGAAACCCATTCAATCAATAAAACAAGGCTCTCCAAATCACAGGGCAGCAGCCAGACTGCTGACTCAACAGATGAGGAGACGTAGCGGAGCGCATTTCACATGTAGATTAAAATCCCAGCGTGGTAACCTTTAGCATGGGTTGAGTGTAGGCGGCTGAATGGTGGTGTGGAGGGGTGTTAGCAGCATGTAAACAAGTCTTATATGTCAGAGCGGCATGTGTGACACACAGAAGACATGTTTCAGCTCCACTGATACATTTAACCAGTGCAGAGGGGCTTGTATGCAAATGTCATCGTATTTGAGCTGAAAATCTTGGTAAAATTATTAATTTGTTTTCCAGTTTAAGGAGCAATAGACTAGTTTTGGTATTATTTTCTTGGTTTTTGGCAAACTAAGTCTTGAAAATGCTTTCTAGGTCTTTGACCTTCTGTGTCCTTAATGGTACAATAAGTAAGAATTCTACAGTCAAACAATCACAAAACAGAGTAATGTCTCAATCATGTTGGAAGGAAGGTGGCATTGAAACAAATTTCCTTCTCAGTCCCTCCCTGGGCTGCCACCTTACCGTGGTGGAGGGGTTTGAGTGTCCCAATGATCCTAGGAGCTAAGTTGTTTGAGGCTTTATGCCTCTGGTGGGGTCACCCATGGAAAACAGGTCCTAGGAGATGGATCAGACAAAGTGCAGCCCACAGACCTCTTATGATGATTAACATAAATGGAAGCAGTGTTCCCTTGCCTGGACACAGGTCATCGGGGCCCCCCTCTGGAGCCAGGTCTGGAGGTGGGACATGTTGGCGTGCACCTGGTGGCCGGGCTTTCACACCCATGGAGCCCAGCCGAGCACAGCCTGAAGAGGAAACGTAGGTCCCCCTTCACATGGACTCACCACTCATGGGAGGGGCCAAATGGGTCAGGTGCAATGTGAGATGGATGGTAGTCAAAGACGGGGACCTTGTCTGATCCCTGGCTACAGAAGCTGGTTGCACTTGGCACCAGGATACCTTAGGCCACAATGATCGACTTTGCTGTCATTTGATCTGATCTGCAGCCGCATGTCTTGGACACTTGGGTGAAGAGAGGGGCGGAGCTGTCAACTGACCACTACCTGGTGGCTTTGATGGTGGGGGAGGATGCCGGTCAGACCTGGCAGGCCCAGACGTAGTGTGAGGGTCTGCTGGGAACATCTGGCAGTGTCTCCTGTCAGAAGAAGCTTCTAAAACGTTGCAGGGGAGGTGGGGGACATTGAGTTTGAGTGGGCCATGTTCCGTGCCTCCATTGTCGAGATGGCCGACTGAAGCTGCGACTGCAGGGTCGTTGGTGCCTGTCATGGCGGCAACCCCACTCGGTGTGGGTGGGAGGAGTTCAATGAGACCATGGAGCAAGAATTCCATATGGCTTTGAGAAGATTCTGGTCCACTATTTGGTGACTCGGAAGGGGAAAGCGGTGCGCTACCAAAACCGTTTACAGTGGAGACGGTGTGTTGCTGACCTCGACTCTGAACGTTGTGGATCAGTGGGCAGAGTACTTTGAAGACCTTCTCAATCCCACCGGCACATCTTCCAGTGAGGAAGCCGAGTTTGGGGACTTTGGGTTGGACTCTCCAATCTCTGGTACTGAGGTCACTGAGGTGGTCAAAAGTCTTCTTGGTGGTAAGGCCCCAGGGAGGAAGAGATCCACCTAGAGTTCCTTAAGGCTCTGGATGTTGTGGGGCTGTGTTGGCTAACGTGGTTCTGCAATATTGTGTGGACATTGGGGCCACTTTCACTAGATTGGCAGACCGGGGTGGTGGTCCCCCTATTTAAAAAGGGAGCCGCAGGGTGTGTTCCAACTACAGGGGGATCACACTCCTGAGCCTCTCTGGTAAGGTCTATTCAGATGTTCTGGAGGGTCCATCGGATAGTCGAACCTTGGATTCAGGAGGAGCAATGTGGTTTTTCTTGTTCACAAGTGAGGGAAATATCAAGCAGGAGATCGATAGGCGGATTGGTGCTGCCTGTGCAGTGATGCGGGCGTTGTACAGGTCTGTCGTGGTGAAGACAGAGCTGAGTCAGAAGGCAAAGCTCACGATTTACCGGTTGATCTACGTTCCAACCCTCACCTATGGTCACGAGCTTTGGGTAGTGAACGAAAGAACGAGATCACAGATACAATCGGCCGAAATGAGTTTTCTCTGCAGGGTGTCTGGGCTCTTTAAATAATTAAAAGTTATAATAAACTGTCCAATGAACTAAAAAAATTTTGTATGCTTCCAGCTAATCAGTACGTTTTATTCATCATCATCATCATCATCATCAGTAGCGTGGATATTAATTTCTGTGCACTCTTTAATTTAACTCAGATATTTCTTCTGCTCACAACTTCCCGTAGCGGACTGAAAACTTCACAAACTGTTAGTACTTTGGAGAAAATAAAAGCGTTATCAGTAACCACACATGGTGCATTCCTGTGCTCAAAGGAAGGTCCTAGTTCTTTGGAAACTTGCAGAAATGAACCTTCATACAAAAATATACAAATGTGTTTTTTTTTCTCTCAGAGGAGAAAACACGGGGCAAAATGATGATGGAAATGTTTCATTTCTATGCCCCCCAGCAGATGCTACACAAGCAGCCAAGATTTCTTGATTTGCATCTTTAGTTGCTTTGTTGATTTTATAACACAGATTTGCATTTGGAAACAGCTCCAGTAATTTGACTGGGGACTCCCAGTCTGCCTTTGAGGTAAAAACTACACTTCAAACATTTCTGTGTGTTGGCACACTTTTCATATAGACTGTGTGAATATGAGACAAAAAAGTGTAACTTGGAAAAAAAACCATTCATAGAAACCTTTTACTTACATTTTATTGGTAATATTTACAAATACTAAACTAAACAAACTAAATTTTGTTATGTGTATGCATAATGATAATAAAGAATTCTTATCTTATCTTACCAAAAAGTAACAGAAAGAACAGGATTGCATGTCTGAGCAAAATCAGATCTCTTATTTTGTTTTAAACTGGACAGATAAATGCATATATAACATAGATGAGCTGAAGGTTTTTAAAATGTTGCAACTTGCAACAAAATAATCAATAAATGTAAGCATGATTTGGTTCGACATGTCTAAGGGTCAAATATAGAAGTATTGTAAATTATTTTATTTTTCACTGCGTCTCACTTGAAGTTCAAGTCAATTGGTCAGGCTGCACACTTTCAGGATTTTCAACATTCAAGAAAACTTTATTGATGTTCTAGAAATAAGCTAAGCTAAAACCAAATACAGGCGAAACTCAAAAAATCAGAATCTGGTGCAAAAGTTAATTTAATTCAAATTAAATGTGAAACTGATCTATGAGACAGACTCGTTCCATGCAAATCCAGATATTTCAGCCTTTATTTGTGATAATTGTGATGTTTATGGCTTACAGCTGATGAAAACGCCACATTTAAAATCTCAAGCAATTAGAATATTGTGAAAAAGTTCAACACTCTAATCAGCTGATTAATCCAGAAAATCTGACCCTACAGCAGGTGTGTTGAAGCAGGAAACCAGTAAAACATGCTGGATACCGGTTCTCGGGGAAAAGAGTTGGGGATCACTGCTTTAAATGGTCTCTCAGTCTAAGTTGAATTACTGAAATAAATGCTCTTTTGCACCATATTCTAATGGTGCAAAAGTTACAGTTTCACCTGTATTTTCAGGTGATTTTGAGTGCAAAATTGAACACAAAACAAAAGAAAAAATTATTTAAAAATATATCAAATACAGTACTGACATCGAGTTCAGCCAATGTCTAAGAATAAAATGAACAAAAACAAAAAAACTCACAGGTAATATAAATATAACGACAAAGATCCTGAGTTAAAACACATTAAAAAAGACTGAAAAAACCCACTTATTTGTTAAAAACAATCTATAATTTTTACATGTTACTGAGAGTTTAAAAGCCTGAACTCTTGAAGTTTGAATCTATTCTTGATCCATGAAACTTAAACACTTACAAGCCAAACCCAACAAGTTTTTATTCAAGTCCAAGTTTGTGATCAAAAGTAAAAATCATTTGCTTTAATGTAATTAGTGACTAAAACGAAACAAAATCCTGAAAAGAGACTTAAAAAATGAATAATCCCACAAGTGAGAGTCCTTTTTACCCAGGTATTACTAATTTATGACCATTAGCGCCGACATATTTGTGAACGTACTCTCTATTTGTACTGTTTCCACGGTGGTACCACGCTGTGTCAACACTTACCCTGTCCCCACCGCTAAAGGTGTTGAGCTCACTCAATGCATGAGATGAAGCAGGATTACGCTGGTGTTTAGAAAGTGAGTCTACCATCACAAAAGAAAAGCAGTCACAGCATGCAGCTCTCAGACGTTGCAGAGCGTTTTTTATTGGCGACAGCGAGTTCTACAGAACAGTTCTGGTTTAAAAGTCCTCATTCATGTGCAGCAGATCCAGGCTTGGACTAGTGTGTGCTTCCTCTCTCGTCTCGGTCCTAAATGAGTGCCAGATGATACAACAGTAAAAGACTGAATATCATTAGCTGTTCACCATCAGCGAGCAGGCTGCAGGCCCAGCATGACCCTGGAGAGGTCACAACAACCCTTGTGTGCACGTGTGCGTGTAGAAGGTGGAAGGATTTGTAGCACTGACAAACCCTGAGACCTCCGTCCCACCGGAGATGGTCAGCTGGCAGGTGCTTGTGTGTGTTTGTGTACAGTTGATCTGCTTTGCATTGCTAAGGAAACCCCTCGGCCTCAAGAGTTTTGCTTTCTCTTGCATTTTCCACGGTGCTGCAGTGTGTGTGTGTGTGTGTGTGTGTGTGTGTGTGTGTGTGTGTATTAGTCCGGCAGCTGGAGTTCCACTCAGCTGGCCTCTCTTTATGCAGTCCTGCTTGGAATAATGAACTGTGTCTCTGCACAGTGGGAACCATTTTAACTCAAGAGCACACAGAAGCTAGCACCACTTCACATTTTAGCGCCCGGCCGGCGTACACGTCGAGTGTGTTTCTTCACGAGAGCTAGCCTTCCAAATAGCTCCGAGTGTTTGAAGATGAGCCAGCATCACGTGAAAGCCCTCGTGTAAAACTTTAATCTGCCAGTAAAGAGAGGAGAAAGACAGCTAGCTTCCCTACATCTGCTGCTCCCTATTTTTTTTCCTCAAGGGGGGGTGGATTTGGCACCTCACTGTAAAGCCCAGCAACAAAATTACCTCAGCCTAAACCTGTCAACAGACCATTACAGCCCACGCTGACTATTACAGGCTGGGGAGAAAAAGGGCCACAGCCATTGTAGCGCAAAGGTGTTGGCAGATATAGGCCAGAGGAATGTGGCAACAGGGATATTTGTTGGCTGTGTGCAGGAGAGTCTCGCATCTCACAACACAGCCGAGTCAGTAGACCCTTATCAGCATGCTTAATAACGCGTGGAGATGCTGGGATATCAATATGGGATGTGTTCAGATGGAGAGGCTTAAAACAAAAACACTGTGATAACTCAGGTGTACAATATAAGGAGTTAGAAAAAGTTGAGTTTATTGCAGAGCTTTCAATGGAGTGATAAATCCTTCCAAAGATGTGTGTTTTGTACGTCTCCCTCCATTCCTGAGCTCTGATTTAGATTATAATAACAAGACTCGCTGGTAGACACCTCCACACTCCTTATCGCTTCTACTTCTGGGTGAGGTTGACCTTTACATGACTCCTTTATTCCACTTTAACTTGGTTTTAATGTCTCACTAGCTGTAAATTAGAGGGATGAGAGTGTCAGCTAAGCTACATACTATAAAGGTGTTAACTCAGCTGGAGAAATGTGGGATTTCTCAGCATTAAAATGACTAAAACAGATGTTTTTTGTTTTCTAACTAAACATGAGTAAAGTTCAAACATTAAAAGGACCTTCATTTTGAAAAGTGTTTCTTTGCTAGGGTTAGACCTGTTATACATAACTTCCTGAAGAGCCCCTCTTTAGAAAAATAGTGTTTTTATCCATCAAGATTGATGAGCTAACAGCTAGTTCAAGTGTATTACTGCCATATAAAAACAGCTCCAGTCTTCTAAATTTCACAATTTGTGTGAAAGTTGTTTTAAAAACCTTGTTAGCTCATTCACTGACATTGACGACTTTAGTCGTCATTTGCATTTTTCTATGGGGTGGGCGTCGGAACAAGCCCCGCACCGTGAGAACAAACATCACGTATCTAAAGCTGATCTTCATCCGTGTATGTCACACGTCACGTGATCAGGAAGCAGAAAATCAATGAATTAGGAGATCGTTTTGGGACGCTGCTGTGAAAAAAAGTGATGCGCTAACCGGAAAAGCTTCTGCAGCTCACGCTTCGACAACAGATTGTGAAAGAAGTCCCAAGTCATCATCACACACTGGTAAAATTACATCTCCGCATTTGACCCATCCCCGTGGTGGGGAGAGGTGAGCTGCAGCTGTGGCCGCACTCAGGAACTATTTGGTGGTTTAACCCCCCAATCCAACCCCTTGGTGCTGAGTGTCAAGCGAGGAGGCATTGGGTCCCATTTTTTAAGTCTTTGGTATGACCCGACCGGGATTTGAACCCCGATCTTACAGTCCCGGGGCGGACACTCTACCACTAGGCCACCAGAGCTGGTCAAAGAACGAATAAAGCTAGAAATACAGTGATTCTTCCTGATGTAAGAAGTGAGTCTACTCTTTCTTTTGGTAGTTTTGACGTTTACATGATCATAGAGCACAATGTTCTGTGACTCTTCAAAAAACAGTAAAAACGCTCAAAAGCGCTGGCAGTCAGGGGCTTTCTGATCAGAAAACGACTGGCAGTGAATGAGTTAAGCTATTTTAGCAGAAACATTAAAAAATTCCTGTCAGACTTGACCCCTGGATGAACAGGAAGTGATATATTCAGCTGCTGCTGGGATATTTACCATGAAATTCCATGTGACAGAATAATGCTCAATGTTAAATAATGAATATTGGAGCTTTTTAAAGATGACCAGAATACATTTTGACTAGCCTGTTTTATGTCCCATCAGATATAAAAACTATTTCTCAGAACAAAGGCTGTTTATGCAGCTATTGAGTTTATTTAGACAAAAATGCACACGAAAACTGGATGAAAAAACCCGTACGGCGTCCGGAGCGAATGGGAGTTTGGCTTTAGTCTCACAATTTCCTTTTCTTTATTACTGAGATTTACTTTGATTTTAAGTGTAAAAGATGTTTAACTAAAAAATTAAAAGCAGCAGTACAGAATGCTACAGGTTTTCATATGTTGCACCTTTTTATATTTTGTTCTTTTTTTGATGTGTTTTACCTGTTTTGCTACATCCTTGTGATGTGATTTTGCACCTTTTTTGTCTCCTTATCACATTTGACCATGTTTTGCTTCCTTATTATACAGCAACTCTATAGTGGCTCAGTGGGATAACCTTTTATTTCATTCTATCTTTGGGTATGATGACAATAAAGGATTATTCTATTCTATTCTATTCTATTCTATTCTATTCTATTCTATTCTATCATGTGTCTGAAACTTTGCTTAAAAATGACACATGTCCTAAAACATGCCGGGCACAGCCCTTCACGCTGGGGTTTCCATCATTTGTCTTCTGCAGACAGAATTGGGAAATTTGGAAACTCACCCCTCAGCCCCCTCCCCCTCCTCCCCCTGGCGCGGGAGTCAGTCATACCTGGAGGCCCATGAATGGAGCCCTCAGGTAAAGCGCTGTTGAAACAAATCTAAAGCTGCCTAATGACACGCACCGTGAAACTCTTCACAGGTCATTTACGCTGCTGACAGGCTGCTGCCAGAGCTGCAAGCCTCCTCCTCTCACCGTGTTTGTGTGTGTTTGAGACAGAAAGAACAGAAATAACTCAGATTAACAAACTGATAAGAAAAAAAAGTTAGAGGGTAAGTAAAGAAGAACAAAGAGCTGTATGTGTGATATGCATTAGGCATTAGTCATCTCTGAAAACAGCGTTTAGCCCTGGTGCAGTATGGGAAAGAGATTAGAGATTTTATCTCCACTGGCTGTTTGGTGCTTCATTGAAAGAGGCAATAACTAAAACAGGTCGTATTTCTAAAGCTGCTTAAATTATGTTTGCTGTTCCTAGACTTTTTTTGGGGTAGATGTTTCTGGAAACCTCATATTGATGCATTCTAGATATATGAGCAATCCAGCACACTAGTATACCTCGAGGTCTCATTACTCACATGTACAAAATGAACCCCATGCTGGGATATGAACAGAAAAGCAGCAGGGAGGAAGAAAAGAGAGTGAATAAATCTAACCATACAGGGTTTTATGGGTTCTGCAACACTTTATACAAAACAAAATGACCAAAAATCTCCAAATTAAAAAGAAGAAAATTTATTTTTTACAATAAAAATGATTTAATCTCAAGAATAATTCATTTATTTTAAACTGTAAATAAAATATGAAAGGGAATACTAATAGAAACATGTCAAAAAGGACCAATAAAACATAAATGGAGCAATTAAAACAACTATAATGAGCAGCAATGATCCTAAATAAATAAAACACAAGGGTCGCTTTGAGTTGAAAACAGTAGATTTGCCTAAAGCTACAAGAAAAACTGTCTCAGTTTTATCCAGAGTGGCATAAATATAAGGAACAGTGTGGGGTTGGTTTGTTGCTCATGGACATAAGGAAGCTGACGAGTTTTTTAAGTGGCCTGATTGATTTAAAACCAGGGGAACTGAACATGAAATCATAAAAACTATAAAATATTTTCATTGTTGTCCTTCACTTTCTATCTGGGCAAAACTGGATAAAACATTTGACATCATATTATGTTGAGAGATGATGTCACACAGTGAGTGTCTCTCATCAGAAGGTTTAGCTCAAACCCTGTAGAAGTGACAGAGTTATGGACTTTTCTGTGTTTTCTAATGTTGATTGAATGTAATCAGTGGTCGAGTGCTTTCTCCTTGGTTTGGGTCAGTATTTATTCTGCAGTCATCTCAGAAGGTACGTGTCTAGCTAAAACGTTTCTCCAGGAAAGAAAGGCTGGATTCATCAGAGCAGAGTTATTAAACCCAGTGGAACAGAATTCCAACAAATACAAGTTCATGAATCATGGAGATTTTTTATTAAAGAGCAAGTTGACTGAGAAACCATTTTTACTTATTTTTGAATATAATCGGTCACTCTGAGTGTTTCCTGCAGGGTGAACATGAAAATAGTCTCCTCCACCTATCTCCTGCATTAGCTTCTGATAGAAAATAGACGGTGAAACTCTAGGATTAGAAAATCCTGACAGATCTACGTCACACTGTCACTAACATTCATGGACTCACCCATCCTGACTCACGACGGGGAAGGCTGTTGTTGGTTTAGCGTCCAGGAAACAGCAGAGAATGTCTCGGCTAGTAGAAATGGCAAATTACCTGTATTTGATATAGTGCCTTCCAGAGCCCTAGAACCCCCCAAGGCGCTTTACAACACAGTCATCCACCCATTCACGCACACATTCACACCCTTGTGATGATGATCTACATCGTAGCTACAGCTGCCCTGGTGCACACTGATGGAGGCGAGGCTGCCGTACACTGGCGCCACCAATCCCTCCGACCACCACCAGCAGGCAATGTGAGTTAAGCGTCTTGCCCAAGGACACAACGACAGCAACGGTCTGAGCAGGGCGCCAACCTGCAACCTTCCAATTGCGGGGCGAGCACTCCTCTGCCACCATCGCCCTATAGAATCTAACCGTTAGCATTAGCAACTCCACCACATGGCAGAAATCCTTTAGGCTTGTGTTATTGGTGGAGATAAAACATCCATCCATCCATCCATCATCTATACCCGCTTATCTATGCAGGGTCGCGGGGGGCTGGTGCCGATCTCCAGCAGTCTTTGGGCATGCAGACAGGGTACACCCTGGACAGACCTGGCCAGTCCATCGCAGGGTAACACAGACACACACCTAAGGACAATTTAGAGAGACCAATCAACCTGACAGTCATATTTTTAGATTGTGGGAGGAAGCGGGAGTACCCGAAGAGAACCCACATATGCACAGGGAGAACATGCAAACTCCATGCAGAGAGACCCCAGGCCGAGATGCAAACCCAGGATCTCCGTGCTGCAAGGCAACAGCGCTAACCACTGTGCCATTGTGCAGCTGAGATCAAACATCAATGCTGCAAATCAAACAGTCAGTGGTAGAGTCGTGCTGCTGTTATCCAATCAGAGGCGAGATGTCCAAATATCAGGAAGTAAAAAATCCTGCCGTCTGAAGCTACTTTCTCCTCCAGCTGACGTCCTCAAACAGGTGCACCAGAGCTTTTTTCCCCAGAGAATGACTTACAAAGCATTAATTCCTACTAGAGACCACTGCAGATGTATTAAAAACACGAGTAAAGTTGATCTTTATGTGTAAAGTATGGAGTTTTCTCAGGTATTCTTCAACTCCCTGTAGATAAATGCTAATTAGTCTCTCTAAATTACCACCAACTTGTCTCCTTGTTTTTTTTAAACCACATTTTAGTTTATTTATTGTACCGCTGACAAGATTGCTTCAATTGACTGGGTTTAAGAAAACATTCCGGGTTGTTTTCTTTGTATATCAGATGGCACAACACAAATCTGTCCATCACACGCCAAAATTGTTACCAGACCCCTTTCCCACCTACATTTAATGTCTTTGTATATCAGTTTCAAGCTGCAAACTCTCCTCTTTTGAAAACATTCACATAAGAATAGACAGTTTAAACAGGTGCTATGGTAACATAATTGTAACTGCAGCAATTACTGCCTTTTGCCTGACTAACATCCATAAATCATTCTTCCTCCACAAAGAGGACGTTGTGGCGCTCCGCTCCCATCCAATAATCAGAAATTGCTGCATGTAGCGCGTGACGAGAGGGCGCTGAAATGGCCCTTTCTTCTGTTTTGGGACCAATGTTTTGCTCTCTGTGCGACATTACAGGGATCCTTCAGCAAGCATGATATTGTACCTGCTCGACACCTGTTGGCTTTAGCTGAGGATTTCATCAGATAGTTGAAATAAATACTAGTCATCATCATAACCATAATCATAGTCGTAAAAACCAGGGGCCTTTATGCTGTTGCCAAATTGCCCTGCCGTCTGATTTACAGTCAGAAACAGATCGAGCAGGGAGGGGAGGGTGGTGCCTTTTATATACCCAGGCTAAATACTCAAACACACCTGCAGACCACCCGTCTCTCTCTCTCTCTCTCACACACGCACGCACGCACACACACACACACACACACACACACACACACACACACACACACACACACACACAGAAACACACCTGGGAACTTTCACAGGCATGTGTAAGGGGTGGGAATTGACTTGAGGTTGGAACAGTCAGGAATTCTCCCGGGATCACAAAGACAAACATTGTCCTCCTCTCACACACAGAACAGCAGGTGAGCATCACGATAAGAGGCCAGAAATCAAATTAGCCCTCATATTAAAATAATCCCTCATGTCTAATAACAATAATGTTCTCTAGGCTGAGGTGCTAGCGTGCTCACAATGGTCTTACTTTTCAAACAGAGGCAGATTTGTGTGCTTGTGAAGTCAGGCCATCATATCTATTTGACCTGTCAACAGTGCTGAAATATGCTGAGGCTGGAATAAAGGATACCAATGACTCAAATAATGTGTTGACTCAGAATCCTGACCAGCTGTGCCAAAATACCAGATATGGGTGAAGCCAGAGAGTGTGAGCAAACAGCTCAAACTGATGTCAGACAAGAAGACTAAAAGAAAATGAGCTAAAATGTATAAAACTGTAATTAATTCTTATGGTTTAACTTATGTTTTTCTATTCATCCATTCATTATCTTAACTGCTTCATCTTAGGGTCACAAGGGAGTTGGTGCCTATCTTCAGTGGTCTTTGGTTGAGAGGTGGGGGACAGGGCTCCAGTCCATCACAGCTACAGAGATAAACAACCAGTCACACACTCACATCTAAAGGACAATTTAAATTCTCTAATCAGCCTGACATACGTGTTTTTGGTATTTGGGAAGAAACCGGAGTGCTCGGAGAAAACCCATGCATGCATGAACATGCAAACTCTGCAGAAAGGTAATGGTGATTGAACCTGCGGCCTTCTTGCTGCGAGGCAACAGTGCTATCTTCTGCACCACCATGCAGCCCCACTTAAGTTTTGTGAAATATTTACTGTAACTTTTTGTATAATTTTGCTGACAGATAAACAGTTAAGTGCATGTTAGTACACTACATTGCCTTCTTGTTTTTTCACGTATTCTCGTCCAGGTCACGGGGGCAGCTAACCTAGCAAGGAAGCCCCAACCATCTGCTCCTTGGCCACCTTCGCCAGCTCCTTTGATGGGAACCTAAGGAGTTCCAAGGCCAGCCTGAAGACATAATCCCTCCATATTCTTGGAAGGACGTCTGAAACATCACTCCTGGGAAGCCACCACAGCTGCATTTTCTCAACATGGAAGCGCAGAAGATGCCCCAATCCTCTTGCTGACATCACCCATCATCCTCACTCATTTACAAGACTCCAAGATACTTAAACTCCACCTGAGGTAGGACCAATTCTGACCTGGAATTGGCCATTCATGCTTATCCAACTGAGAACCATTCCTCAAATCAGGAGATACTGGTCATCATCCAACATAGCTGCAAACACCCACAGAAAGGCACAACACAATAGTTGCTCATAGAAGTTCCAAAAATAAGTCAAAACTGATAACAAATGGCAGCCCTGGCAGGACCGTGACCAGGAACAGGTCTGACCTACAGCTATGTGGACCAGATGGACACTACTTTGGTACAGGGACTGAAATCCTCATGGGTGTAATTCGTTTTACAATAAATGTGCTGTTGTCTCTCTAGAATGAATGAATGCCCTGAGTTGTTTTATGTGGAAAAATGCTCTGATGCTCAAGCTTCAGGGAAACGTTTGTTTGGGGAGAAGGTGCACATACAACAGAATCTTACTCATTAACATTCTTGATATGCTAACGTATCGCCTCTGAGTGGCTAACAGAAACACAACTCTTATGCTACCTTCATTAAAATGAACTCAGAACACAAAGCATGTTTTTTTGGGTAAAAAATACAACGTTGATGTTTTATCTCCACAACTAGAAGCCTGAACGTGTTCCGCCATGTTGCTATTACTAATGGTTAGCTTCTGCTAGCTGAGACGAGCTCTGCTCTCTCCTGGCTGCAAAATCAACACAGCCTTCGCGGTCGCAAACCAAAAACAGGGATGGTGTGCATGCAAATTTTTCTTGCAATGTCGAAGAGACTGGCTTTTTCTCTGATTCAATTGTTTTCCTGTTTGTTTTCTTTCTGCAGCTAATGCAGGCAATGGGGTTAGAAGAAAATGTTCACGTTCAGCACCAGCATGCACGTGAACTCAGAGTGGTATTTCAAAAAGAACAAGTATTATACGGTTTCTCAGTGAACGCCACCTTTAACAAAAGGAGATCAACCCTTTAGTCCTTGAGCACCACACACATGGGCTCGGGAAATTTCCCAGCTAGTCACCACTTTCTGTAGAATATCTGATGATTACAGTAGTAATCTGTTACAAGCAGATGTGGCATGACTCATGATAGAGACTAGTATAAAATACGTTTATTTCTTATGATTTTACAGTTTTTAATAATACTTTTCTGTTTTAATAATTGTTTCCCAGTAGTCGAAGCATTGTGCTGTTTTCTGATTCTTTGCTACTGTTGTCAGTGAGTGTCTGGTAAAAATAAGCATAGAAACTTTTATAGGTGATTGAGTTTATAAAGATTTTTGGTTTTCATATTTCATATTCAGAAGCTACTGAACAGATATCACGGGTAAAACAGCACACTGTCATCATACTTAATATTTAAAATGTATAAACAAACCTGAGAGGATGTTACTGGGTAAAGACCTCTGTTGTCGTCTGAATCTGCAATGTAAAAATCAGACGCCTCTGAACATTTTATGGTAAATCCATTGATGCGCCTTGTGTTTTTTCTACAACCCTGCAATAACTTATCTCTCCACATATGTTTACACTGGCTGCATGTCCTCCCTGACCTCTCAGCAGGCGGATTCCTCATAGCTAACTTTGAGGTTATCATCATTCTCAGCAGGGGACTGGAGTATTTGCTGCTGCAGCCTGGGGGACAACAGAAGCTTTTATTGAAGTGGTTGTTTTACTGAAGGTTTAGATTTAAAAGTGTTTATATAGTTTACTGTATAGTTCTGATAGGCAATGAAAAAAAATCTATCTTTTTTGTATTCATTAAAATGACCTATTTGGAATTTTTTTAGCATAATGCTAAAACCGTCATTAAAGAGCATGTTCACTGATAAAGCATTTTTTACTTTTGAGTTTTTCATTCAGGCTGAACATGAAGTCTCCTACTCCTATCTCCTGCATTAGCTTCTGATAGAAAAAAGATGGTGAAACTCACGACGGGGAAGGCTGTTGTTGGTTTAGCATCCAGGAAACAGCAGAGAACGTCTCAGCTAGTAGAAGCTAACCGTTAGCATTAGCAACTCCACCACACAGCAGAACATCTCCAGGCTTGTGTTATTTGTGGAGATAAAACATCAACATTGCAGAGCAAACAGAGTCAGTGGTAGAGTCACGTTGCTGTTAGCCAATCAGAGGAGAAATGTCAGAATATCAGGAAGTAAGACTCCAAATCCTGCCGTTTGAAGCTCAGCTGTGATGTGGCTCACTTCTAGTTCCTGAAAATGGTGCACCAGTGCTTTTTTTCCTCATAGTACGACTTACAAGGCATGCATTCCTACTAGAGACCACTGCAAATGCATTAAAAATATGAGTGAAGTTAGCCTTTAAGAGAATCTAGCCACATCTTTAAACAATTGCCCCTTTTCCAAAAGGCTTTAATTGCATAATTTTGAAATTGGAGCACTGTTTTACAAATGAGGGAAGCGCTTCAGAAGCAGTCACGCAGTCAACATAAAAACGTCCTCAGCAGATTAGTTAGATGCATCCTGTTTTGAATTATTAGGAGTTTTATAGGAAACGGCAACAGAAGAAACTCCCTGAACTCCACAAAACAGATGATCAGAACTTCTAGAATACAGTTTCAAGTTGATCAAGATCAAGTTTGGCTGAAAATAAATAACACATCATAAACGTCACGATTCATTATAGCTGGTTTTATTGATGAATTAACATGGTTTGGAAGGAACAGGAAAAAATAATAAATCACACCAGCACTTCACTCTAACAGTTTTGTTTCTAACTTGTGCAAAACTGAGTGTAAAAATAAAACAAATGTATTTTCACTTCTTTGATGATTGTTTTTTATTCTCCTTCAGCTTAAGTTCGTCCTTGTTTGGATTTAAACTTATTTTATTTTTAAAGGTATAATCATTTTCAGGCACTTTGCTGTCCTCTGGATAATACGGCACATTTTCACACTTCCAGTGTACAAAACACACCAGATTTATTTATTTTTTTCTGTTATTGACTGCATTACAAACGTAAGAAAAACACAGAGAAAACATTTTCATTTTAACGAAACTCCACGTGAAAAAAACAAGTGTGTGGTTCTGAATAATCCTGTGAACCTAACATAAATGTGCCCAGTTTAGGTCAACTATCCTTCAGGTTAGTGTGAAAACAGTCACTAAATCTAAAGCACATGTGGCTAAATGTGCTTCTTTTTATTTTATATCAGCAGCAAAAACATCCAGCAGCTGTTTTAAACTGGAATCACGTGTTTAAGGTGCAGAAAACCAAGTAAGCATTAAAGTTCTAAACACTATCCTAAAGACACTTAACAATGAAGCATTTTTGAAAGAAGGAGTTCGGTTAAGGCTCGTCACGGTGGAATTAGACCTGGTGTTTGTGTCAGGGGAAGCTCTTCACGGTTTTGAGGTATTCTGCATCCTCAGGCGTCTCCTGGCCAAGGCCTCTTGTTTCTTCCTCTCGATCTCGGCTGCAGAGCACTTCCCTGTGGTCTGGCTGGTGACAAAGACTGGAAACAAACCCAGAGAATCAGGAAAAGCTGATGTAAAACACTGAATTAGGTTCAAGTCCATCAGTCTTCTTACCTTTGCTGCTTATGATTGCTGAGTCTGATACATTTCTCTTGAATGTTGCATGATGGGACTTGGGGTTCGGGGGTTCTCTAGCCATCAATGCATGTGGTCTCACTTCCACATGTTTGCTCCCAGCCTGGAAAGTTCCAGAGAAATCCCTGCTTTGGTTGAATGTTCCCAGATTGACGTGACTTTCCGGGAAGCTCTGAGACATTCCCGATTTGCTGTTGGCACCTTTCATGGGAACGTTCCATCCTTGGTAGTTAGTGCCACAACTAGTTCCTGGTAGCGAGTTAGAACGAACAAAAGCACCTGATGACCGTCTGTTAGCACTGGAACCAGAAGCATTCAACCATGTTGTTGTGGTTACGGTGACAGGCTTGGTGGTTTTCTGTTGCCTGTCTACAGTTATTCCTTGCTCTTCCCTGCCGTTGTTCGGACACACTTTCTTTGGCTGACTGTTGGTGATCCGTTCCACACGGTCACATATCTGGTAGAGAAGAGCATCATCATCCCCGTCATCCCATAAATGGTCTTTAACAGCTGATGCCGCGACTTGATCGTTAGAGACTTTGTGGTGTGAAGTGGGAAGTGACTCTAGACCAGTGGGGTTCTCGCCAGCCATCTTTGATTTAGGCTGTATTACAGTAAAGTTGGACTTTGATCCTTCCTTGGAAAACTTAGGCTTGAAATGAAGGTTGGGCTGTAACTGGAAAGTGCTTCGGTTGGTAGTTTTAGGTTTGGGACACAGTTCCTGTAAAGCACTGCAGCTCATCTTGCAGATTTTGTCTTCAGGCTTATATGCAGAGCCTGTTTCTGTAACTGGTTTGGAAACAAAAGTAAAGTTGGTGTTTATCTGAGGATCAGACTGACAAGTGTTCTTAGGATTGGCATTTGGATTTTGGGTGAGGGCCAGAACAAACGAGTCGTTGAGTAAGTCGTCGTTGTCCCAGTCATCGTCAAAGTCGGCACAGTTATTTGTGCTGTGATGGTTTGTTTCTTTTTGTTCTACAGGACGTACAGCTGACCCAGACGTATCCGATAGCTGGCCTTTAGCAGAACCAGTCACAGTCTGGCTCTTTATTTCTTGTGAACAGACAGAACTTTCGCTTAACCTGCCACTGACTCCCTGAGTGGAGCAGTCAAACAGAGCGTGTAGCTCCGCCTCCACCCGATCTGATGAAGACGGACACTTTAGATCCTTCACGTTGTTCAAAGACGATGTAATCAGCTTAGCTTCAGTAGTGCCTACAGTTTCAGGGAGGTTGTTGTTGCCCCTCAGCTGTTCTGAAGTCTCGTCATCTTGTTGCATGTTTTTATCAAACTGTTTAGCCAGCTTCATGAGGTCCTCCACATTACTCTGTCTACAGAGTTAGAAAAGAGACAAATGCAACCATGAGACAAGTGATAAAAAGTAACAAGAACCAAGTTATCCACGTAAAAATCAGAGTTTGTTCAATTACAGACCGAGAGGATCTCTTCCTGACTCTTGATTTTGGAATCTCAGGTGTGCAAGCGATGGTACCATCATCAATCCAATGGAAAAACGAGGATTCAGTCCTTTTTTGTTTTATGTTCTAGAAAACATACAAGCACAAAGTTGGGGATTAAATTATTTGGCATTTATTTGAGTCAAACACAGAAATAATGAGCCAAACTGCTTTTCATTTCAGTTTAACAAGAAAAGGCAAATCGGATGATGACTTTCATGTGTAGGAGGAAAAAAAACACTGACCTTTGGGATGATGCGGTTAACTAGATCAGATATTTCCACAACGCGGGTGTTCCTGTGTCCCGATCCTGAATAAGGACAAGTCAGATTGTCCTCGTCAGCCTCTAATAATAGTATTACATTACAAAAAGAAAATTCTGTCAGGAGTAACTGTGTGTTTTTACCTGTCTGAGTGGGTGATGTGGAATCCCAGATAATATCCTGCGAGGCTTCTACATCTGGAGAGTCTCCATTATTAAAGCCCGGGTATCTGCTGCTGCCTCGGGGCTTCGGACTCAGCAAATCTGCACAACAAACAGACGTCAAGTCCCACAACGATGCTGAAAACATACCATCGTATAGCGGAGAACGTGGACACTGCTGTGCAATTTAAATGAATGATATTGGGCAGCAACACTTTCATATAAAACAACTTCATTGATATTGTTTGTGGAGTTTTCTCTCTTCAGATCCAACCAGAACATTTGCTCAATAAAAGCTCAAACGATCATATCCATAACATGAACTTTATTATCTCAGATCCTCTCCAGACTTGTCTCAAAGTCTGAATTAACATTTACAGGAATAACTCGGAATTATTGCCATCTTGGTGAAGTGAAACAGTTTAAAAGGATTTACCCAGCATGTGTGTAATGTCATAAATACACTGCTGTTAGAGAGGGATGCTTTTATTTTTAGGTCTTCCTGGAGCTTTGGAATCTTACATATTGTGACAATAATACGAAACAAATCCCAGCTGAGCCCTAAAACATCACATCCAATAAATCTGTTTCATAAATGTTGAACGATTAGTACTTCTGAGGTGAAAATAGCTATTTTCTCAATACAATATAGACAATTTAAGGTTAAACGTCCTTAATTTGTCTGAGGTATGCCGTCATGGTTTTGAACCTCCTAAACTCCTTTCGATCTCACCGTGACACGTAGGCGATGTTATTCCAGGGATCTTCTGCTCCGTCTTCCTGTCCTGACTTTTGTTCAGCTCCACTTTACAAAGATAATTTCTCCACAGCTTAGAGAACTCTGGGCTTCGAGCAGAACCGGACATGTCTCACTAAAGCCGAAGCAGCTTCGTTTAGCATTGTTCGGTTAACAACTTTGAAGCAAACTGTTGGTTGAAAACCATAAAACTGTTGATTTCTAGTCGCAAAAGCGTTCTTCGTTGCTGAATCTGTTTGCTCTATCGTTCAAAACAAGCCGCCATGTTGTTTTGTCGGTGACGTAATCAAACTACGGATGCCGGTCAGGTTTGTCGAAGGCGAAAAGTGGATCTTATGCGTATTCATTTTAATTGAACATTATTTAAACTGCTATGAATGCTGGAAAAAACTTTGAAAAAATCTACAAGAAATCCAGGTAAGATGTGAACAAACTCTTGTTTTTCTTTTCTGCCCTTTTGGCTTTAATCTCACTACTTTAATCTCATTACTATATATACATATATAAATATATATATATATATATATATATATATATATATATATATATATATATATATATATATATATATATATATATATATATATCTGCTATTGTAATGCAGATTAATGCTGTTTTTTGTGGGAGGGGGGGACTTAACTTCATTCATTCATTCATCTTCTGTAACTGCTTCTTCCTGCACAGGTTCATTCTCTGCAGTAGTCCCACTTCCTTTGGTAATTATAATTTCCAAGTTTTCTATACCTTACAGGTACATGATGGTTGCCTCAGTAACAAGGTTGCAGGTTGAAAACCTGACTGCAGCCTTTCTGCATGTAGTTTGCATGTCCTCCTCATGCACGTGTCTCATGCACATGTGGGTTTTTTCTGGGTACATCAGTTTCCTCCTACAAGCCAAAACCATGCACATCAGGTTAAAACTCTAAGTAGTTTTGCATAAAAGCTTCTGTTTCAGGGATATCTAACTCCCTTCCCCAAGGGCCGGTATCCAGCATGTTTTAGTTGTTTCCTAATCCAACACACTTGATTCACCTGTTCAGCAGCGCATCAAGCTCTGCAGAAGCCTGGTAATCACCTGCTGAATAAAATAAAAAGGTGTGTTGAAGCAGAGAAAACAGTAAAATGCTGGCCCTCAGGGAAGGGAGTTAGGGATCACTGCACTAAATAAACATACAGACAGTATACTTACCAAACATTACACATTATCTATAAAGTCAAAATTCTGCGATAAATTTAATTACTGAATTTTTTACATGTTATATTTCAATAGAAAACTCTAATAATAAACGCATTTAAACAAATTTATGAATTGTTGTGTTTATATTTTGCTTTGTGAATCTCTAAATTGTACTACTTTCAACAATTCACTTTTATTATTATTATTAAAAAAGAGACACAAAGACAAGAAAATATCAATTATATTTAATGATTGATGTAACCTAAATATTACTAATTTTATTCAAGTAAGGATTTAATTTTTTCACTTAAGTCAAACCTGAATGCACAATGTTTAAGTGACAGCATGCAGCTTCATGATCTTCATGTTGTTGAAACACGTCTGTATTTTCACTCATCAGTATCTCCTTGTTATCTGTAAAGGCTGAGAGGAGCAGCTTAACTATGTCATGCTTGTGCACACACGGGTTAACGTTTCTGTCCAGCTGCTGACGTCTGTGATGAAGCAGAATGTAGCTCGTTTTTCTGTGAGGAAATCAGATTTTTGACGTTATTTTTGGTAAACGTTTAATCATTCAGAAAGTTACCTGAAATTGTCACTGAAACAAGTTTCCTCAGTTCAGAAGAATGTTTATGTTTCTGAACAGTAAATAATTCACTAAAACAGCTTTGTTTGCATTAAAGGAAAGAATTCTGACTAGCAAGGATTTAAAATGACACAATTATTGCTTTTTATTATTTTCATTCGTCTTAATTACTTAATTGATTCAACTATCCTTGGATGGGGAACTAATTTACTGTCGTGCTGCACTTGAAAGATTTTCTTTTTGCAAAAAAGAGCTTTCAGCACATTTTTTAACATTCTGCAGAGCAATTTCCAGGAGAAAGCACTAGATGGTGCTTGTATACTTCCTTAGTGCTGTGTGTGTGTGTGTGTGTGTGTGTGTGTGTGTGTGTGTGTGTGTGTGTGTGTGTGTGTGTGTGTGTGTGTGTGTGTGTGTGTGCGTGCGTGTGTGTGTGTGTGTGTGTGTGTGTGTGTGTATGCTAAACAAAGGGAAAACAGTAATCAACGTCAATCAAGACTGAATTCAGATATTATAAAATAATGTTTCACTGAAATACAGTAAAATGCAGTAAATCTATATTACAATGAACACACACGCACACACACACGCACACTCAAACACGCGCACACACACACACACACGCACGCACACACACGCACACACACACACACACACACACAAACACACACACAAACATACCGAGGCGGCATTACTGAGCTAGATTAAACTTGAAGTTTCTTTGATTGTTCTCATTTGTAAACAGTTTCATAAATACGAGAAACCGATCAGCTGTGACTCTCTGACTGAACGCCAAAAGCTGATCTGGACAGACGACCTTCTGTAGGCGATTTAACTTTTCTACCTAAAGTCCAGTTCTTGTTTTATCAAAACATCAGCGGTTTTCTAACTTATAACAATAAAACATGTTTCATCTTTGATTTTAAAGCATGCTGTTACTCATTTGGTGATTAGAAAAGCTTTTTTCTCTGCAGTAAATGTGATGAATTAAATAAAATTAGTGAAATTATCCAAACAAATAATTCTTCATTTTAAACAAAATCCATTTTGCACATTTACAGGAAGCAACACAAAGCATTTGCAAAGATTGTTAATAAAAGCTGTTCATTTATAACAAAATGAAATAAAGATTAAAATAAATAACAAATTTGATTATTATTTTTTTAAATTGATCAACAAAACCAAACAAAAAAGTATCAAACATGAAGATTCTAACTCTTTAATTAAATAAGTGTTAAAATGTCTGCAAGGACAAAGAACATTATTTTAATTGTATTTTTGTGTTGGAGTGGAAAAAGTGCAATAGTATCGGTAAGTAGAGTAAAATAATTTTATTCATGTCATAATAAAAAATGCTTTTTACCCCTTTTGTCCTTTTTCCATTAAACAAATATGTCTATTGTGGGACATTAAACTGCACATTTATGCCCAAAGGCCATTGTCATGTTAGCGGCGTAGCTGGCGTCAATGTTAAAGAGGTTAACTGGAACCGCCAGAATGAATGTAACAGTGATTTAATCAACAGTTAGCTACATTTTATGCCTCTCCTTTAATGCATTCAGCTAATCTGGAGGGTATCCCTATTGCTCCATGAAGCGAGCTGTGTCATATCACGCTGCAGCAAAAATCCACAGCCGGGGGGTACGTCGCCTGCCCAGCGAAAAGTCACTGTAACACCCTCTGTCACACTGAATGTTAGCGTTTCTCACAAGTGATAGTTAGACCACAGAATAAAGGGCATGGATGTGTCAGGTTGAATTTGAATATGAGCCATCAGACTGCCTTGTGTTTTTCTATCTTTCTCCTCCTCTGGAAGCGTTCCATAACCGTGTCAAGGCAGGAAACAAATGCCAAAGGCTGCACAAGGCGGACAGTGGAAGAACACTTTAGCATGTATTTTCCAAGCTTGTCTGCTCCTATCCCAGAAGTCTGTCTTATCACCTAACTACCTACCGCCTTCTTCTATTTATTGGTTACGCCTGGGTTGTTTAGAGGCAATTAAGGAGCTAATTGTGGGGATTTCTGAGGACTGGGTATTATAGTAAAAAGTAAAGAGCTAATGGCTAATTGCCCGAGCAGCTGCTAGTGTTTATGAAGGAGGAGCGAACATGCCAGGGGATCTACCAGGCGTAGACAGCAACGAGAACAAGGATGTGTGTGTGTGTGTGTGTGTGTGTGAGAGGTAGGGGAGGCTCATCATTGCTGTGGATCCCAGGGACGGTTCACTCTGGGCAGCTGCCAGTTGTACGAGACAGGACGCAGAGTAAAAGCGCGACTCAGAAAAGTGTCTGCATAAATAATAATCACTTCTCATGGCCTATGGTGCCATATCTCCAAGGAGTCCAGTGTTTGTATGTAAAGGGTCTTTCCCAATGTTTATTGCACCACATATTCTCACACATCCCCCACCCATTCTGTCAGACCCCCTTTGGGTTTGCATTGCCTCGTGGATGACAGTTAGCATGTGGCAGAGCTCTCTGATGTGGAAGAGATCCAGGATGCTGGGTTAGTGTGCCAGCTTCACCAAGCTGGGATTTCACCCATTTCACGATATCTGCCAAAGCCAGGGACTGTGAATGAAAGCATTTAGGAAAAAAAAAGAAAAGAAAAGAGAAGTGTGGTTCTGCATAGTCAGATCAGATGGAGTCTTCTGTGGTTAGATACAGCCCAAGGTGATCTGGCATCTTTCTGAAAATAATCTCAGAAGCTTTTTTTGGTCACATGCGGCAAAAAAGAATGCTGAAGAGCAGCCATTAAGCAAAGTGATGAGCAAAGATTTGATATTACTTTAATTGAGTTTCAGTCATCTGAGTCACTGATTCCCAAAACTGGGAGTGGGATCCCAACGTGGATCATGAAACACGAAGTGGAGGCTGTTGAGAAGGTCTACAGATGAACTAAACCTAACTAACATAAAGAGCTAACATTTATTTATAATAGTCTTCTTTACATTAATAATGTTTAGGCAGAGGGTCACAAATCTTTATTCATTTTAATTTGAGGGTCAACATCTGAAAAGTTTATGAACCACTAATCTAGAATCAGAGTAAAGGGTCATTCACCTGATTCCTCAGATGAGTTTGGATGTTTTATGTACGGTTATGTGGAGGGATTTAAAAAACAGTACCTAACCTGCAGTAGATAGAAGTCTGATCTCAGTTTAATAATAATGCAAATCACCAGAATGAACTTCTATCTAAACTATATTTGAAATAAACACCATGATGTTTTTACTTTTGCATCAGACATGCAGCTGCAGACAGTTCAGCTGGCTACATAGATTGTTGTCCAACTAATACTAACTTCAGTTTAAAGGTTCAATATGTAAGACTTTTACAGTGAACGTATCTCAAAACAGTCTCATGTCTAAATCATGTTGGAGTGGAACAGATTTCCTTCTCAGTCGGCTGGGAGTTTGTCAGTTTTTCTCCTTTTAAAATGGCTGACGAGGCGCATCCATACTTCCTGGTTCCAGAACCAATCATATGTTGCAGAGTCTGCACCATCAAACGCTGCTGCATTTGTAATTCGACACCGGAAGGCAAAAAGCAGCAGAGTTGTGGATAGAATGTTAGCTAGTAAACAGGAGCGACCCAGAAGTTATTTCTTGTAACCCTAGGAAACCACGGCATATTTTTGTTTTTCTCTAATATCGGGTAAAGAAGGCTAGAGGCTAACGTTGCACTAACAGTAAATTAACAATCGTCTCTTAAAATATCTTAAGCTACTTTTTTCAATTAGCAACAACTCAAAACAAAGAACCAAAAATCCAGAAAAACAAGAACCAAAACCAGGGACACCCTTCCATACATCAAAGGCATAACAGAAAAAAAATAACAGCAACGATGAAAAAACATAACATAAACACACCAACAAAACCATACACAACTGTTAGAAAAAGACTAGTACACCCAAAAGACAAGATACCAACAGGAAATAAATGTGGAGTCATATACAAAATCCCATGCAAATTATGTGATAAAACATACATAGGAGAGACTGGACGCCAACTCAACACACAAACAATAGAACACAGAAAGGAGTGTGAGAAGGAGACAAAAAGAAGACACACAAGAGCAGCGAAACAAGAAGCAGAAAGTACAATAAAAAAATCAGCCGTAACAGATCACTGCACAAGAGAGAATCACATAATGGACTGGGACAGAACAAGGATCATAAACACCGAACAACAAAAATACAAAAGATGGATCAAGGAAGCGATAGAAATAAGGAGACGTGGACACACAACCATGAACAGGGACAGTGACGTCGCCAACCGTGACATGGCTCTGAGGAAGATCGCAGGTTGCGATCGAAACGTTAGCAACAAGAAGGTAAAAACAACTTTGATCTGTGTTAAAAAAAGAAAAAAGTGACAATAGTTTAACAACTCGATATTACACTGAAATGTATAGCAGCAATCTTATCATGTAGTGTGATGTAAGCAATACGTGTTTTTATTTTGTGCTAAGCCCGCCCCCTGCCCCGTAAAATCCATGCAATAGGAAACTGAGCGCCAAGTAAAACTTACCAATAGTGTTAGATTACCGCTTACGTACTTCAAATTTAAGGAAGCACCTCGGCTGAAGCAGCGTTGATGAACTTTTCATGGACAAGTAAGTCTTTAAAATATAAATATATGAAAACACAACATGACGTGAGAATAATACTTGTAAAACAACGTGTTTTAGCTCTGTTTGTCGGCTACAGAAGCACATTCATAAACAAGAAACGTGCAGTCGCCATCTTAAATTACAGAGCCGACCGACTATTGGTGTGATACACTTGTCAGCCACTAGATGGTGCCATCAGATAAAAGAAATACTTTAATCTACTTATCAACTTCCCGTGTATGACTCATCTTTACTTAACTTGACTTTACTTTATTATAAAGCCCCTTCCAAGACCTCATTGGACGCCCAAGGTGCTGAACACAGAATCAGAAACATAATATACCATTTACCAGCACAAATTATTAAAAACCGTTCAAAAATCACTAAAAAAGAGGATAAAATGCAAACATTAAAAACAGTAAAAAGTAAGACAATGATGCCAAACTACCTCACTAAGACAAAAAAGTGGGTCTTCACTTGTCATCTAGAATCTTCTGGTGCTGATCCGTAACTGGCAACATCTGCTCAGAGTGGACTTTTTGTTTTGATACATGGACTGCAGTACCCACATTTGACCACAGGATGTCACTCTTACGTCATGCACCTTTAAGTTCTGTGGAGTAAAAAGTTAGTATTGACATTCAATCAATTCAGTCATACAATCTTTGAGCTTTGATGGTGTCTAATGGTCCTTGAGGGAAACGATCCTGCATGTTTTAGATACTTCCCTGCTCCAACATGGCTGGTTAAATGACTTCACCCTCCTGAGGTTCTGCAAAAGCCAGGTAACGACTCATTCATTTAAATCAGGTGTGTTGAAACAGAGAAACACCTAAATCATGATAGACAGTGGTCGTGTAGGACCAGAACTGGACACCGGTGGCTTTGAGTTATTGTAGTTGAAGGAAATTTGCTCTTGAGTCAAATCGGTCCTTTTCTCAGAGAATCTCCAAACTGAGAATGCTCTGACTGTTTACAACTTTTGTTTGGTCCACATTTTTCCTTTTGCTTAGCAATTAGAGATTCCTGGAACATTGGAAACAGGAAAAACGTTCCCAAACAACCATTTTTTAACAGTTTGTGTAGCTAATAAATATTTTTTCCATTTTCAAATATTACAGAGAAAAATTCAAACTAAAACATCTCTAACTGGGAACAACAGGTCTAAGTTGACTCAATAAAATTTTCCGGGAAGCTCATGTTTTCCCATGAGGATGCAGGGTCTCAGGAGACTAGAATAACCAAAGTATGCCTTCAAATATACAGCATGCTGCTCTCTTTAGATCTACGTTAGACATCAACAGAACCACTCCAGCTCTTGACTGACAGATAAAATCTTCCTCACCATGGAAACAGGAACTGAATCTCCAAGTTATCCAGTACCTTTTATTTGTAAAATTCCCTCCTTTTTTATATTAGGCTAACCTCCAAAACTTAATATCTCTTATTGAAAAACATAACTTTAATAGAACCAATTAACCTCTGTCTCGACCCCCTCAGGGCTTCACTTAACATAGATTCAACTTGAGGTTGTCTTCACTGCAGCGCCGCTTTAGGTGTTGAACTACAAGCCTTTCTGTCAGAATCTCTATAATCTGGGAAAATTATTGCATTAAGGTAGTCTGATCCATTTGGGTCGGATCTGGTAACGTATGAAGAAAATATCAAAGAAGGGAATTTTACAGAATGGCACAAGTGAAGTTTAAAACCATAAGAGCGAAGCGGGGCGGTGTGTGTGCAGCAGCCTACTTTGACTGCTCATTTATTCTGTTTATAATAGCAAAGCCGATGATAAATGTCCCGCAGAGTGCACATGTGCTAAAATATTCATCAATTGGACTCCCCCTAATTTGCAGAGGAGGAAAACCAATAAATTCAAATGTGAGCGGCAGTCATGTTATATTTATATGAATATGCACGACCATGGGCAGGACATTAAGATTAATCTGGTACGTGTGCGTTTTCAACCAGTTCTAATGTAACGTCTCGTGTTAGATGGAGGCGTGTGATCGGAAGGTGAGAAGGCTGAGAGGGGAGTTCAACCACAATTCCTCTAATGATGCTTCTGAGATTTCAGCATTAATGTAAGCTAAAAAAAACACAACGTTCACAGTCCTCACTGATTAAAGGGAAAGTAGGAAACTGCTGTTTCCAATTTGTTTTGATTTTCTAACATATATAATAACATAAAATTTTGCCTTTATGTTTTGGTTTTGGAAAAATGTAATTTGTCACTCTCATCAGAACCCGAACCACACGGGATGAGGAACAGCTTGATTTGCAGTTTGCACGGTTTTCAGACTTTTCTAGTCCTTTTCCACTTTGGTCTTTGTCTTGGTCTCTCCCGCTCTCCTCTGCTTCTTTGTTTTTCTCTCTGTGTGTTCCTCTCACCATTTCTACTCAGGTGTGCAGTGCTCTAGATGAGGAGGAGGAGGAGGAGGAGGGAAAGAAGTAGGGGGGCTCCTCCACTCGTGTACCCTGCAGAGCTGCTCTCTCCTGGGGTAAGTATGACAGGAAGTCAGCCAGATGGCACAGAGCAGATCTGCAGCATGTGACCTCCTCTCTGGAGGGGCAGGATGCAAGGTGAAGTGAAAGGAGGAGCAGGAGGTGAAAGGAGTTGATGAGGAGGGGGAAACAAACCTCACCTAAGACAGTTTTAGATTTACTCCACCTGTTAAATCCAAAGGTTTTTGTTTGCAGCAGATGATGAAACACGCTCACTTAAATTAAGCTGTGTTATTGTGGTTTAGTAGTGTGTGTGCATGCCTGTGAGTGCATGCATGTTTGTGCGTGTGTGTGTGTGTATGCATATGTGTGTGTGCATATGTGCGCGTGCATGTGTGTGTGTATGCATACGTGTGTGTGTGCATGTGTGTGTGTATGCATACGTGTGTGTGCGTGGGTGTGCGCGTGTGTGTATGCATATGCGTGTATGTGCACGTGCATGCGTGTGTGTGCGTATGTGTGTGTATGCATATGTGTGTACGTGCATTGTGTGTGTTTGCACATGTGTGTATGCATATGTGTGTGCACGTGCGTGCATGTGTGTGTGTATTCATACGTATGTGTGTGCATACGTGTGTGTGTGCGCACGTGTGTGTATGCATATGCGTGTGTGTATGCATATGTGTGTGTTTACATGCATGTGTGTGTGTGTGTACATGTGTGTGTGTGTGTGTGTGTGTGTGCATGTGTGTGTGCGTACGTGTGTGTGTGTGTGTTAGGGATGGGCGATATGGAAAAAAAATCATATCACGATTTATGTTTTGCAAAATCACGATCTCGATTTTATCACGATTTTTTTTCCATTTCGACAATTCATACATTTTGGAAGTTATTTACAGATAAAATAGATCCAGTTAAAAGCATACCCCTTCACAGAAAATATGATCAAATATTTCAGACAGGGTACTGTTTGAACACTTGTTTTAATTTAGGTAAGAAAAATAGCTAATTTGTTCTATTACAATAAACGTGATCAAACAAAAAATGGCTTCCATTTAAAAATCCATAATGGGTTTATATATTAGCTTTTAATGTCTTTGGAGTAGCTTTAGAGTCAAAGATTTATGCCACAGTTCCAGGGCTTAGTTTATTTATTTGTTTGAACAAATAAGTTCAGAAATGTTAGAGAATGGACCAAATTCTGTTTAATGGCATGTCTCAAATGTCCCACAGGCACTTTTATTTATTATATATTTATAATTAATGAAAAATAATTTAACTTATATTTAGAGGTGGCTCATAGCCTATCATCCAAAATATATTAGTAATTATTTCTTGTCCAGAGAAAATTCATGATGTGTTTGCGTTTGCATCCACTACCAGCTGATTACGCTCATGGCCTTTTTGGACTTGCTGCTCTCCGTAGATGTTTCCTATCTACGCGAGGGAGGGGTTTGGCCCGTCTCTTCACAGGATAAACAAAGCTCCGGTGGCAGCCACGGTGAAAAGGCTCGCTAAAATACAAACAAACGTCCCCAAATAATAAAAGACACGAAGCTAAATGCAAAGTTTAGAGCAGAACATTGACCCAGAGGTTTCCTGATTGAGCAGACGCGTGAGAATGTAATTAGCGCTTAGAGACTGAGCAAGCTAGCGGCTAGTGCTAGTGGCTAGCGCTACAGTAGATTATGGTGTGCTTCTTCAACTATTCATAATTGTTTGTCATCATCTTAATGCATCGATTAGATTATTTTCCTCATCTCTTCAGAGCACCCCAGCTAAACAAACCAACATGCTGCTTAAAGTTATGATTGGTTCATCGGTGTGTCTGTCGTGCCGACAGAAGCAGACTAGCAAATGGCGTGACTCGGCTGAGAAAAAAACAAATGTGTGCCGCGTTCAGAAATAATGGCATAAACGGGTGATAGAATGCAAATACACAGTTCTACGATCTCCGAGCTTTGGTAGATCGTCATCACATTAAAATCCTTAACGATCTTATATCGTCAAATCGCACGTGAGTGTGTGTGTGCATGTGCGTGTGTGTGTATCTATATATATTTGTTTTCTCAGTAATCATTTATTTAGCTGTTATATTTAATTGTTTTTATGTCTTTTCACCAGGTTTTATTTGAGCTTTTTTACCGTTTCTGTTATTTCCTGTTACATTTATGTGGTTCTTTGTTGACTTTAATTTCTTTCTGGTTTTCTATTGTTCTGAATTCTTGGTGAAGGTTCTCAGTCATCCAGGTCATGGTAATCCAAGGGGTTTAAATGAAGGCAACTGGACTTCTTTGGTTTCTTGAATTTCGACTCACATCACCCACTGGAGCACAAAATGTCAGTTATCAGGACTTTACACCATCGGGCTGAGAATATTCCCACAAAGACTGAGGGAAAGCAAAAGGAAGAGGAACACGTTAAGAAAGCTCTCCAAAACTGCAGATACCCCAACTGGGCCTTTGTGAAATCAACAAAGAAATCTAGAAAGGAATCCACAGCGGCAAACAGCAAAGAGAAGGACAACAGGCGCAGAGATACCATCATCCCATATGTGGCAGGAGTCTCTGAGAAACTGAGAAGAATCTTCTCCAAACATAACATCCCTGTAACCTTTAAACCCAACAACACCCTCAGACAGAGGCTGGTCCATCCTAAAGACAAGACACCCAAACAGAAGCGGAGCGGCGTCGTTTATGCAGTCCAATGCAGTGAGGACTGTCCAGAGCTTTACATAGGGGAAACTAAACAACAACTACACAAGCGCATGGCACAGCACAGGAGAGCCACCTCTTCAGGCCAAGACTCTGCAGTCCACCTACACCTGAAGGACAAGGGCCACACCTTTGAAGATGACAAAGTCCACATTCTGGACAGAGAAGATAGATGGTTTGAGAGAGGAGTGAAGGAAGCCATCTATGTCAAAATGGAGAAACCATCATTAAATAGAGGAGGAGGACTCAGGTTTCACCTTTCCAGCACCTACAATGCAGCTTTGAACCAAATTCCAAAACAGTTCCAGTCCAGTTCACACCCTCCTGCATCTAATCAACACAACGACTCACACACAGTAGAGGCTAACGATGCTAACGACTCATCAAGAGGTAGGGAGGAGGGGCATTCACAGGCAGATGCTGCTCGTTGAGCAACAATAGACAGCTAAAGTTTATAAGATCGACCCTCCCATATTCCAGTCAGAATTGACAAAGCTCCTCGGATGAGAAGAGAAACGTCTTCAAGAAACCAAAGAAGTCCAGCTGCCTTCATTTGAACCCCTTGGATTCTGAATTCTTGTTTCCTAACTAGTCCATCTCCTGTTTCTCGTTCACTCTCTCTCTGTATTCCTGGTTTTCTGATTCCTGTTGATGTTTTCTTCTCATTCATGAATCTGCTTTGTCAAGTTTTTATTCCTGTTTGATGTATTCACAAGTCTCAGTTTAGTTTAGTGTCACCTTTGTAGCACATTTTAGTTTATTATATTTAAATCATAGGATTTGGGTTGTCATCATTTGTGAATGAATGCAGAAAAAGTTGGTGCTAAATACGACTAAATTAAAGAAATTAACTAAGATTTTCTGTCATTTCATTTATTTATGTTAAAGAATAAAAACCATCGTGTCAAAATAAGAGCCGTTTTCACTCATTGTTTTGTGCATCAGCTTTTTTTTCACAAACCCCTCTTAATTCTACTTAATTTTACTAAAGATGAATGATCCAGGCTACTGTTCAGGTTTAGGAACCTATTAGGTTAAAATGAGAACTTTATTTTGATAGTTCTGTGCAGGAACAACAAATGCATGGTGTTGCATTCAAATAAAGCCTTGTCATTGAACAGAACCAGATTCATTATGTCTGTAAGAAACAGAGAAAAACGCTTTATATAAATATAAATATAGTGTATAGAAACCTATAAAATAGTAACTTTCATTTAAAGAGTTTTTATTTGGGTCACACTGAAACTAACAGTATGTGATGTAAATATTGGCTCAAAATGAAAATGCAACTTTCACTCTAGACTAAATGTGATCCATAAACTTCGATTTACAATTTTTAACGTGTCTAACAGTAACATATAGACCTACCATATGAAAGAGGCACATATTTGCATTAAAATATGTTTAATTAAACAATCCCAGATAATAGAAACAAGTTACTCAACATTACCATTTGCCTCTGACTTATTTAAACACTCATTTCCAGCAGAAAACATGCTAGCTCTGTCTTATAAACAAACATACCATAACTCAGACATCAAACGCCAACTTGTCCACGTTTCTGAGATAAGTCCTGTCCCGACTTGGGACGGGAAACTGACCTGGAAATAAACACAACTTCATTTCACCCGGCCTGAAGTCACATCATAAGCTAACAGCTCCAATTTGATCTAAACTGACAAATGTTTCCACTTATTATTATGAACATTTCCACACTGATTTGCTCATCACTTTGCACAAAGTTTCATTTCATGCACAACTCCCAGTCTGAACCACACCACCAGCTCCCCCCGCCTGCCTGACTGGGGTTCCCTTTGATCTAAATTTGGCCTCAGCTGAAGATGTACACAGTCATTTTCATATGGAGGCTTTGAACACGCTGATGGAGGGCCCACTCACTTTTATCCTCGGAGCCCTCTTCCCTCGGAGCCCTGCGAGCATATGGCGAACACCCCTCACTGGAGTTTCTTACAACCCGGAGGGGGCTGCCCACTCTTTAACATCTCCTATTCCCCAAGTCCTTCATCACCGTGGGTTTAGAAAAGCTGGTTGAACTACGACACTGCTGCTTACAAGTTTGTTTTAATAGACCCAAAAGGATGGGAAATATCAGGGTGTAAACCTGAAAACAGCCACAAACAAACCTGCTTCTTTTTCCACTTATTATATGTGGTTGAGCATCTGTGGGTTAGGATATATTTGAACATTTATTGTCTTGAAGTGATCAGATCTTTTGGTTCTGGACTAATTTTGGTTTCTTCAGCTGCTGCCAAACATCTGTAAAGAGAGAACGAACAAATTAGACGTAGACTAATTTAGACGAAGACCTTAAACTTTATTAACACCTTTTGAAAAGTTACATATCTGTGATGCCTACAGAGAATCCAGTCTGAGCTTCATCTACAGCAGCAGGATGACGTAGATCTGTCAGGATTTTCTCATCCTAGAGTTTCTCCATCTATCTTCTATCAGAAGCTAATGCAGGAGATAGGTATAGGAGTTCAACTTGCATGAAAAACTCAGTGACTGATTATAATCAGAAATAATCATTAAAAATATCTTTTCAGTGAACCACACCTTTAACATTCATGGACTCACTCATATTGGCTCACAATGGCTGTTGTTGGTTTAGCGTCCAGGAAACAGCAGAGAACGTCTCGGCTAGTAGAAGCTAACCGTTAGCATTAGCAACTCCACCACACAGCAGAACTCCTCCAGGCTTGTGTTATTAGTGGAGATAAAACATCAACGTTGCAGAGCAAACAGAGTCAGTGGTAGAGTCGTGTTGCTGTTAGCCAATCAGAGGAGAGATGTCCAAATAAGGAAATAAGACTCTAAATCCTGTCATCTGAAACTACTTTCTCCTCAGGCTGAATTCTCCATGCTGAGCCAGGCGCACTGGAGCTTTTCCCCCCAGAGTACAACTTAAGGCATTCATTCCTACTGGAGACCACTGCAAAGGCATTAATTAAACGAGTGCACAACACCTTTAGCCTCTCATCATGTGGTGAAATATAAAAAAACTAAGGAAACTGCAAGTTAATATCAAATGTTTTGGGAGAATATTGAGCTTTCTCTGTATTTTGATGTTTCGTGGACTTTTGGTCGAGGTAGTTCTGCATTTATTTTGAAATAACAGCTGATAAAATTCAGAAATGTTGAAACAGAATCATGAAAAATATTCAAAGAACTATAGATGGGACTTAAGTAATCTTGTAAAAATGTAATCTTCATTAGAAGAAAACCTAATTTCACTTTAGTTAAAACCAGGAAATACAAATATTCATTTGAGTACTACACTAGAGATTTTTCTACGTATTTCTCAGTGGGTTTTCACGCTAAATACTTCACTAAGTGCTGCTGGCTCTTAATAGTATTTTGGGGCTGGAAAAAAGCAAATATGAGCAGATTAAACAATGAGCTTTAACTTACATTTAAACCTAATTAAAGCTGCCTAGAAAGTCATTTTATGTCTTTTATTTATAGGGATAAAAATATTTTTTTCCATTGTTAAATCGTTTTCGTCTGAGTGTAACAGCTCTCAGAAGAAAAGGAACAAAAATACGTGTGTTCTCCGGAAGGGATAGAGCACTTATCTCATTACCATTTCCTAAATGTTTACAGCCATTGTCTTCCTTCAGAGTGAAACCATCCATGATGTTCTCGTACAACCGCTGCCGGGGTTGTTTTCATGCTTTTATCTTAAATACATTCTTTCCAGATTGTTCAGCCCTAGAAACTGGTAATTACCATATATTATCACCTCCTAGGGTTGCCATGTTTGAGGTAATTATATCACTCCCAAGTTCTCTGTATAATCACCTAACAGGAGAGGCAGCCCTGAAGTTGTGAGAGCTTTGACACAAACATGGAAATGTTTAACATCTGTCCTCAGGGACAAACAGAGTACATTTTCATCTGGACTCGTGAGAAAATGTGAGCTTTTGCACTTTCTAGGACTGACCTGTGGGTATTTTATTAAATACTGGATGAAAAATAAGACGTAACTTGACCACAACAAAGAGTTCATATATGGAGTAGATACAACTGACTTATTTAGTCCCATCTATAGTTCTTTGGATATTTTTCATGATTCTGTTTCAACATTTCTGAATTTTATCAGCTGTTATTTCAAAATAAATGCAGAACTACCTCGACCAAAAGTCCATGAAACATCAAAATACAGAGAAAACTCAATACTCTCAAAACATTTGATATTAATTTGCAATTTCATTAGTTTTTTATATTTCACCACATGATGAGAGGCTAAAGGTGTGGTTCACTCATTTAATCAATGCATTTGCAGTGGTCTCTAGTAGGAATGAATGCCTTAAGTCATACTCTGGGGGAAAAAAAGCTCCAGTGCGCCTGGCTCAGCATGGAGAATTCAGCCAGAGGAGAAAGTAGTTTCAGACGGCAGGATTTAGAGTCTTATTTCCTGATATTTGAACATCTCACCTCTGATTGGCTAACAGCAACACAACTCTACCACTGACTCTGTTTGTTCTGCAACATTGATGTTTTATCTCCACCAATAACACAAGCCTGGAGGAGTTCTGCTGTGTGGTGGAGCTGCTAATGCTAACGGTTAGCTTCTACTAGCAGAGACGTTCACTGCTGTTTCCTGGACGCTAAACCAACAACAGCCTTCCCCGTCGTGAGTCCAGATGGGTGAGTCCATGAATGTTAGTGACAGTGTGACGTAGATCTGTCAAGATTTTCTAATCCTAGAGTTTCATCGTCTGTTTTCTATCAGAAGCTAATGCAGGAGATAGGTGGAGGAGACTATTTTCATGTTCAGCCTGCATGTTGAACTCAGAATGACTGCTTATAATCAGACATAATAATTAAAAAATGTTTTTCATTGTTCCACACCTTTAATGGAGACAAGATCATGATAAACACACATAAAAGGTGCCACATAATATCAGTTTTTAAGGCCACATGGAAGCACAGAAAAACACTTTTAATCACTTTCAAACAAATAAAATTAATTTATTTACTTGATGTTTAATGCTTCTAATCTGAAGAGTCTTAGCAATTCACATTTACAAGTTCAGCACACCAAGCCTTAAGGCTATGCTTCACTGATGTGTGCTAACAATAAAGAGGACATGTTATACAAAACTCACCTTTTGTTCCTGTTTGTACTGCCATGTGGGTCTCTGCTGCCTCTATATACACTCCAAATGTGAAAATGTGTCCATCTGCTCTCTGTCAGTGTTTGGTTTTAGGAATTAAGTGCCTCAAACAAGTTGTTTTTAAAGGTCTCCCTTTGTGATGTCACAGTAAGGGAAAGTAGAATAGAACCACCTCTCACCTGGAGGCGAGAGGTAATGCTGGAGGATCATTGCTTCTACTGTGAGCCCCTCCTGGAGCTTCTCAGCTTATAGCAGCCTGAGCGGGGGTGGGTGGGCGTGGCCAGATCTAGCTTGTTTTCTTAAAGTGACAGAGTGCTGAAAAGGTAATGAAACTGTCAAAAATAAAACTGCTATAACCACTTTGTGTGAGAGGGATTTTCTGTAAAAATCTTCATAAACATGTTTGATGTTGACTATAGAACTATTATAACTCAAGAAAATGTCACAATTTGTCTCCTTTAAACAGTTCTGAAGCTTAGTCTGCACAAGAAAACTCCTCAGATGAAAAGTAAAACAAAAACAGGATTACCATTTCATTAATGACTGAGTGACTTTAGCAGCATTTTGTCTTGAAAAAAGGATTTTGAAAATCTCTATTTTGGTAAGCAATTTTTAAAAATATAATTATTTTTCTGCAGCGGCTCTGGCATTAAACAAAAGTATTTTTTACAAATCAACATTTTAGATCCTTTTCATAAACACTGGATTATACGAGCTGTCAGTTACGGATCAGCACCAGAAGATTCTAGATGAGAAGCAAAGACGAGTCGTGCACAGTAAGTTGATGAGTAGATAAATACGTTGTCATAGCTGGCGTTAGCACTCTTGAGTGTTTTATGGCAGGGAGCACTTACTACACTTACTACGGTAAAATGTCTCCGGCACAGAGGAAATGTTTTTACCGTATTAATAACTTGAATAGATTCTGCATAAGCATCAGACTAAGTTGAAACCCCTGAGGTAACCTCAGCATCACCTCCGGCCCATTGCAGGGTTTAAACTGTAAACAGCACACCCATGTTGAGGCACGGTGAACTTTTTCTGCACACCACAGACATCATTATCATTCCAGCGCTTGTTTAGCTGACTGTGATATTGTGCTGCGTTTCCGTGTTTGGTGTTGTCTGTTTCCCTCAGACCAGCTGCTGGTTTATTTATAACTGTGGTTGCTGATCTAAACGAGCTAGTAATTAGGCAGCAATGCTTTTGAGGAGCCATCCGCTCCTTCCCAATCATTCCTTCCTCCCTGCTCCTCTCCATCCCACTCTTTTGGCCTTAACTCTTGCTCCCTCTCTCTCGCTCTCTCGCTCGCTCTGCTGTCCCCGAGCGCACCAGGAGACAAGTGGGAGATAAAGGGGAGGCTTGACTTCACTGAATAATTGAAGGGGTTTTTACAAGTGAAGCAGCTCGCTATCTGAGTCCATGAAGACAACACATGTGGTGTTATCAGAGCCAAGCAGAAACACTCAGATGCACCTCCACACAGACTCACAGAAGGTGTCAAAGGTCAAGGCGGACAGCTTTAAACTGGCTGGAGCTGGAAGCATCTGACTGTCAGGATGTCGCCGACATGCTAAAACTTTAGCCCCGAACAGCTGCTAAAGGAAAACTGAATTACTGCTTCGGCTTCGACACCAGAGACGTTCGTGTATTTGTGTACCCCCACTTCACCCCCATCATGACAAAAACAGATACATGTAAGCTGCCTTCCTGCACCGCTCCCTTGTGAGCAACCCTTTACCTCATGCTAATTTCATACTTTCAAAGCTGGTAAACTTTATCTAATTATCTGAACGTCGATAGTCTCCCTCAGCCTCAGAAACAGGATTTTTGGCAGGTTGCGGTGTTAATTTATGAAAAACAAATCTGAAATATGCAGATGTCTTTTGTTTGAAGCAGCTGTTTGGTCGTGTTGCCAGGTTTCAATCAGGCGATCTCTGGGGATGCTCGCATGTGCGATCGGTGGCCAAGCCCCCCCCCCCACAGCTTTGATGTCTGACAGGGTCGGAGGGACGAGGTCTAAGAGTCGCTGTTCAGTCAACATAAGATTACTGTAAAAGGTCTGCAGGCACTCCAACAGCTGCTGCTGTTCTTTTTAATGTAATGACATAATACTGCTAAAATGTAGTTTTAGTTAATACCAGTGACACATTTAATAACATATTAGTGCCTTCAATCTGGTTCATTTATTAAGGTTAAAATGTTATGTAACTAAATGCTGTTGCCTTCTAGTTCCTTTCTAGTTACAAATTACATTACTCAAGTTTTTTCTTCAGTTTTATTTTATTTTATTTTATTACAATCTCAGCCACGGTCTGGGAATCTATTGGCTGGTGTTTATGACGTAACAGCAAATATTACATTATTTGTCTTTTAGTGGCAAATAAAAATAAAATGGTAAAAGCAAACTGAAACTTTCAAAAAATAATAAATGCATCACAAAAAGCTAAAATGTCTTTTGGACAAAAGCTGATTTTGATGTTTTATTTTAGAAATATTTTCTTTTTTTGGTATTTTACTCATTTTTTGTTTCTTGCATGCACCAAACACAAACATTTATTACTGCACCAAATATCTATTATGTTTTTGCAAAAAACACACGTAGATTATTTATTAAAGGTGATGTCACGTTGTCAAACCTTTCCTGTTTATTTATTTATTTATTTTTGATTTCACTTTAAAAGTTTAATAACATATCCGACAATAGTTTCATATCATTTTCATATTTTTAAAATAAATCACTTTTAAATATCGGGTCAAAAATTTGAAAGCTAGAAACTTTTGTCACAATCTAAAAATAACAAATGTGTCTCAAATCTGAAAAACCAAAAACCCCTAAAAGTCAGTTTTAACTACTGGGATTCCAAGACACATTTACTCTGACCGCGTTCTGACAAACGCTGTCAGCCGCGTTCGTTGCTAATTTATGGCGCTCATTAACTGATGCGGAATACACAAGAAATGTGAGCAATTATCATTTATCTTGATATGTTATTTACTAGGGATCGCTTTCCTGCTTGGTTGGGGACTAGAGAGAGAGAGAGATGGAGAGGGGGAGGAATGAGAGGAAGGTGGGAGGATAACGGAGGAGGAGGACCACTGGGGTTTGGAGACATCTGGCACCAGAAATACAAGGAGATCCAGAAGACAAGAAGACGATGTGATGAATGTGTCTGAAAAGCTTCAACTGCACTGGTTCTTACACAAATGCAAATGAGCTTTCCAGTTGGAAATATGTTTATTTATCAGTACATGCTTCTGAAAAGAGGCTGCATCGTGGTGTAGTGTGTGGCACGGTTGTCTTACAGCAAGAAGGTTGCAGGTTTGAATCCTGGCTGTGTGGAGTTAGCATGTTCTCCCTCCTATGCATGGGTGGGTTTTCTCCAGGTACGCTGGCTTCCTCCAACAGACTAAAAACACGCATGTTGGGTTAATTGGTAACCCCAAAGTGTCCCTAAGTGTGAGTTTGCATGTCCGTATGTCTGTGTGTAGACCTGTCCCCCGTTTCTCCCCAGTGATTGCTGGGGTGGGACAACAGCTCCCTAAGTGGTTCAGATAATTAGTGAGTGAGTGAATGTCTGAAAAGTAAAGGAGTCTAGTGTTTTTAGATGGTACATTTTTCTACTTACACTTTAAACATGTTTTTTATTTTGTGCAATAATCAGTAAAATAAGTGTCAGAACGGTTGACTTATGCCAAAAATGATGGAGCTACTTTTATTCTAATGCCATAATGTTCAACGGCAAAGCATTCCACAGCCTCGGACCTGCAACCACAAAAGCTTGTTCCCCTCTAGAAATCTCTTTAGCTGTAGGAACGACCAGCAGGAGCTAATTGGTCGATGAAGCGTACGAAGAGGCTCATGCAAACAATAACTCAGATATGATGGAGCCCCTCCGTGCAAATAAAAGAAATTTAAAATTGATTCTATACAGAACCGGGGGCCAGTGCAATGTAGCCAAGACCGGAGTGATGTGCTCTCTCCTCTTGGTACCTGTTAAGAATTTAGCTGCAGAGTTCTGGATCATCTGCACTCTAGAGATGGAGGCCTGGGTTGCCCCTACAAGCAGGGAATTGCCTGTGACCAAAGCAATGAGATTCTGGATACAAGCAGCTGAAATGAGCTTCCTCCACAGAATGGCCAAAGCCAAGGTGATTAGATGAGGATCTTCATCATCCGAGTTCCTCTTGGATGGCTAAATTCCTTTTTCATGGAAGGGAATCAACGGAGCTGGTTCAAGCATCTGATTAGAAAGACTTTTGGTCTTCTCAATGGACAGATGGATGGATGAATGGATGGACGGATGGATGGATGATGGATGGATGAACGGATGAATGGATGGACGGATGGATGGATGATGGATGGATGAACGGATGAATGGATGGACGGATGAATGGATGGACGGATGAATGGATGGACTGATGGACAGACTGATGGACGGATAGATGGAGAGCTGGAAGCGTGTGTAGGAAGTGTCTCACATCTTATGTTGTAGTTAAAGGTGAGATCTTTTCATAGGGGTATCATCATAAATCAGGAAAATCTAAAAAAAAAAAAAAAGCTCCAAATCATTTAAATCTGTGCATGCAGCAGATAGCCCCGCCCCCTATTTGCTTGGCTGGTCTCTGATATCCTGACACATTTTTCCTTTGTTCTTCTCACTTTGGAGCATCAGGACTCAGTGATTCCACAGACAGTGGTACTAACTTTATAAATCCCCTGCACTGACTCATTGTTTTCTTTTCTTTAACATTTTTCAAAGTTTCACTCTTTAATTTTAACATAATTTTATAAATACATTTTTTCTTCACTCCATTTTCTTGTGATCTGTTCATTTACTCCCTTCATCTCGCGTCTTTTCCACTCACTCGTTCTTGCTCTGAATCCCGTAAGTGTTTTCCTTTTGTGTCTCAGTGACAGATGCCTAATTGGATGATGAATGTCCATTCATTATGCACTAATTGAACTGCCTTTTTTGGGGGGGTGGGGGGTGTTTTCTGATTGGCTGGCGTTTGCGCAGCTGGGCTCGTCTGATTGGTCGGAGGGATAGAGGTGAGGGTTTGGGGTGGGGTGCCGGTAGGGTTGCTGCCAGTGAGTGTCGGCTGGCAGGAGGCACAGTGCTACTCCCCATCTGTCTCCTCGTGCACACAAACACACAATGACACCAGCGATGAGCACCCCCCCACCCCACCACGCATTCTCACCTCTCACAGGGGAATGATACGTGTGTGACACAGTGCACATGCTCTCGTGAATCTTAATAAATTATGCTAATGTATGATTTTATAGGCAAAGCTATTAATTAAAAGCCTTTTTGAGATTTTTCTGTCAACATTTTACCTTTTTGTTTGAGTCCAGACTGAAACTCCTTCACCTTCTCCACCCAAGCAATGTCACACATGCCCTCGAACACACGTTTAGTCTCAAACGTGAGCACATCTACTGTCTAACACACGTCTGACTATCACCCAAAGATGCAGACATTTGCTTTAAAGGCACAGCTATGTGGTAACACACTGGTGGGCGTGTTGCACCGGCCCTGACCTGACAAGCGGGCGATGAAGATTAATGCGTCCTCTCTGAGTGACAAGCGGGGGAATTGAAGGGCAGAAGGCCTCGTTAATCAAGAGCCTGACAGGTGCCATTCAGGACCTTTGAACAACCACAGCACACACACACACACACACACACACACACACACACACACACACACACGCTCAATTTAAATACAAACAGAAATACCTACTAAAGGAAACCGCATCTCGACTCGTTCTTTTACCTCCACATCCACTTTAAGCTCAAGCAGACTTAATCATGCATCGCCAGAATTAAAACTCATCCCTTAAAGCGAGGCTGGCAGCATGAAAATAAGAAAATCAATCGGGCGCCTCGGAGGCCGGCGAGCTCTCACACACTTCAGGGTCTTTTCCTAATTCATTTAGTTGAGGCCTTGAAGCTAAAGGCACCTGAGCCGGGCTGGGCTTTATGATCATTCATTATAATTTACCAATAAGGTCCAGGATCATTACTGTTCAACCGTTAAATGATTAATCCTCCTGTTCTCTCTGCTTCTGTTTTAAAACTCAGGAATAAGATGGGAGAATGTATTTGTGTTATGTGTAGTTAAATGAGGCGACTGAAGGAAGATATTGTTTAGGTGGAGATTCATCTTCAGCTTTGCTAAAAGCTAAAAGTAAATGTTTTCTAATTCATTTCACCTATTAAATCCAGTTTATTCAATAAATAAAGACAATATTGTGCTGTAATAAATATTAATTGTGTAATCTTAAGCTACTTGTTTCTTCATGCACTGGGAAAAATGGGGAATTAATTAGATTTTCTTCCGTTCTGGTTAATAACTATGGAAAACTCCCAATAAAACATTATTAACACCACAAACAATTTATGTTTTTGTAATAACCACAGAATGGACCCTCCTGCTTTAGTCTTGACAGTCTTAAACTGTAATAAAACTGGGGAACATTTCATCATTCCTGTTCCTGGCAATAAAATCCGAGACCTTACACTTTATCTCCTTACCTGGCTCAGAATCCAACAGCAAGCCTGCATTCGTTTTTACAGTTAGCTTTTATTAGCTAATGGAACTTAATATTTCATGAGCTATTAATGGAAGCTCAGCTTGTAATTAGCACCGCGTCAGAGAAATATGGGCATGTATCTTCATTAGGCATCGGAGCGAGTCTTTTCATCTTCGTTACAACCTCCCGGCATCATTTTTCTCCCTCTTATTGTGTCTTTGTTTTGGTAACTTGTCGCCTTGTGCTCGTTATCCAGTTGTTGATGGTGGCAGGGGAAGAAGAAAAACATCTTTTGTCGAGGTTGAGCAATAATCATTTAGACATGAGAGAATTTAGACCTCCAGTTTACACAAAAGCAGATTCGTTCATGGTGATAAATGCTTATCCTTTGTTTCATGGCTATTATAGCAGAAATCCTGACAGCTGATAGTGGTAGTAGTCTCTCACACACACACACACACACACACACACACACACACACACACACACACACACACACACAGGTGTTCTTGTAGTGTTTCATGGGATATTCCACCCCTAAGTGAAATTTATTCTGTTGCGATATTCTTCAGAGTTAGATAAGTGGGGAAGCGCATGCTGTGACTAGCCCAGTCATTCTCCTAGTCTGGCGGTATTCTGTTAGCTTTAGCTTAGCATAAACACTGTAAGTGAATTGTAACAGCTAGCATTACGTGTGAAAAAGTTATGAAAGTTATTCAATAATGATCCGAATTTTTCTTGATGACTTCAATAAGCATATTGACTGCAAATAAAAATAATAGGTAACACGAAGGAATTACAGCCTAATTTATGCTTCTCCGACAGCTCCACAAGGGAGAGACGCACACGCACTGACAGAGACGTTTTGCCTTCGAACCTCTCCGTCACCTGGGGAGTGTTGCAAAGCAATTCTCCACCAGGACAACAGAGGGCGTAGCTCTTTTCTGGGGTTTCCAGTCCAAGATAGTACATATACTATTGTGTTTATATTGCGTTTTGAGACTTTTTAACGCGGACAAATTTGTCCCTCATTCTCCTCCACCTCTTCATGCGTTCGCCACCTCTAATTCCACATTTCCTGTAATTTCCGTCCACGAATAAAATGCTTGCTGCGCATCTTTATACTCCTCCAGTCACGGGTGAATTAACGCTCATATTTTCAGAGTTTTTCCGCGAGGTATTCTTCAGTCTGCTCTGTGTCTGCTGTTAGATATCTTCAGCTCTCTTTGTATTTTTTTTGAGGGGGCAATGGTGGTGCTGGTGACGAATTTAAAGGAAGCGATGTCCTGGCCAATCACCCTCTCCATCTCGTTCGACGGATAGCTAGAAAAGTGGGCTCGACTCCATCCGTCCTTGCGAATCTGTTGAAGAGCCCTTGCAACAACGGATAACCGACGCTTACGGAGAAGCGTAAATTAGGCTTTAGACTTGGGACTACATTGCGATAAAGGACTGCTGCAAGTCACAAGGACATGACGCAGCGGCCCCTAAACTCGCTGTGTACAGTCGTTGGGGTGAAATGTTGTAAATTTTATACAGTAAACCTGGAAGTGAAAATGTCTACCAGACGTCACGCCGCTGTCGTCTCCTTGTGCCTTGTAGCTGTGGCTTAGTGGTGCTTTGTCGTAATGTAGTCCCAAGTCTAAATCGGCTCCTTTGATTCCTTTGTGTTATTTAGTTTTTTTCATTTGCAGTCACTATGATTGTTGAGGTCACCAAGAAAATTTCGGATCACTACTGAGTTGTTTTTGTGACCTTTTCACACAGAATGCTAGCTGTTACCATTCACTTACATTGTTTAATGCTAAGCTAAAGCTAACAGAATACTGCCAGACTAGAAGAATGACTAGTCTGGTCACAAACTGCTTTTTCCAACTTAACTCTGGTGAATACGGCAACAGACTAAACTTCTCAGGGGTGGAATATCTCTTTAAAACCCGTCCCCAGGTAAAGAACAGAGACGCTTTAAGCAAACTGTGCTTTTATTCTTCCCCACAATCACATAGTTGAAAGACGACAAGCCCAGTGACCTTTTGGACACTCTTTTCACCCTAATAGTATTTGAAATGTCAAACTCCTTGTAATAAACTGAGAATCCCTGAAAAGGTTGTCTGACGGGACAAATTAAGTCACAAAACATTTTCTGTCGGGGACTCTTGATGCCTTTTTTGACAGTGATGCATGAAGTTTCATAATATGTTTGATACCATCATCTGTCTGCTCTGCTTGTCTAATAAATTGCCCAAACTATCTTCCATATATTCAGAACTTCCTCTTTCCCTCTCCGACCGTCGCGAGTGATTGTTGGGAGTTTATTGCTGCTGATTTCTGGAAGAACACGATGACAGTTTCCAGCCAAAGGCCTCAAGGGCGCACATCGCTGTAACTCAGCCATTGCTCTTTACCATGGCGATTCATGGAGGCTCTATTTCCAGTTGTATTATCTTAATTGTCCTGGCAAGTATGTTCAGTGGTTATATTATCAATTTATGGCCCCTCTTGCCACCCCATTAATCCAGCCGTTAAAACACTGGAACCGGTGGTTCAAACCCTGCAAAAGGAACATAAAGCTGTCCCAGGACTGCCTGCAGCGCTGGAGGTAAGATAGCAGAGAGGGGTGCTGTTTTTCTTAAATGTTATTTTTTACTACAGGTCTCTTTTCTTTCCTGGAGACATCTTTTAGTTGGAATGAAGCACAGAATAATCTCCAGGTTATTCTGTCTTCATGGCACTTAAGAAGTTATTATCATGCCCTGTTGGTGAAGAAGAAATAAAGATGTTTCAACCAGGAAACGTGATTCTATGTGAGAAATATATCTTTAAAGTCTATTTAGTAAAACATATTTTATGATAGAGTTTATTTTTCTCACTCACTCAGCAACCACCCTTCTGTCAGGTTAATAGTCCTTTGTTTCTCAGTTTAGTTGTCCGTTGTTTTACATCACACAATATGACATCTGGTATCTATTTTAGCTTTATTTTTTCTGCCTTCTAACATCTATAAGGAGCCATTTATTCATTCTCCAGTAGCTAATCTTGGCTGTTTCCATACATGGTCAGAATCAACATTTGTGTACAAAGTTGTAGTTTTTTTTATTCAAATATAGAGAAGTTACACATAAGCTTTACACACAAGTCGTTGATACTACTGAAGGTAAGGTGGTTCTATCAAAGGTATTTACATGTAAATTTTATTTTATTTTTTTATTTTTATTTATTTGTTGAGTTATGTTTTATGAGGATAAAACTGCTTGAGATGAGCCCTCTTGTTTTCGAGCAGGTCCTCTTTCTTCACAAGCAATAAAAAGAAAGATAACAGAGTCAATGTACATACAACAAATCTAGAGTGTTAAAAATAAAAAATTATATTATATTCGTAATAATAATTATGATAATAATACATAATTAATACTAATAATATTACATAAATAATAACAATAATACTAATAATAATAATAATTAATAAAAAATACAGTTAAAATAAACAAATGATTAGATGCTTTTTGTTTGTCCTATGAATAAATAAATAAATAAATAAATAAATAAATAAATAAATAAAAACAGCAGCAAAATAAGAACTAGGTGAATCAGCAAAAGACAACACATGACAAAAATTCTTTGAAATGTATTTTTATTGTCAGGAAAACGTCCCTTTTTTTAAAATGGAGGGGGCGTGGCTTAAAGCTCGTACTGAAACCAGCCACAGTGAGGTGCTTTTATTATTTCAACTTCAACTTTTACGTTACCTTCCTGCATTTAGTTATCATTCATGGTGAAAGGTCAAACAATCTTTAATTTAATCCTTCCTTCCAGACACAATGATGTCCACTAACTAGGAGTGTAACAATACATCCATCTGTGAATACATCGGTTATGTGGTCATTGATCCAAAGACAAAAATCAATAGAATAACTACTTATTAAACACACTTTTATTTTGAAAATTGATTTATTTTGAAGTCCTGCTGACAGGCATTTTCCACCTGTTCCCACAAATGAAAAAGTTAGGCGTCATGGCGAGCAGAAAGGAAACAGTGATGTAATCGTCTCTCCTCTGGAAAGAATTGTGTTCAAACACTTATGGAATCATTTCAGATCGATCAGTGGATTCTAAGTTGAATCAGATCAAAATGGTTTTGTTCATTTGAGATATCAGCAAACATTGAATCAGAATCCTCTGTATCGATATAATATCGTATCGTGATCAAACTATTAACCACTCACTAATCTCTGCAAGCATTTCTTTTCACTTCACCATAACCCGGTTAATGTAACGTTACTTCTATAATTAAAAGACTGATTGAAGACTATTTTTCTAAAGTTAAATGTTTGAGACGAATCAAACTTAGATTTTCATTCGGAAACAAAGATTGATAAAAAATCAAATGAAAAAAGGGGCTATTTTAAATTATGGTTGCTTATGGTTGGAAGTGTGTAAGAGATACAGCTTCGAGTTGATGTCATATGCCACAGGTCAAAGATCGAATGGCTGATCCAATTATAGGCCTGTCATATACTGTACATGATCCAGGCGACTGAGACGTCCCAGTTGGTCGTCCACAAATCAGTCTGAGGTGCTCCAGCTGGAGACAAATGAATAAATCCAGAGTCTCTCTGGGGTTTCTTCACATGAAGCGTTAATAGACATTTGTTGATAAAGAAAAAGTATTGACTTTATTCCTAAAAATTATCTATAGCATTGTTCTTCCCCAGACTGAACCTAAAGGTAACCTTTTTGTGGGTTTGTTTATTCTCGTCTGTGTGTGTGTGTGTGTGTGTGTGTGTGTGTGTGTAGCATCTATCTTGCCTCCATCTTTCTCCTACCTCTTCGCGTCTCCAGGCTGAAAACTGCACCAGCGGTAATTGCCTGACCTTTACGGCAGTGAGATAGTCTCATTAAGCCTGATGGATAATGATGGCGCCTCTCCATGCTACGTGAACCTCTGTGATAATGAAACAACACAACAGCCCTGCTGCTTTACTTGGGGGTCACAGGAGAAGGCTGATAACCCAGAAAGAGCAGCCCGTTCCTGGCTAACGACAAGACCCAAAGCCCCCCGAAGTGTCACCCTTCTCTCGTACGTCCATAAGGGAGCCGGTCGCTGTTCTTGTCTCCACTTTTTTTCCCTGGTTTGGAGAATCTGGTCAGATTTAGGAAAGGGCAGCTAAGAAATAAAGCTGTAAATGCAAAGGGCGGAGTTTAAATTGAATGCTTTTCACATTTAGTCGTGTTAAATAAATTTAAGAGCTTTAAAATGAGGTGTTTTTTAAACATTTGATTCCATGTTTTTATTTAAAAATGTAGAAACTAATTAATTAATATTTAAAAATTGACAAAAAATCTGTTCAAATGTGCACAAAAAATTCATCCTACAGCTGTCAACAAATTTTAACAATATGGGCTTTAAGCCACGCCCCTTCTATTTTAATAGGCTGTTTGTGGGGCTATTGGGGCCAAAAAGTGTGAAGAAAGGCACACCAGGAGTCGCAGGTGCCAAACTTCCTCTTTATCTGTAGAGATCTAAGAGGGAAGTGTTTAATGATTCCTCCTACTGTTATGGATCAGCCATCATAATGTGTGGAGGCCATTTGTCATAATGCATCAGTTCAGCCTTGCTTCATAAAGGTAAATTCAGATTTCCCAGTCAGATTAGAATCCAGATATTTAAACTGGAGACATTTTAAACGTCTCTCTGTTGTAAAAAGTCTTAGCTTTTATGCAAACAAAATATATGATTGACTATCTTAACCAGGGCAATAAACCAGACAAAATGTTTGTAAAAAGCCTGGCATTAAAATGTAAATTAGTGAGGAAAGTAGTGATGGCAATAAAATCTAATACTTGCAACTTAAGAGAGAGTATGATGGCTTTTAGAGTGCACAAACAAATGTGCAAGATGGAGCTCAGAACTTCAATCATCACTTTGTCAGAATGAGTGTTCTCACTAAAAATGTGGAAAATTCATGTTAATTAACCCCAGCTCAAATTAAAACAGAACGCTTGTGATTTGCTTCTCATTCTGTAATAATTCAGTTGTGAGGACAAGATTAAAACACTCCCCGAGCTGAGTTTAATAAATGAAAGGATAACACCCCCGTGCATTTTCCCGTGGATCCCTGCTCCGCCACACTGAGCCGTTTCATTACTCAACTTGATCTGCGGAGCTCCGAGTCGCAATAAGATGTTCGTGTGATGTAGAAGCTGAATGAGTCACAGAGATGTTGGTGAATGGGTGGAGAGGGGTTCGACCCGAGGGCAGGCATCCCTGAGAGGAGACCAGAACCAGCAGGGGGTGCTGACACCCTGGTAACCACCTGCTGATGCCTACTCTCCTTCAGCAGTGTGTGTGTGTGTGTGTGTGTGTGTGTGCATGTATTAGACTTTTGTTATGATTTAATGGATTTAGAGGAATAGAGAAACAACATGGTGCTTTAGGATTGTTTTATTTTGTATAACACAAATTTTTAATTAATTAAATAAAAAAAGTTGAGCTTAATTGTGCAAATTCTTGTGTCACCAGGGAACACATTTACCCCTTTTTAATACTTAAGTTATTATTTTTTACACTCCTGCATAAAACATGTGAGTTTGTGCTTATTTGTGTAATTTGTTAAATATCATGTCTCAAATACATCATGTGTGTTTTTTAATTAATGAACGGAATAATATTAATATTCCAGACAAACCAAAGACATTCAGACATCATGTCAGCAACAGTAATCAGCACTGAAATGTTCATTTAATTATGAAATAATTATTAATCTGAAACGCCCTAATTATCAAAACGGTATTTCTATTCAGTCGATACTGTCTCCCTAATTAATGTTGTAATTATTGTAAGGCTGAGCTAGCAGCTAGTCTGAATGATGAGATTTAACAGCAGATAACATGATTAATGCAGCTGATTATTGAAACCGTTGTCATATGTAAAAAAAATAGAAAGTGACAAATATTAAAACATCCCGCCAAGTTAATAAAATCCTATATTTAATGTTTGTTAATTATGAGACAATAGAATTAATTTAAAGCAAAATAATAGGAAATATTTGCAGTAAATATCTATGTCATATAATACATATATTACTGAAAACTACAAATCAGAATATTAATTAGTAAACACTTTTTTAACATTATTAATCCTAATTTGTTTGTTTATTTATTGGTTTTAAATGATAGAAACTGGAAAGATAAATAAAAGAAGTGAGGTTTATTTCTACGTTTTGGCATTTTGAAATTATGCTATACATTTATTTATGTTTTATGGGAAATTTACAGCAAAATACAATTTGTTTCTAGTTTAAATCCTTCTGTGAATGGCAATAAAATATTACAGGTGCTTTTTATAAAGGCTAATTTAATTTAATTAAGGAAAATTAGTGTGAGATCATCTTTGCACTACTGAAAAATGTGGGTTACTGCAGTAAAAGACAACGTTCTTATACATGTATTATAATCAGCCAAACTATTGTTTGCATTAGTTTATATATATATTTTTTTATTTTATTGTTTTTTTTCCATGTATTATAAACGAAAAGGATTTTACAAAAATGTAACAAGTAAATACGATATATATTTATTTATCTTTCATGTAGCTACTTGTTTTCAGGATTATATAAAATCCTGCGAGTGAAATTTTCACACTGATACTGTAGCGTTGCATCATGGCATGAGCTCATGTAGTGCTGCTGTAAATCGCTGGGGTGTACAGTGAGCGCTGTGTGCCGTGTGCCAGCTGTGGGAGTGGACGGGCAGGCGGAGCCCGAGCCAAGCCAGGCGGGCTGGAGTGGATCAGCTCAGTGATACTCCAACCCCGAGGGCCTCGTGCCCAAGGGAAGAGGTCATAAGTTCAACTCCCCCGTCTGCTGGGCACAAAGAAACCCCAGCCTCCCCTCTTTGTGTGTGTGTGTGTGTGTGTGTGTGTGCATGCGTGTGTGTGTGTGTGCATGCGTGTGTGCGTGTGTGTGTGTGTGTGTGTGTGTGCGTGCACGCGCGCGTGTGTGTGTGTGTGTGAGAAAGCAAGAAAGTAGGAGTAAAGCAAAAACAGAAATAAATCTCTGATAAAAGAGCATGTTTGATTAGAGAGTTTTAAGCCACTTTAAAAAAAAATGCGATGTCCTTATTTGTTTTTATTTTGAACTCCTGGCGTCACTCGTCCTGTTTGTGTTTCACATCATCTCCAATCTATCTCAGCATAGCTGGGGTGTGTACATCATCACTCTGTTGAAATAGCAGCATTACAAATACCCCCATGGTTCCCTCAGGAGGACAGCATGTAAAACATATCAGGACCTCTGTATATGTATTCAGCCTCTCCAGAGGTGAGAGGAGTGGCATGAGACGGGCCCTTCTCAGGCTGTTCCACCGGACTGCCAAACCAACGCTTGTGAGTTCAAGGTTGTCATCTGTCGCCATCTACGAAACACCAACACTGTTTGACTTTCACATGGAGGTGCTAAAAGGAGGTTTAGTGTGGGTAATCCTTCTTTTAGGAGGCTTCCATTTGGGAGACTGAAACTTGAGAAAATCTCAAAAGGAGTTTCATTTCAGGAGCGACTCTAAGCCTGTGAGGATATGAGTTAATCCACGCTGCCTCATGTTGATTAACCAACAACATCCCACTCCAGCGTGGGTAACTTTTCCATGCAGCGACTGTCATGAAGCGTGCACCACTTGAGAAAGTAATTGAAAATTCTTCCCTCCATTTTCATCAGTGGGGCAGTCAAGTGGCTCGATTGTGAACTGAATCAAAGCGAGTTTGTGGTTTTTGCATCATTTACTTTGAATGAATTTTTTCTCTTTGTTCAAACATCACTAAGCCTTTCTTGGACTTTTTCATTCCTATTAAAAATGGATTTTCTATCAATGCCTTCAGCTGAAAACATATCATGATTTGATAAATTCCCCTCTGAGCTCTAGGAAATATGTTACTATTTAACCCGGTTTCCTCTTCTTACAGACAGCTTTGGTTTCCTTGCATTAGTCTTTTAGACCAGACAGCTCAAGCTATCCATCGCTCACAACTGCTCCCCATCTTAAGGAAGGAACATGCTTACCAGAGGCACCTCCGCAGTGATAGATGTCCACAATAGCTCTCCAGACCGACCTTTGCAAATAGAATACCCTGCTGTGCTAAAGAAAACAATGTGTTTCTGAGGAGCAAAATACAATCCATCACCGAGTCCACAAGGACTGAGAAATGGGAGCAAAGGAGGAAAGACAGGAGGCGAGGAGAGAGCAGTAGAGGGTTACCTGTTTTTTACATCAGAGGAGTTCAAGAGGAGTGGATTGGGGGTTGTGGAGCCTCAAACACCCACGAGCCATGAGTCCAGCACTGAAAGGACCTCTCCGCTCATACAGCTTCTTCTGTTGGTTGAAACCCTAGCCCAGTTCAGCCACTGCCACACCAGAGCCAGCTTTAATCAATCATCCGCTGAGGCCAAGGTGACAGGAGGCATTCCAGGAGATTAATTGTTGTCTTTAATTCAAGGCCTGATGTAAACAAGGTACGACTCCAGCTCACTGTGATTAGTTTCAGGCACGGGGGGAAGTAGTTTAAGGGTTAGGGAGCAGATAAGCTAATAGATTGAAACTTCAGTTAAAATAAAATTGCACATCTAAGGACTAAATTTAAAGTTTAAGTGAAAAAGAGCAAAGTGGCCATTCTCAAAGGGCTGTGGATACAAATGACTAGGAAACAGGAAGTTAAATATCAAATGGTTTCCAATTTATTTATTTTTTTCCCCTTTTTTAATAGTAATACAGCTTATGTAACTTCCTGGTCTTAAAAAACATCAGTGATTAAAAACGATTCTTATCTTATTAGGCTGTGATTGTTGGTGACTTGTTAGATATGCAAGCAGATAGATACCCCAGGACCCTTTGGCGGATGTCAATAGTTTAGCTGAGGTGTTTGCACAACATTGACTCAAGTCGTGTGCAAAATTTCTTTTTGAAAATGATTCTTGTGCCTTAATTTGTTTCTAATGTATGCTTTTATTTGTAATTGTGCTACATCTCTCATACTAGTGTTTTTAGCTGTTCTTTATTGTTTCATGTAACACATTTTTATACTTTATGATGGATGGAAACCAAACTGAGAAGGTTCCAGATGTTTGTGACAATCATGTGGCTTCTGAGAAAAAAACAGATGTGTCCTGTAAATTTTTTCAAGCATGTTCAAAATTCAGGTGACACAAGAACGACGCCATGCTTTGGGAAAAATAAGAACCCTCAAGAATGTTTGAGACATTTTGGAAACTTCCTTGCAAAGTTGCTCTCATCCACTTTGTGGATAAATGCTCTTTGTCACCCTCTAGACTAGAGGCTTGCTGCGTAACGTCACTGTCGTAACATTAAATCTCTCTGGGGCATAAGAGGCATGTTTACATTCCTAATGTCAGGCAAAACAACGAAAACAAACTTTTCCACCTCCACACATTGAATAAATAGTTTTATCAGAACTGTATAACAACTTTATGCCCGACCAAACACAATAACCCTGGTGAAATAATTTATTATTTACCTAGCCATTAGCAGCACGGCCTTTCTTTCTAAAAGAGCTCTCCAGCGAGGAAAAGACGGCCCAATAATAACTCTGGTCTTTGCTCTTGCTCTATCACGTTCTCCTTTTCTTTTCCTAGATTCCTCTGATAAGGGATTTCTAGCTTTCTTTGGTGGACCTGCCACTGCTCAAGTCTCTAAACCGCAGGTCTACAATACACTACTATGGTAAGCCAAAGGGGTGAAAAAAGTACACGTTCTAAACGCACGTTATGTCTGACAAAACGCGCATCTTGAATGAAAAAACGCGAGTTCTAAAATCACGTATTCTAAATGCGCATTTAGAACGCGCGCTTTTTTCACCCCTTTGGCTTGCCATATTGTGCCATAAAGCAACACGCAGTCAGTATTTCCGGTGTCGGGTCACAGGTGAAAACTGTATAGTGCGGTAAACAGACGTGGGAACCCCTAACACCATCACAGCTCCAAAAATTAACATAATAGATGATAGTATGCCACCAAAACTTTACAAAACACATTATTTTAAGGTGTAAAAGTTGCGGAATGTTGCTTTAAAAATAACAAGTAATAAACATTTTCCCAGTAAACTTCGTCTATAAAACAAAACAATCATAACAGCAAACCTTCCTTTAATTTAACCTTAAATTTCATTCTGCAACTTTCTCACAAACTCTTCCTACAGTTGTCTCTTTCTTGCACTTATGGCTGATGAAAACGAAACTGAAAATGTTAGCACACATTTTTCAAATGTGGTAATCAAACAAACAAAAACCCACCAGAGTAAGGCCCTGTAAAGATAATTGAGATCCATCACAAACATTTTGAGACACTTTTTGAATCTCCTTCACAAACGTCATTCACAATTTACAACAATCGCAGCCCAGTGAGACGCTAACTTTAGTTTCGTAAAGCACAAATGAAATCTTAGCATAATCTGCAGCTCATCTCGCACTCACACCGCCACAAGAACAAACCATTTTTAACCTGAAGTAGTCTTCCTCACCCATTACACCTCCCCCAGTCTGTAAATGACAGTATGGATGACCATACGTACTGCTGTAACCCTGTTCCTTTTGCCCTGAACAATCTCCCCTCTCATTCCCTAAGGGACCCCTACACCCCCCCAAACTAAAAACATTATGCTGAGTTTTCTCTCCACCGACCTGTGGGGACAGGCAAAGACACCTAAGTCATTACCCATGATAACTAATCTATTAATGTTGAATGATGGCCTCATTAAAAGGTTCACATATAAGTCTAAGCTTATGTGTTAATGACATGTTAATGCTTCTGTCAATTATAAGCAGGGGTAATGACACCTGCAATGAGATGATATCGCTGGTTGAAGTCAAACTTGTAATTCCATCCCTCAAGAGGTTAAGTAGAGCGTTGATCCCGCCGTGGCAAACGAAAGACGAATGCTCGGAGTGTCCCACTCTTCTAATAGTTGGGGAAAGTTAGAAGAAAAATAAAGGAAAGTTGAGATGTTTCCAGAAAGAGAAGAACAAAGTTGCAACAATTGTTTTTGGTGAACCAGATGAAACAGCTTTGTCACAAAAAAAAAAAAAAATCCTACAGACGATGTCATTACCACAAAGACATGAGGAAACCTCATTGTGGGAAATGGGGTATCTGGTGATCCTGGACCTTTACTTCCATTTATTGAAGTGCAATAAATCAGCATATGGACTCTTATTGTGAAGGATTTATTATTTCATCCAAACAAGATACCATTTAATGCAGACTGCAGGTGTTTTAGATGGATGCTCAATAAAGAAATTCACTTTTCGGTTCAACGAACAGTTTACAGATTCAAGCATAAACCTCTTTAACTGATCTGCCTCTTTAATATCAAACATGTTTTGATTTTGATGATTAAGATCCCAGCATTGATAAACACAGCTCCAGTTCAACGTTTAAACAGTGTTTGATCAGTGCAGAAAAATTACATTTCTGATGACGCTTCTGCATCCGCCTGCCCTTTGAGTCATCCAAACTCCAGTTGGAAACGAGCTTCTGTTTACAGTTTCTTCATGTGGCACAAATAATGTTTACTAAAAATAGAAAAGACTGGATTTCATCTTTGTTCTATCAATATCATTTGAGTAAAAATATGTAAAACAATTGTCACTATTACTAAAATTTACATGAAAGAAAGAATTCATCTCTACATTTGATACACGGTGAGATACTCTTGGATTAGCACTAAAAGGAAAATTTCAAAACTGCTGATAGAAAGGGAGAATTGTCTTTATGATATCTAAACCAAGACGGTACTTCCATATAGGAATCAGTTCAGATCAAAGCAGCGCACACAAGGTACGACGTGGCTGAGTCATGACATTTTGTATACACATGGTATGAAGGCTTTTCAGCTTACATCTATGTTTACCTCCCTTGTAGGACAACAAAGATGTTCCTTGTTCTTGTGTTTTGTTTGTTGAAACCAAGATATTCTAGCCTGGCAAGACATTCTATAGCATCATCATCATCATCACAGCTACTGCGAAGGGTCAGGTGTCGTCCTGCTCCGGTGCGTTGAGCCTTCCAGGTGAACCAGTTGTTTCCATTGCTGGCGGTCTTGTGCCAGCTGTTCTGCATTTGCCACAGCAACTCCAAATTGTTGAATGTCAGCCGCTACAACGTCGAGCCATGGAGTGCGGGGCTTACCTTGTGGTCATCTCCACCTGGCGGACCTCGGGTCAAACTGCAGAATGGCTCTGGTCGGATGGTCAAAGGGAAGGCGGAGAACATGGCAGAGCCAGCGGGTGCAGCATTGCGCTGCCAGGTATGATGCTCTTGGCTGGCGTGTGCGTTCTCTTAGCAAACGGTTGGAGAATCGCTGGGGCCACCTGACGTTCTCTACGGTTCTCAAAGTCTTGCTATCAAAGCCATCGATTCTTGCAGCTAGAGTCTTATTTAAGGGCCAGGTCTCCGAGCCGTAGAGCAGGATGGAGATTATGGCGGAGTTGTAAATACGGAGCTTCGTCTTGCGAGAGATGGTCTGGTGGCGCCAAAGTGGTTTCTGGAGAGACTGCAGAGCTGATGCAGCCAGGGCTCTTCTGCGATTAATCGCTAGTTTCAGGTCTCCGTTGTCTGTCACTAAGGAGCCCAGATATACAAACACCCTATATACGTAAATATATTGAAACCACTGAAACCACCCAGTTGTGGGGTGCGATCTACGGTTGTCTCAAACTGGCTCAGCACACAGCTGGACAGCGCTAGGACCAATCAGAGCAACGGACAACATGAAGTATTAACTATTATTATCACTATGGAAATCAGTCAATGAGCCAGTTGAAGAAAAGGCAAATACATCCTTTTTCTAAATAAAGTACCTCTATCTGCTCAAAGAAAGGCTCAAGTCTAAATCGTCCAAAGTTGATGCCAAAGCCGTTTGAAACGAGCGCCGTTCCTGGGCTGACGCCATCTTTGTAGTTTTTCCTCCATATCAACTCTAGTGTTAAGCCCGCCCAACAAACGTAGAGCGCTGTGATTGGCAGGACACAAAACTGGACCAATGGTAGACTTGCTGAAGCTACAGTGGAGTGGGGCTGGACCGACTTGCAGAGCAAACTCTTTTGGTAAAGTGACGGTTTGTCAAGATTTCCAGGCTGAAGAAATTCCCCTTTAAACTGTTTTATTGTGCTTAACATTTATCAGGGTGACAAACCAAACCTGCCACTTCATAAAGTCTGATTTCACCCTGAACAGACGGGACTTGGTCTCTATGATTTACAGCAATCACTTTGTTCAGGCCATACTGATACTGCCCACAGTATCTAAATAATAAAAAAACAAAAGTTTAATTTGGTGAATTTTCCTGTTTAAGAGTTTTCTAAAACAATAATGCTAACACTAGCTTACCACTTCTTTCCTCACTTCACATCCCACATAACTAATACTAGCACCGGATCACCTTGTTCACTGCATTACTGCATTATGAACAAATGCACATCACTCCCATATCCTACCCTTCATTCCACATGCTGATATCATGTTAGAGCCCTTTGCACATGCACCTGAACGTTTACATGTATATTCCTGACTCGTGAGTTCTACTTAACTTTATCTTTCACCTACACGCTTACACTTTTGCACCTCAACCATTGCTTGTACATATAGAACATTAACAGATTTATTTGTGTTGATTGTAACATGGAGCGACTCAGGGTTACATTTCACTGCAGGTTGTATGACTGAGCATGTGACAAATAAACCTTTTGAATCCTTGAATCACTCCAAAAATGGAATGGAAGCCAAGTAAATATACCTGACATCCTCCTCCATGAGACCTCGTGAAATAGCTGAGGTCCTTGGTGGTGAATCCTCAATGTGTAGGGACTCCAGGGTCTTCAGATCAATCGCTTTGATTGCAACTTGCATGAATCTATGAATTCCTCAGTGTCTCCATGCCTTATGTTGTCTTCTATTTTGATGTGTTCAGGAAGTATCTGGTAGCTCCAAACTTACCTGAAGACCGTGGCTAAAGCTGGCTGAGCTCTACACAAAGCAAAGTGATGCTCTGTGCCACTGCAGGTTAAATAAAAAAAAACTTCTGTCCTTTGGGGATTTAATTTCAAAGCAATATTCAGAATTAGGTTTAGCTGTTGAATGTTTATTGGATTTGGATTCAGATTTATGCAGAGTGTTGAATCCTATCTGTGAAGGTATGGCACCATCCTGGGCCTCCCCAATGCAAGTCTGTCTCCGTGTCATATGGCGTTCACATCATCAGGACGCACCAGCTGTGCGACCAGTGGGATCGATCTTTTAGCAGCACTGTCATATTTCTCCGTTCTCCCTCTCTCTGTTACTCTTTTTCTCACCAACTCTCCTCTCTTTCTCTTTCAAACTGCCCCTCTCTGTCTCTCTCCTCTCCACCTCTGTCTGTCCCTTGTCGCTTTTCTTTTTTTTTCTGGTCAGGCAGACCGTTTCAATGTGAAATCATGGTTAATGCGCCATGACAATCTGACACAACGCACAGTCCAGGCCCTGCTCCATCTGGTTTCAATTTAATTTGGCCAGAGAAGAGGGGGAGCGTGGTGGTGGGGCGGGGATGAAGGACTGAGGTGGAGGGGGGGACAAGATGAAAGCTTGTCGTGTTATTCTCTGCCGAATCGTTTCACCATCCCTCATTCTTCCCAAATTGCCCTCTCCCCTCCTTACATGCAGCTCCTAAAAATCCTAAAATGATAGCCGCTCGATCAAAGCGCTCCGAAAATGCTAAAGATGTGAAAAGGGGAGAGGGCCATGTGTTTGTTCATTAACACCGTTAGGAGGTGTGTGTTTGTATGTGGTGCAACGGAGGGGAGTCGATAACAGATCAAACCATGCACATAGGAGGGATTTAGCCTTGGTGCTAGGAGTTAATGGGGACATCTTCTTGCAGTTTGCTCTCGTCAGAGCAATATGGAAGAAATGAGACCATTACTAAACGCTGGACCTGTTAAGAGCAATTTTCCTAATTATAGGGATGGAACGATGTGTCAGATGCCACGGCAGACATAGCAACCCATCGGGTTGTGGAAAGTGTTAACTCTTTAATGTGCCTAACAAACGGGCTACGCTTAGGCCAAGGCTTAATGACTTAATGGAAGTAATGATCTAAGGAAAGCCATGTGTGTTAAAAGTGAATGAGCTGCTGCGGTTAAAGCGCTGCTGCTGAACCTGCCCGACAGGCTCAGTGTCCATGTGGTGGCAAAATATTTTTTATCTGTTTCCAAACTAAGTCCAAACATTTATTTCATGCACGTAATTTTAAATTTATTTGGAAAAGGGGAGATAAGGAGTTTATCTCAGCATTAGAGCTGAAGTGTTTTGTTGTGTTAGCTGGCTGCATTGGAAACCTTGAGTGTAGCAGACTAAAACCTAATGAGATGAATTTTACATCTCGGATGATTTAAAAAATCTAAGATGGGGGTGTCCAGACAAACTAAATCAGTCAAAATGACTTGCGGGCCACAAAAATTAGAATTTAAATATTGTTTTGATTAAAATTACAAAACTTATTTCTCGTGAAATTATTTTTTTATGGTTCAATGATATATTATTTTATTAAATAGAACAAAATATGATTTATTAAACAAGTAAAAGACTGCATAGTAGCGCAGTTGGCAGCACTACTGCATCACACTGGTTCAAATCCCAGCTGCAGCCTTTCTGCATGAAGTTAGCACGTTCTCCCCATGCATCAGGTTATTAGATGTCTCAAAACTGTCCTCAAGTGTGAGCAGTTGTGTGTCCCTGTGAAGGACTGGTGACCTGCCCAGGCCGTCCCCCACCTCTCACCCGACAGGCACCGCCTCCCCGTGACCCTACTGAGGAATGAGCAGTACAGAAAATAAGTGAGAAAATAAATTAGAAACAAAACGTTAAAAGTGTCTGTGTTTTTAATAAAAAGACAACATTCTCCTGATTCATTGGGTTTATTGTCTAAAATTTAGATTTTAAATTTACTGAATTGTCAGCAAACCAAACAGGATTTATGTATTTTTCTTCAGTAACACCAAGTTTTAATAATGGTTGTGTTCAAGTCTTCCTTTTGATATAAATGTGTTGCCCTATTTACCCTTCAACGTGATTAACATATTGCACTTAACCCTTTCTTTTCAGGAATGGTTTTCAGTGTGTCTGCATGCTCTTGTGTTATGGAACAGCTCATCCTATTTTCTGTATTATCGTTAAGGATGTAACTGGACTGCCTACTAGATGCAAAATCACTCAAAGAGCTGCAGAAAGCTGCTGTTTCATTACTCCTGGTTCAGGGTCAAATTAACATATTTGGTAACAAAAAAAGGCCAATTGTTCTAGCAGGTAATCTGGATTATTCTGGCTGTTTAATTCATTTACTGGTTTGAAACTTTCTACATTAGGTGTCTAAAGTTTGCAAAAGTGACAAATTTAGAAAATCAGACACCTGCCAGCTGAAGTTTAGTTTGTTAGAGGGTTTGTGTGGTTTAAGGTCACGTTTAAAACTATTTGATAAACCGACTGCAGAGTTGTTTTTATTTGTTAAAATTTAAGGAATCCAAGAGAAACTTCTAAACTTGACTCCAGGCAAGGCTGATGTCATGGATATTTCACTGGCTACTACCCTAAACAAGTGACTACATAATGAATAAATCTGGACAAGAGTTTCATTTCAGTAGATTTTGTTGTGATGTGGTTTTACAGAAAAATCAACAGTCTAACCCCTAATTCTCACTGGAAGCATCAGCGTCGCGGAAACGGTTTACTCGCTGTTTGATGTCATATATAATGTTTTTTCTCTCCACTGCCAGTATTAAAGCCATGAAAAACATACCGCTGCACTTCTCGAAATAAGTAAATAAGCCGTGAGGTCACACGTCTAGACGTAATCTATATAGATATGAAATTGCATCGCTGCAATAGACTTTTATTTTGAAAATCACTGGGCATTTTACACTGAAACCTTGTGTAATTTCCTGTCTAGCCCTATGTTAACTGTGGAAATTGACGCATCTGAGATGTGGCTTGTGGCAAAAATAGAACCAGATCGTAGCTTTAGTGGCGTGGCACAGCGCGACATTGCGCGGCGTGCAGCTGCTGGGACACATCTGATAATTTCGCCGTCGCGGCCGGTTTGAATCATCCCCACAGACTATTAAGGATTCTATTTGAAGCAGCGACGTTCCTGATGCTTCCAGTGTGAAATAGGGATCAGTTTCATGCAAACAGCTTTAAATACATTTATTTCAAATAAAATCATTTAACTAACTGATGCTGATTCTTAAAAAGTATTAAAAATTTTGGATGCATAAAATCCTGTTGTGAACACTGAACGTTTAAACTTCACATAACCTTTCTTTTGCATTTTTTCATGTCTATTTTTAATGTGTGTGCTGCATTTGTCCTTCAGCTCCTCACATCTGTATTCTGCTGCTCTTTAGATCCGTTAGCTGAGACAGAAACTCCCCAAACCGGCCACAGACCCATGCACGCTCCCTACGGATCAGAACTGGCTCATCACAGCTGTGGCAACAGCATTTTTGTTTCCTTATGCAGGTCAAGAGCACATGCATGTGTCTCCTCATCCCAGTGGAAAGAGATGGAATAGACCGGAGAGATAGAGAGGGGAAAAAGCAGGAATCCCACTTCATTCATCACTCTTCATGTAGGATCCACCTCCTCACCTGGGCCCGGTTTTACACGTCAGCTGTTCTCTATGACCGTCTTTATGGAGTGCTCTTCACCATCAGCCAACATTTGTGAAGGGATAAGAAGAAATTAGTTCACGTCAGCTCTCATTTATGATGTGTTTAACTGGTAGGTGCTGCAGAGAGGTGACAGATTCTGTATCCCTGCCCTGCTCGTTCCTCCCACCCGCACTCAAACACACACAGACATTTTCATCGGAGGTTATCGGGTCAATAAAACCTGGCGACCTCGGCCAATCATAAAACAGTCAATGCTGGGGAGCACACAGATTGATTAAGTTCATAACTCGATTTGAGCTGCGTGGAGCCTGAACTATAAAAATTGGAATGAGTATAAATCTAATGTGAGGACATAATCCGAAGAAAATCAAAATGTAAAGTAGATGTTTTTTATAGCATATTTTTCATGATGAGACCGTGGCCTTTTGACTTAATGACTATTGATGTGTTTGATTCACAAGCAGGCTTTTCCAACAGTTGAGTTCAACTTGGTGCCATTTGAAATTCATCATTGCAGCAGAGAAATTCAGCAGCTATAGAAGATGTTGTTTATACTTTCAGGGGGGTGAAGTCTACCAAATATCCAAGCCATATGTTAGCAGGGCAGCCCGCTTCTCAGATCCTCAGTTTACGCTGTTGAAAAGGTTAAGAGTTGATGGTACCAATCCTGCCCAGTGATGAAGTGTCCTTTGGGGATTTTAAATAAATATGCTTATGGAAGTATGAGTTGTAACGGTTTTAAATATAACCAGATGCACTACAAAGGAGAGCTCTGCTGAAAACGGTGATGGATGTTGTAAGAAAATCAAACAAACAACCAAAATCCTGCAGGAATTGCTATCTGCTTATGTTTAAATCTTGAATAAATGAATAAATATCTTAATTAGTAATGATGTGATGCAATTACAACATTTATAAAGTAGCTATAATTTCTGATGGAATTCTGTTCAGTTTTTTATTAAAGAAATACCGTACAAACACACGTCAGCTGGGAGGGTTCGTAGGTGCTGTTTTTTTAGACTTAAAATGTGCCTTTGATACATCATGACTTGCTATTGGCTAAATTAACAGATTACAATTTTTCCAAAGGTGCACACTCATGGATGAGATCTTACTTGACAGACAGAAAGGAAGCAGTACAAATGGGAAATGCGCAGTCCACTTATCTTACCTGCACTGCTGGTGTTCCACAAGGCTCATTATTAGGTCAGGGCTGTACGTTAACGTTTTTAGCTTATAGCACTGGTGCTACAAAGGTTGTAGGTTTTGCAGCACAGACCAAAATCTTGTAGCACCGGCATAAAAATTCTGTTATAATCTCTAAAAACCAAAAGTAGTTCTTATATTTACCTAAACACACTGATGAACACTAGTAGTGCATAATGGAAACACAATAACAAGGAACCACCGATGCAAATTCCTGGTAATGTGAGTCACAGTAAAGCTGATTCTGATTTTGAAATATCTTCAGACATATTTATTTGTCAGTGTAAATTAAAAAAATATTTTCATTTATTAAAATGAGTGTAGATTTGTTCATTACAGAGGTTCGTTCTCCACAGCATAGACATTGAAGAGGAGACGCTGCACCAACCGCTACTGCCTATGGCGGCCGCATTTGCTGGGTCTACATTTTATGAAGTCTGGTTAACAGGATGTTTTAGCTAAGGCTTTAGCTCCGTGGAGATCTGGAGCTCTCGAACCGTAAGAGAGCGTTGTTTATAAACCCGTTTACTTTAACGTTCATCAGGCAAAATACAAGTGAGTTTGACTTACGGTCACAAAAAAATAATGAGCGTTCAGTGAACTCATTTAGGCACAACACTGCAGGGTTGTACTTGTAAACTTTTCCCCTCTCAGACGTACCTTGGTTTGGTGCAGGTTGTGTTTTAATTTCTTCTTGGCATTGTTTGTTTTCCTGTTCTGTTAAAGGTCTGAAATAGGGCTGCAGTTATGGAATAGTTTAGTATTCAAATATTCTATTGAATCATTTTTCAATTAAACAAATATTATATTTGACAATGTTTTAAGTGAAATGAGATTTTGGTCTGCTGTTAAAATATGAAATAAAAGAACTAAATTATGAGGCTCAAATGTCAGACTCTTATAAAAGGCTCAATAATATGTATTAATTTGATGTTGTCTAGTTCCCTCATTCCCATCTGATTTATAGTTAATTCATATTTTATGGAAAAATTGACCTACATTTCAGAAACTTTTAAAGTTTGTATTAATATCACTGATCTTAGTCAAAATAACATATCTAAATATCCACAGTTAAACTCTGATCAGTAGAATGTAATGTAATTTATTCAAATGTTCAGTAGTAAGCTACTGGAAATGCTAATAACCTTTAATTTCTACTGCTAACAATGTAATGGTGGCATGTCTATAATGTACGGCTTGGCAATATTTCAGTTTAGATTATGTTAACAGATAGAAGCGTTTGTGAATTACATACTACAACGGCTTGCCATAGCCCTGGAGCGGTGTGTTGCGCAATCTCGTAGCAACAATGTGACTCTCGGTAGCTGCTGTGCTGCGGCTCTGCTTATGGCGCTGCATTAGCCTGGCAAGCCATCCTATATATGTGTATATATAGTCTGGCCACGAACCATTGACGGCTCTCAGTCGTGAGGCGGGATCTACGGTTGTCTTTCAAAATGTCAGCACGCAATTGGATAGCGCTAGGACCAATCAGAGTGACGAACAACATGACGTAATCACGGCGAAGGAAAAGCGGGAGGCTTTAATAGCGTCTAACATCAATGATTTCTGTCGTTTTTGTATGAAAAACACGCGAATATCAGGTGTACTGGGACATTGCACTACTTTGTTTGATAAAAATAAGAAGCCGCTAAGTATATCAGACAGACTTACGCACGTTGGAGTCTAAATAATCCAATGTTGATGACAAAGCCGTTTCAAACGAACGTGTTTTCCGAGTTGCCGCCATGTTGCTTGGGTTCGCGGCCGCAGCGCTGACGTCATCGGCTACTCCCGCTCTGTGATTGGCCCATGATATAGAGCGCTGTGATTGGCCAAACCAAAACTATAGCGAGTTGTGATTGGATAGACACAGCAGTGGTTTGGGCTGCGAGGGTTCCAATGAAGCGTGCCTAGACCAAACTCTGCAAAGCAAGAATTGGTCTAGTTCACTAGGCTAGCGCTGCATACCATATATATCACATGCTATCTATGCTGCAGACAGCTAAGGATGGCGGGGACTTTTCTTCCGCTTGTAGAGTTTAGTCATTCTTAGTTTTACTATCCTTGTGTTTTTTCAGAAACCCACTTGATCGTGAGCGTGCTAACCCGCTATCTTAGCATTAGCCAACCTGCCCGTAGGTGCGCGTTTGATCCCAAATTTTGGACCGTTTCTGCCTTTGTGTCTTTGCTGGTTCCTCTATTTTCCTCCACAGCGCCTAGATTACCACACAGTGCACCAGTAAAAAGCATCTTCCTTACACAAAAACATATAACTTTCATTTGTTCAATAAAGTTCTGGGGGAAAATGTAACTAGAAAAGACGCTGCACGAGTGCTAAAAATAGTTTACCGCACAGAGCGATTGTTTCATCGCACGTGCAACATATATGTCGCACTGTACAGCCCTGTAGGTCCAATTTTATTCAGTCTCTATGTCAATAACTTACCAAATATCTGTTCAAGTATAAAATTCAGCTATATGCAGATGATACTGTCTTGTATGTGCATGCTAAAACCAAGCTAGAAGCTGCAGCCATGCTTTCTGGAGCTATGGTACCAATCTCCTGGCTTAAGAACTCTTGTCTACATCTTAATACAAAAAAAACTGTCTGTATGTTCTTCTTAGCTATTGATAACCAACAACCATTTGTTCTAGTTAATGATCAATGTCTTGATGGTGGACCAGTTCAAGTATCTTGGGGTGGTCTTCAACACAAATTTAACATTTACTCAACACGTCAAGACAATTTCAAATATTATTAGATTTAATTTGTCAAATTTTCAGTACATAAGACCTTTTCTGACCTTTGAATCAGCAAAGGTTTACAGGTCCTTCTCAAAAAATTTGCATATTGTGATAAAGTTCATTATTTTCTGTAATGTACTGATAAACATTAGACTTTCATATATTTTAGATTCATTACACACAACTGAAGTAGTTCAAGCCGTTTATTGGTTTTAATATTGATGATTTTGGCACACAGCTCATGAAAACCCAAAATTCCTATCTCAAAAAATTAGCATATTCCAACCGACCAATAAAAGAAAAGTGTTTTTAATACAAAAAAGGTCAACCTTCAAATAATTATGTTCAGTTATGCACTCAATACTTGGTCTGGAATCCTTTTGCAGAAATGACTGCTTCAATGCGGCGTGGCATGGAGGCAATCAGCCTGTGGCACTGCTGAGGTGTTATGGAGGCCCAGGATGCTTCGATAGCGGCCTTAAGCTCATCCAGAGTGTTGGGTCTTGCGTCTCTCAACTTTCTCTCCACAATATCCCACAGATTCTCTATTTTTCAGGTCAGGAGAGTTGGCAGGCCAATTGAGCACAGTAATACCATGGTCAGTAAACCATTTACCAGTGGTTTTGGCACTGTGAGCAGGTGCCAGGTCGTGCTGAAAAATGAAATCTTCATCTCCATAAAGCTTTTCAGCAGATGGAAGCATGAAGTGCTCCAAAATCTCCTGATAGCTAGCTGCATTGACCCTGCCCTTGATAAAACACAGTGGACCAACACCAGCAGCTGACATGGCACCCCAGACCATCACTGACTGTGGGTACTTGACACTGGACTTCAGGCATTTTGGCATTTCCCTCTGCCCAGTCTTCCTCCAGACTCTGGCACCTTGATTTCCGAATGACATGCAAAATTTGCTTTCATCCGAAAAAAGTACTTTGGACCACTGAGCAACAGGCCAGTGCTGCTTCACTGTAGCCCAGGTCAGGCGCTTCTGCCGCTGTTTCTGGTTGAAAAGTGGCTTGACCTGGGGAATGCGGCACCTGTAGCCCATTTCCTGCACACGCCTGTACACGGTGGCTCTGGATGTTTTCACTCCGGACTCAGTCCACTGCTTCCGCAGGTCCCCCAAGGTCTGGAATCGGTCCTTCTCCACAATCTTCCTCAGGGTCCGGTCACCTCTTCTTGTGCAGCGTTTTCTGCCACACTTTTTCCTTCCCACAGACTTCCCACTGAGGTGCCTTGATACAGCACTCTGGGAACAGCCTATTGGTTCAGAAATTTCTTTCTGTGTCTTACCCTCTTGCTTGAGGGTGTCAATGATGGCCTTCTGGACAGCAGTCAGGTCGGCAGTCTTACCCATGATTGCGGTTTTGAGTAATGAACCAGGCTGGGAGTTTTTAAAAGCCTCAGGAATCGTTTGCAGGTGTTTAGAGTTAATTAGTTGATTCAGACAATTAGGTTAATAGCTCGTTTAGAGAACCTTTTCATCATACGCTAATTTTTTGAGATAGGAATTTTGGGTTTTCATGAGCTGTATGCCACAATCATCAATATTAAACCAATAAACGGCTTGAACTACTTCAGTTGGTGTAATGAATCTAAAATATATGAAAGTCTAATGTTTATCAGTACATTACAGAAAATAATGAACTTTATCACAATATGCTAATTTTTTTGAGAAGGACCTGTTAATGCATGCAATGATTTTCACTCATATAAACTACTGTTATACAACATGGTCTCATACATCGGTGAGCACCTATCAAATCTCTTTTTAAAAGAACACTGAAAATTTTAGACAGGAAGCCTATCCATTTCCATTATTGTAATATTTTAATGAAATTTAACATTTTAGATATAATTATCAAACATTCCTGGATGTCTGCCTTGTTTTCAGGGTTTTGAATGGACTTGCACCTCCACCGTTGCAGGATTTTATACAAAACATAACACCCAAAAGAATGAGTACAAGAGCACAAACCAGGGGTGACTGTAACATACATCGACGTAGGACTAAATTCAGCCAAATGGTGGTGTCCATCATAGGCGTGCACTCATGGAATAAAATACCAGATTACATCAGAAACATTGAGAACTATAGGATTTTTAAGAAAACGTTAAAACAGCGGTTAAAAATAAACCAGTCCTGCTCCCATGAATAATCCACCCTGATTTTTCTCTCTTTTTCTTTTCTCTTCTTAATGTATTCTAGTAAATGTAATTGTCTTTGTGGTCTATTGTATGTTGTAGTGCACAAGTATATGAGTTTAGTGGTGCCTGCCTTAGGACTGCAGATGCAAATTAGCAATTGAGCTAATTCTGGCATATTTACATTGAGGCTTTCGCTGACATGTTGATCAATATGCATTGTCCTAATTCAATAAACAAATAAATGAAAATGAAATCAGACTGACCTCAGAGCAGCACACCTGACTGGACGTTTTGAGGCATGGGTCCTTGGCAGAGTGCACCTCGGTGGTAGCCTTGTACCCACATGCCCACGCTGATAGTGCCCATCATACAGCCTGGCAGATGGCTGGTAGCTCAAACAGCTTTCTGGTGTTTAATTATGATCATAATCAGGGGAAATAAAGATCAATTAAAGCACAAGTGAAACTAATGAAACGCGAGCGCTGTGTGCAGCCAAACAGTCGTCCAAAAATGTTCCTCATAATAAATGCAAACTAAATCCTTAAACCTTAACGCTGTTGTCCAAATGATTTATTGTCCAATTTACAACATTCACACCTAAGTAAATGCCAGTGTTTTTATTATTTGTAAGTTTTACCCTGGACAAATCAGCCCGTTCTGAAAAGGGGAGACAATTAGAAAACTAAGAGGACATTACAAAAAGTCACAGGAAAGTGACTCTGGAAATGAAAATTAATGAAAATTAATTATGTGTCTTGTAGATCATTTAACGTGGATGTGAACATAATTAAGTGCCTTAAATATGCATGAAAAGCTGACATTTTGGCCTTGTCCCTTCTGCTCAAAAATTAAAGAAAGTTTTAAATTCCTCTTTGACCTTTTTTTTTTTTTTAAATTAAAGTTAACAGAAATTCTCCAACATCTACCCATTGACTCTTCAGAGATGGAAATAACCGGAGCAGTGTGTGTCTGCTGGCAGACGTTCAAAACGTCTCTCACCAAGCTGTGGGTCTTACGCTACCACAGTCCATCTGAGCGAGACGGGGAGGTGGAGAGGATGTGGGGGAGGAGGGGGAGGGAAGGGAAAAGGTAGAGAGGCTGGAGAAGACAGATGCCACCACTGTGGCCTTGGCATTGTGGGATATTAATAGTCCAGAGCCACATTGTGCCAGCCTTATTGGAAATGTGAGCGCCATCATGCTGTGCGCCGCCATCGCATGCTAGCATCAAAATGAAACGAGCAGAGGTGTGAAGAATTAGATCTTGTCAGGTCAAATTTCCAAAACCACAGAGAGAAAATATGAGGCAGTGAGTTCCTTTAGTGATGCCAAACAATCAAAAAATATATCTAGCTGAAGTCAAAAGCAAAACGAAATGTTTCTGGACAAGTTTCTAAAAATTTAGAAAGATTTTCTTGGGGTGAAGTTCTTTTTCACACCAAAAACAAAAAACAATGAAAGTGTTTTATTTTATTTTAATTTTTTGCATTTTTTTATTATTAATTTTTGGGCTAAAAGCATATAATAATAATAATAATGTATAAATTATAATTTTAATACTATAAAGGTAACCTTTTATTCAAACATCCATTTTTTTTAGTTTATCAGCTTTTTTAAAGACAAAGGTCACTGAGAAAACATTTTTATGTTATTATTAAAAATGATCAGCCACACTGAGTTTAACATGCAGGTTGAACGTGAAAATAGTCTCCTACACCTATCTCCTGAATTAGCTTCTGATAGAAAATAGACAGTAAATAGAACGTCTCGGCTAGTAGAAGCTAACCGCTAGCATTAGCAACTCCACCCTGCAGCAGAACTCCTCCAGGTTTGTGTTATTTGTGGAGATAAAACATCAACGTTGCTGCCGTGTTCTGCTCCACCTATCTGGCTCACATCTACTTCCTAAAACAGGAGCTCCAGAGCTTTTTTCCCCCACAGAGATTGACTCACAAGGCATTCATTTATACTAGCGACCACTGCAGACGTGTTGGAAAAAAATAGTGATCCTGTTTTAGGGCGTAGTTCAATAAGATAAAGGGACTAATATTTGCTCTACTTAATGTCTGACTTTAAAGGATTAAAGTGACAATGTGTAGTTTTTACCATTAATCTCTGGAAATATCCATCGAAATGTGTAGTTAAATTTTGCCCAGTTGTTGAAAAATATTGGCAGCTTTGTAACATAAAACCATAAAAATTGGGTCTAAAACACGTGGGAGCAGGTCTAAGGCCAAATTCCAATACTCGAATTTCCACCCTAGCACTATTCAATTGCGAGTTCCCGGCAAGGGAAGTGTGTAGTGTGTCCCGATTCTCAAGTGCGGAAGGTGACCACGCCCCCTTTGCACTCTTAAGCTTTGTTTATGCTTGACGCGTCCGCGAGGTCCGCAAGGCTCTGCGCGGCCAAATTATGTCATTTTAGCAACCACGCTCCTCCGCGTGTCTCCTGCGCGGCACAATGCTACTGCACCGCGCACCTAGGAAATTTTCTAACTACGTGGACGGTCCCACGCGGAAAAACATGTCAGACTGGCAAGAGCTCGTAGTGGCGGAGGTTCGTAAATACAAACATCTTTATGATTTGGCCCATAAAGATCACCATGATTAAAATATTGTTAATAATTTGTGGAGAGAAATTGCTGTCACACTCGGAAAAGACAAGGAAGCAGTAAAAAATCGTAAAACATCAGTGATTTCTATTCTACTATGGTGTAGTGTTGGATGCGTGCTGTAGAGCCCCATGCCGCCCCCTACAGTCTGGGAGAATATTGGCTCACAGCGGAGACAATCTGCAAAAGGTAGGAAGGAACCATAAACGCTGCAAAGTTCGATGCGCGTTCCATCCACGCGTCTCATTTCCACGTGGAATGTACATGCGTCAAGCATAAACCACGCTTTAGTCCGCACTTCGCCCAAGTCCACATCAATGCGGACTTTGGGCAAGGGTATTGCCCACAATCCATTGCTGCGTGGGAAGTTTGTTAAGAAGGCGGCGCAATGGCTCAAGTGCCTTTTCTGAAAATATGTGATTTCAAATGAAAGAAGTTAATTTTAAGACGATTAATGATATTTATTCATGCTGTGAATGTTTTAGACTAAGATTTAATGTGGACAGTAATTAATGTAACTTTTGTTTATTTGAAAGTTGTTAATAAAGGTTTTTTTTTAAAAAAGTAGCACAAACAGCGACTGGCACCAGCATGCGTTACGTTCGATCTCTGTCCCAATTCAGCACACTTGTGTACTACGCACTCGAAGCCTTACTGCGCACGTCCTCTAAGCGCACTTCACAGAAGGGTGTAGGTGCAAGTATTGGGATTAGGCCTAAGTCTCTAGGCGACGCCATATTGGATGCCATGTTTCCTTCTACAGGAGCCCATGAGGACAAAATACATTTACTGATTTGTAACAAACGGTTACAAAACTTTAGTCGTTCAAAAACGTTGTTTTAAACATTTACCTCTTTGCTTGCTGCCAGTGATGAAAGGGAGTCTGATGTGCTTGTCATTTAGCTGGAGGTTGCACTCCCATGGATTTTTGACCCTAATGGCCTTCCGTTGCTAAGGTCTCACTTGAACAAAAAAATACAACTTGCTTGTAATGATTTAAGTATGCACTGCCCCCTATCACCAGGGAAAATGCACACAGTCACTTTAAAGAAAATAATATAAAATGTCCCTTTAATAATAGTAAAATGTTAAAATCACTGTTAACAAACAATGACCTTTAATGTGTGTGCATTATAGTCACTTTAATCAGATTTTACTTGTAACATAGCTGTTGGCTTTCCCATACTTGTAAAGAAATGCTTCAGGATTTTTATTTTTTTTAAGAAAACATGGCTATTCATAATTCTTCGTTTGCCGTGGCACCCCATGCAATGATGGATGGCTTAACAATATTATCCTTAACAAAGACGAGGTAATTAGCGATGTTTCCTTTAAAGCGCGGTGTGGCTGAGCTGTTTTCTAGGAGTCCAGCACTCCAGTTCAGAGCAGTAATGGCATAATTTATCTTTTCAGGGACGGCAGACATGCTGCAGCTGATTGAATCATGCTGGAGTGAAACCAAGTCTTCTGTGCTGCAAGATCAGAGCAGGAATGTATAATTGTTCTAGCCATTAAGCACGGAGGTTGTATAGACTGAGGACACAGTGTGTTCACATATGGCATCCACTTTGGTTCTGTGCAGGCTGAAGCCATGTGCTGTCAGCACAGCTTACACACCTAACCGTGACTCTGGAGGCCATTATCAAGATTGTAGAGACAAACCAAAAACAACGTTCTCACCTCATAAAAGTTTGCTTCAGACAACAGAATCAGAATAATGAACCATTTCTAACCCCATAAAATCTGTCTGTGAGGTGATGTTGTATAACTTAACAAGGGGCGAATTCACTGGGGCATGAGAGAGGACTGCCTCTTCTAGTGTGTGTGTGTGTGTGTCTGTGTGTGTGTTTGTTTTCCTGCTTGAACATAACTCATAGATGGCAGCACTGCCATAAGCACATGTATGTGATTAATAGCTTGACTTGCTACTATGTTATGAGATATCTCTTGGGAGTGTAACTGTTACAGATTGGTGGCTTTTTGCTAATCTTTATGAGAATTCTGGTTTAAAACACCTTTCCAGTAAAATTCTGTTTAGTCCTGAAAACAAAAAAGTAATATTTCAGTTGAATTGTAAGAATTGAACAACATATTGTTGAAGGATCCTGCTCTAGAAACATTTGATTGGTGAGAAAAAGTTTTATTATTATTCTTATTTATAATAAGAAGCATTTTCCTTTAGCATTTCTGTTAAAATTGAGTAAAAATAAGCCAAAATAATAACAAACTAGCTCAGATTAGCTGAGATTTTTAACTATAATTTCTGTTGTAGGTTTTCATTCCTAATAGAGAAGCCAATTATAATTTTGCATGTGTTTTAAGAGACAACTGATCCTGTAATTTCTGAAAAAATACACCTTTGAAATGATTGAGAATCCATTAATTGGAGGGGAATTTTCAGGATTTCTAAAAAGGAACCTTAAAGAGAACCGGGAGTATAAACCAACATCCTTGTTGTTGAATAAAGACAGCTTGGGTGGTCAACAGTAGCATACCAAAAAGTCAAAGCCATGTGTGACCTACTTTTTATGTAAATTAGAAAGTTGAAAAAGGCGAGAGAAAAACTTCTGTTCTGAGAAAACCTTCCTTAACACGTCATAAGGGGGAGCCACGCCTCCTCAAACCTGCATGTGTCTGAGGCCTTCTGGGGAAACCAACCAATCAGCAAGCAGCTCATTATCATATTCATGTCCTGGCTGAGTGGGAGGGGTTAACAGCTCTTTTCACAGCAAGGCTGGTTTAAGGGGTTTAGAATGGCCTGTATCAGGGCTCCTGGGACAGATGAAAGCCTAAAGAACATTTCTGATGCTTTTTAGAAGCTCAAAGCTGTTTTAGATTGTTGATTAACTGCATTCTAGCTCCACTTAAAACTAGTTTTACAAATAACCAATGAACAACCTTTTACAGCAGACAAGAGCTGATAAGATGCATTAATAGTTGTTCTTCTCCACTGATTGTAGTTTTATGTATGGACTCATACTGATGATGTTTTGTTTAACATTATGTCACAACCTCCTCCCGTCATGGCCCCCGGGGGCATGATTCCCCCACCTAGTGGACTCCGTTTCCCAGCATCCATCTCTCTGGACTTCCTCTCCACGTCATCACCGCACCTATATACGGAAGTGCCCCACTTCCGCCAGCAGATCAGTCATCGATTCTCCTTAGAACGATCCTGAACTATCCTAGCTTCCAAGCTAACCAATCCTAGCTCTCAAGCTACCAATCCACGCCAATCTGACAACTCCAAGTAAGTCAGCTTTTCTTATTTCTGGAACGCCGGCCAGACTCGTTCCCTTTCGAGCGCTGCCCGCCGTTTCTATAGCAACCGCGTGTCACTCACTCTCAGCGCTAGTTCTCCGCGCCTGGGTCGTAAAACACGCTACAGCCGAACTCTTTGCTAGTCCTCGGTCTGCCTGTTTGTATCCTAGTCCTGACAGGATGACTGATCTCAAAGTCGACCCAGCGGAGTTCGTGCGTCTACAGCAGGAGGTCACCCATCTCCACGCGGTGGTGGACCGCATGCACACCAAGATGGAATCCCTCACGGAGGCCGTCCTCCAGCTCTCCACAGCCTTGCAACGGATGTCCTCTCAGGCAGGTTCTGAGCCCCAGATAGGCCTCCCGGAGCGTTGGGACGGATTAAAGGGGAGCCCCGATGGCTTGCTGGCCACTTTGGATATGATGTTCGAATGCCAGGCCGCACGCTACGCTACTCAACGCTCTAAAGTGGCCCTGCTGATGTCCCTGCTAACGGGACGTGCCCAAGAATGGGGCGCCGCTCTCTACAACAACCATTCTCCCACCTGCAATGACTACATCATGTTCGTAAAGGAGCTTCGCAAGACCTTTGTCCAACCCAGCAGTGAGGTCGGTGCGGAGACGCAGCTTCTGAGGCTGCGCCAGGGTTCCCATGATGTCAGCGATTATGTGGCTCGTTTCCGAACCGCCGCTGCCAAGCTGCAGTGGGGGGATGACGCTCTCAGGGGCGTTTTTACCGAGGGGCTGGCCTCCTACGTACGGGACGAGATGGTGGGACGTGTAAACCCCACAACCCTGGATGGCATGGTGGACCTGGCCCTGCAGATCGACCGGAGGGTTCTAGCTCGACCTCGGACCCCCTCGAGCTCCAAATCATTCCCCTCAGCAGGTGCTCGTGACACCACCGGACCACCGCAGGAGGAACCCATGCAGCTGGGACGGTTGTCCCCCGGAGAGAGGGACAGACGTTACAAGGAGGGATTGTGCGCGTACTGCGCCTCGCCGAATCACCGCCTGGCTCAGTGTCCCCAGAGGCCGGGAAACGCCGGTCCCAGGTAAAACTCGGGGGAACCTTGCCTGGGTCAAACTCTTCCTCCCTCACTCAACGCACCACCATTACTGTCACCCTCCACCTCGCCCAAGGGCCCACCACCCTTGAGGCTTTATTGGATTCAGGCGCAGCCGGCAACTTTATGGATAGGCGACTGGCCGCTCGCCTCCGACTTTCAGCAACCCCCTTGGACCAACCTATTCCAGTCACGGCGGTGGACGGTCAACCCCTTCAACCTTTTCCCGTCCGCCACCGCACCTCTGACCTTCAGATGAGTGTAGGCTCCCACGTCGAGAGGCTTAGTTTCCTCCTAATCACCGCTCCGGCCACGCCCCTCATCCTGGGCCACCCATGGCTACGCACCCACGACCCTCGGATTTCCTGGTCCTCTGGCCGCTTATTGGAATGGGGTCCAACTTGCCAGAACCATGTATTGGCGCCTCCCTCTCCCGAGTTAACCAGTTGCGACCCTCCTGACCTCAGGCAAGTCCCACACCCATACCACGATCTTGCTCGGGTCTTCTCCAAGCAACCAACCACCGTCCTACCTCCTCACCGACCGGGTGATCTGGGAATTAATCTCCAGCCGGGTACCGTCCCCCCCCGGGGACGCCTGTTCTCTCTATCTCCCGCAGAGACCCGGGCCATGGATCAATACATTCAGGAGGCCCTCCAACAAGGATTCATCCGTCCGTCCTCCTCTCCCGGAGCCGCAGGGTTCTTCTTCGTCAAGAAGAAGGACGGGGGCTTACGCCCCTGCATTGATTACCGTGGCTTAAATCGGATCACCATCAAAGACAGACACCCACTACCGCTCATTAACACCGCCCTGGACGCAGTAACCCAGGCCTCCTTCTTCACCAAGCTGGATCTCCGGAACGCTTACAACCTGGTCCGCATCCGTGAGGGGGACGAGTGGAAGACCGCTTTCATTACACCGACCGGTCACTGGGAGTACCTGGTCATGCCATTTGGCTTATGTAACAGCCCCGCAGCCTTCCAACGCCTCATCAACGACACCCTCCGGGACATGCTAGGCCGGTGGGTGTTCGTGTACCTGGATGATATACTCATCTACTCCCGCTCAGAGACCGAGCACATCCAACACGTCCGGGCGGTCCTTTCCCGTCTCCTGGAGAACCGCCTTTACTGCAAACTGGAGAAGTGCTCTTTTCACCAGACCACCACTTCATTCCTGGGGTTTGTCATCTCCTCATCAGGTCTCTCCATGGAACCCCAGAAGGTCCAAGCCGTCACCCACTGGCCACTACCAACCACCCTCAAACAGCTCCAAAGTTTCCTCGGCTTCTCCAACTTTTACCGGCGATTCATACGGGATTACAGTTCTGTGGCTAGCCCTCTCACTTCACTCACCAAGAGTACGGACCAACCACGTCCGTTTCGTCTCCCCCCGGACGCGGTGACAGCCTTCCGCTCATTGGTGCACCGTTTCACCACCGCTCCCGTCCTCCGCCACCCGAACTTTTCCATTCCCTTTGTGGTAGAGGTGGATGCCTCCAACGTGGGCGCCGGGGCCGTCCTGTCCCAACGGAGCGATGACCAGAAACTGCACCCTTGTGCTTTCTTCTCACGGAAGTTCACCCCGACGCAACAGCGCTATGGAGTGGGGGACCGTGAGCTCCTGGCGGTGAAGTGGGCCCTGGAGGAATGGCGCCAGTGGTTGCTGGGAGCGACCGAGCCCTTCCTGGTCTGGACTGACCATCACAACCTGATCCATCTCAGAACTGCCAAGCAGTTGAATCCACGCCAGGCCCGATGGGCCCTCTTCTTCGAGCCCTATGAATTCACCATCGCCTACCGTCCCGGTTCTAAAAACCTCAAAGCAGATGCCTTGTCCAGGCAATCCTCACCGTCCTTGCCTCCACCTGACCCAGAACCCATACTCCCCGCCAGTCGCTTCCTGGGTGCGGTGGCATGGCCCCTGGAGGCTTCTATCCGAGCTGCTCTCACGACGGATCCGCCTCCATCCGACACACCACGCGGCCGCCTCTACGTTCCCGCCGCCTGCCGTAGGGAAGCCCTAACATGGGGTCACTCTTCCCGCCTGTCCGGCCACCCCGGCTTCGCCCGCACGCTGCGGTTCCTCCGGCGCGCCCTCTGGTGGCCCTCCATGGCCAGGGACACCAAAGAATTCACGGCGGCCTGTGCGGTCTGTGCCAGATCTAAGTCTCTCTCCTCGCCCCCATATGGATCCCTGCAGCCCCTGCCGGTCCCCAGGCGACCATGGTCACACATCGGACTGGACTTTGTAACCGGCTTACCATCTTCTGACGGTCTGGACACTATCCTAACCATCACAGACCGGTTCTCAAAAGCTATTCACCTGGTGGCTCTATCAGGCTTACCCACCGCCAAACGAACAGCTGAGTTGGTCCTAGAGCACGTCGTCAGACTCCATGGCTTCCCGTCTGACCTGGTCTCTGATCGCGGTCCCCAGTTCACGTCCCGCTTCTGGAAGGCTTTCTGTCATTTGGTGGGCGCAACCACAAGCCTGTCTTCAGGCTACCATCCTCAGACCAACGGCCAGACAGAGCGCTCCAATCAACAACTTGGACGTTACCTGCGTTGCTTTGTCTCATCTCAACCCTCCAACTGGCCCAAGTTCCTGTTATGGGCTGAGCTCTCCCACAACCTTCATACCTCCTCTGCTACTGGCCTGTCGCCGTTCGAGACCTGTTATGGCTATCAACCTCCTCTGTTTGGTCACCAAGAACCGGAGGTGACGGTCCCCGCAGCACAGACTCTAGTACGCCGGTGCAAACTGGCTTGGATCAAGGCCAGGGCATCTATCACGCGCTCCAACTCCACCTATGCCCGACAGCACAGCCGCCGTCATCGCCCGGGCCCCTCCTATCAGCCGGGGGACAGGGTGTGGCTCTCGACTGCCAATCTCCGCCTACCAGCCGGGTCCAGAAAACTCACCCCCCGCTTTCTGGGACCTTACCCTGTGGTGACGGTCATCAACCCTGTGACTTACCGCCTCCGCCTGCCTTCACACCTAAGGGTCCATCCAGTCTTCCACACATCTCAACTTAAGCCCTACATCACCTCTCCTCTGCATCCGTCCCCGAGCCCTGCTCCCACTCCCCGCTTCGTTGATGGCGACCGTGTTTACACAGTGCGTCGGATCCTGGACGCTCGCCGTCGGGGTCGGGGCTGGCAGTACCTGGTGGACTGGCAGGACTACGGCCCGGAGGAACGGTCCTGGGAACCTTCCCGCTCCATCTTGGACCCTTCCCTCCTCTCAGACTATTGGGCGCACTGCCCTGGGACTTCTGGTGCCGTCCCTAAAGGGGGGGGTCCTGTCACAACCTCCTCCCGTCATGGCCCCCGGGGGCATGATTCCCCCACCTAGTGGACTCCGTTTCCCAGCATCCATCTCTCTGGACTTCCTCTCCACGTCATCACCGCACCTATATACGGAAGTGCCCCACTTCCGCCAGCAGATCAGTCATCGATTCTCCTTAGAACGATCCTGAACTATCCTAGCTTCCAAGCTAACCAATCCTAGCTCTCAAGCTACCAATCCACGCCAATCTGACAACTCCAAGTAAGTCAGCTTTTCTTATTTCTGGAACGCCGGCCAGACTCGTTCCCTTTCGAGCGCTGCCCGCCGTTTCTATAGCAACCGCGTGTCACTCACTCTCAGCGCTAGTTCTCCGCGCCTGGGTCGTAAAACACGCTACAGCCGAACTCTCTGCTAGTCCTCGGTCTGCCTGTTTGTATCCTAGTCCTGACACATTACAGTTTATGTTAAAGCAGTCATCACCTGAAATTTTCACTTTTCCAATTGAAAAAATGTCTATAATGGCTTCCTAATAAAAAAGTGATCAAACATATCAGTAGACTTACAAATTAGAGGAATATAGAAAATAAAAAGCACAGAGCGAAGTAAAGTGTGGACATCAGGATGTTTACAAAAGAAAATCTTTAAAAAATACAATAACAGATTTTTTTATTGCATAAATTTTGACTTGCAGCAGTAAGAAAAGCATGTGTGTTAAATCATTTGTAAAACATTCAGGACATTTAGGTAGATTGCAGCATTTATTTAAACCTTTTTGTTTTACTTTCAAGGTAAAATATTTGCCAAGAGCCTTAATGAAGACCAGCTTGAGATGATTTTCTCCTTTCTTGGTCTGGTTTTGGCATATATGTTACATAAAGCAGACAGTAGGTGTGTCCAAACGTTTAACTGGAACCAATAAAACGTTAATAATTCATTAACACGTCACCTGTTCCAGAAATTATTTTTATGAGTGGTTTTGTTGCATCCATCCTACGTAAAGTTGCAACTTTCTTGTCTTTTGCACTTAACTGAAACCTGGACTTAACTGATTTCAGGAGCTTATTTTACTTTCTTCTGTTTTTTACAGGGGGAAAAGCTTTTATCTGAAGCTTTTCATAGCTTCTTTTCCATTTCTCAGTGTGTTATAGAAGCCAGTTTACATTCTGACATGGCAGTCCTCTGATGTGTCCCACAGGAGCCTTTTACAGCTGTGCAGTATAACACTGAGCCCTTATCCCCTGTACCCCTGAATAATTCAACCATGCACTACTGCGTCTCGCACACTGTTTGGAAAATTCAGTAATGAGAAAAGCTATAAAACGCCTCAACGGTCTCTGGTGCTAAAAAAAGAAAAGGGATCCAGTGTCAAACAGACACAGAAGATGGCTAACTGGGTGCTTTTCCCACAGATCTACTGTAAACGGGATGGAGCGGGGGGGAAACTTCAAAAGACTGACCTGCATATTTTTATCCAATTATATATTTCTAATGTTACTTTTGAGGTGTGATGCTCAGCCGAGCGTCCTCTGGCAGAACAAAGGAAGGGAATGAGTCGGAGTCTCTTCTCTTCTTGATCATCCAGCAATTTTCAAGGTGTAAACATGAAACTGCTCTGGGAGGAAACATTGGCAGGAGATCAGAGGAGGATTTGTAAAGTAAACCAGATTTGTTCAGAGGTCTGTGATCGGTTTATTTTCCCAGTATCCCCATCCTCATGCTGGGCCTTACTGGTAATTGTCCTCATGTTTCAGCTAATTTCACATTTCAGGCGAAAGTAGATGAAGGATAATAAAGAGAGGAAGAAAGGAATTTGGTAGCTTAAGTTGAATAACACTGTCAGACATTTATACATTATTTTGAAGTAATTTTACTCGACTTAGGGGTGTTTATCTGCACTGCTCCACTCTAAAATCTGGTGGCTTTCAAGGTCTTTTCCAACCCTCTTTGAAAGTCTTTCCCCCTCTTTCTGTGGGTTTTTAACTGGAATATAATCTTTTACTACAAAACCTTTCTAAACTTGGCTCTTTTTCTACAGCTCTGCTGTATTGGTATATTGAAAATATTGCTTCTAAACTCTTTACATTAACTTTCTTTTCTCTGAATTTCTGCATTTAATTTTTAAAGACACCCAGGTTCTTACAACAATCACAGTGAATTCCTCTGATTCCTGTGAAAAACACAAATGTTTGATCAAACCAAAATGTCAAATTTGGCAACACTTTTTGGAGGCTTCATTTTCATGTTCTCATTGACTATGAAAAATACAGAACATATTTTACATTTGATAGGCCCGTTTCCACAATCTGAACTTCCGGGTAATTTTACTGTACCTTTGTGGCATGCATGTGTCTCCATTTCACCAGGCCGGTCCAAAAGGACCACTTTCTGCCTGGGCCATTTCAGGGACCAATCGAGTACCTACCCTGAGATAATAACTTAAAAATGACCTGGAGTACACAGCAAATTTAAAAGTGTTCATTTTAGGGTGTTGGTCCAATTTAACACTAAGAATAGTTAATTTAACACTAAAAAGAGTTACATAGTTGATATGTAACACTGACATGAGAGTCAAACCTGAGTGTTAAAAAGGAGTGTTTCCTAATCAACTCCTGAAAAGTTAACTCTGTACTCCCAAAGCTGCTTTAACACCTGCAGAGTTAATTAACAGACTCCACCCCTTTATTCTAAAAGTTGGACTGGTAGTGACCGATTGGCTGCAGAGAGCTGCAGGAGCTGCAGTGGGCGAGGTGCATTGTGGGTAGTCATGTTTTTAGTTAGTTTGTTCTATTTTGGGGTGTTTATGCATGTTTATTTTAGGGGGGTTGTGTTGTTCTTAGTTACTACTTTGTTCACTGTTGCAAATGTGGTGTTACTTGTGTCATGTTGGCACCATAAGTGAGGAGGCTGGTTATTAAAGGAATGGTATGAAGAGTCAACTCCAGTGTTAAGAGTTACTATATTAAATCTAACACCAGTGTTAAAATGTCAACTCCAGAAGAGTTGGTTTTTAACACTAAATCAGAGTTAGGGTTAGTACCAACTCTCCAAAAAGAGTTAAATTGAGAATTGAGTCTCTGATGAATCGGCCATCGTCGGCTGTGTGTCTGAGGGGGACGACCAGGAGTACAGGTCAGTCATCATGGACTTTGTGGACTAGTGTGAGCGTAACCACCCTGACTTGAACACCAGTAAAATAAAGGAAATGGTGATTGACTTCCAGAGAAACACTCCTCCTCACTCACCAGTAAACATCCAGGGAGCAGTGGACACCTTTAAGTACCTGGGTGTTCACCTCAACAGTAAATTGAACTGGTCCCACAACACAGATGCTCTGTATAAGAAGGGCCAAAGCCACCTCCATCTCATGAGGAGGCTGAGGTCCTTCAGAGTTAAATCCCAGCTGCTAAAATCCTGTTATCACTCTGTTGTTGGCTCTGTTATTCACTCTGCTGTGGTCTGCTGGGGTGTAGGCAGCTCTGACCGAGACAGGAAGAGACTGAACAAGCTAGCTACCAAAGCTAGCTCGGTTCTGGGCTGCCCACTGGATTCTGTTGAGGAGACGTGTGAAAGGAGGATGCTGGGGAAGATGACCTCCATCTTAAAAAAACCCTCCCACCCACAGAACTCCACTGTGGAGATCATGGACAGCTCCTCCAGAGGTAGACTGAGACATCCCAGATGTAAAACTGAGCGCTACCGTAGATCTTTCATCCCCTCTGCAGTAAGAGTGTAGAACTCCTCAGTTTAAGCTGTGCTGGTATCATCCTGGTACACAATAACACCAATGCAATATTCATGTGTTCTATAATTGTGCAATAACGGATTCTTATTGTTGTCTGTGTCTCTTACAGTATGCTGCATAGTGTTCGTACCAAGTTTGTTTTTATCTTTATTTGTGGTTTTTTTAGTGATCTAAGATTACAATACTAGATTACTGCCTATGTGTATATAGATGTATCCTTGTTTTTTTTTTTTTATCTTCTTCTAATTACCGTTTGAGTGATGGTGCTGCTGTGACAAGTGAATTTCCCCACTGAGGGATCAATAAAGTCTATTCTATTCTATTCTATTCTATTCTATTCTATTCACTTTTACTGGTGTGGACCCATATAGACACTTTAAAAGTGTTGAAATCAACTCTGACAGTGTTAATTTGAGCATGCTGAATTTGCTGTGTAAAGTCAATGGGAGGGACTTGTGGGTAACTCATGCTGATTGGCTGTAAGTCTGTGGGAAATATCAGCAGAAATCACCAAACAACCAGCATTTGTATAATAGGAAGAGTTGCTGGTGAAGCAGAATAGAAGGAAAAGAAAATGAGCAGCATTGACTCTGCTTTAAAGTCACACGTGGCAGTTTTGGCTTGCATTGCACCCCCTAGTGTTCGTTAGTGAAAGCAAAAGTGAAACTTATCTCCTCGCTGTGCGTTTGTCTTTTTAACACCTTAATCTAACTGCTGAAATGTCTCCTCAGCCTTCATTAGTGTCTACAGGAGCGGTTCATTACTAAATCATACAAATCAGCTGTGTTCATGATCTAAAACATGCTGGAAACTGCAGCACCAGACATGTCAACTCCATTTTTTATAAGTCCAACAGAGACCGGACCGCCACTCTAAAGTTGCAAATGTGGTATTCTGGCCACAGAGGGCGGTGGGGGTCTGAGTGACATTTCATTAACCCTGTAAAGGGTCATTTCAGCACAAACTGGCTCAAGAAAATGATTTAAAAATATGAAAAAGTTTCATAGTGTGGCTTTAAATCACAGTTTCTAAACTCCCAGTGCAGAAAAATTTGTAGGAACTCCATAATTTACGGCTCTTAGTTGTCTTCTAATAGTTGTGGGACTTATTACTTTAAGGGAGTCGTTTATTCGAGAGCTGTTTAAAAAGACTGACTCTTTTGAATGAAGTGGAGCGATCTCTGTGGGAGCAGGGGGAGGGTGGGTGGGACATGTGTTCCACCAATGTCCGTGGGGGGGTTACTGGAAGACAAGATGAACGGTTCTCTAGGACTCGACTCTCATCATTCACTTTGAAGAGCCATTCAAAAGATTCGAGTCGTTCGTGAACGTCACATTATAATTTTCTACAGAACAGGGAAACAAGGTGTTTCTTCTGATCCCTGAATGCTGCTTTTTACGTCCAACAGCCGCTCTCCCGGTCCCCCAAATGGATATATAATCACTGCGTACTTTGAGAGAATACAACTTTTTTATTGTTATTAATGTCCGTGGACGCCTGTTGGTGCTGATCAGTGACGTCACTCACTGCCGAAATGGTCGCAATATGCTGACGTCTTAGCGAAGTCCTGAAAGGGCCGAGTTTGTATGAACTCTGAGAGGACCGAGGCGACATTTACCCTTTCACCCCCCCACCCCACCCCCCTCAAAAAAAAAAAATCCTGGAACCCCTATAGTGAAACACGACTAATGAGACAAACCTGCACATCTTACATGACATGTGAAATCAACTTTTGGATTTTATTGGAAGATTCTTATTAAAATCTACTTTTGCACAGTTTTCAAAGGAAAACCATAAAGATAAAAGCAAATCTGGTTCTCTAAATTTTTTCACATTGTAATATTATAATTTCGAGGTTTTACGTACAGAAACCCTGTGAAAAAAACACTTTTAATGACTATAAACTAACTGATGTGGTTAACTGGGATCATTTACTTGAACGTGTCGTGGTTCTGCAGCACAAATTAAAGCAGCCCCTGCAGAGCATTGGCTAGAAAGGAATGAACGTCAGATAAATGCCAACGCTCCTTCCGATCAGTTAAATCCGCTGAGCAAACACACTTACCCTCAGTGATCACAGCTTTACTCCAAGGGTAGAGAGAGAGGAGCTTCTCTCAACCATTACCCATCAGCCCCTTCATTCTCAGAGGGCTAATCCCACGGGGCGGGCGGGTGTCCGCGGAGAATACGTTGTCTCCTGTGCTTTAATGGGGGATTACACATGTTAACATCTATCTCACAGTGCGCTTGGCCAAAGGGGCTCTGCTATGACGGTTTAGCATATGAATAAGGAATAAGGGGATGATTGAATAGAAGCTACAGTGAGTTAGAGCTGCCACTAGAGGTGGAGTGGTGGGGTTAGAATGATTAGGAGACACAAAGCTCTTAATCGCCTCATACAATGGAAAAAGAAACTTATTTATTTGAATCATGATGGGTTTTTTTGTATTTGATACCTGGATGTCAGCATTAGGCTCGGTCAGGTCAGGATTTAGCTGATCACTGAAAACCTACGGTACTAGATTTAGGGCAAATGACGGTGAACCGTTTTGTAATCACCATTCTCTTAATAAGGTTTGTTTAGGTGAAATTAGACTTTAAATAAACCATCACAAACATAAAGTTGACTCTAAATTCAGCCTTCATTAAGGATTTATTTATATATAGAGTTTGGATCACTTTGCATTGCCAGGTTGTCCTTTACGGAGTATTGCTGCTAAATCACAGCATGTCATTTACTCAGCAAACAGCCAGGAACAACATGTGTTTGTTATTGAACCAACCTCAAGCTGCTGTGCTGGATACAGCAACTGTCCTCCTGTTGTTTAGGAGACAGTTTGTTTATTTATCCTGCTTTGGTTCCCATTCTGTTCTAATAATCTCCATTGGTTTCTTTAATCATGCCTCTAGTCCCCTCAGAACAAAACTCGTCTGATATGAAGCATGTGCTGTTTCCAGTTCGTAGTCTCCAGCAGAAACCATCAAGTCTGACTTGAATGTCGTGTGTAGCCAGGACAACGTGTCTGTTTTGACAGGGTTTCAGGAGTGGAGCTGACTAAAGTAAACACAATTGCATTTGTGGTTTGCTATCATGCATCAGCAGTGGCACAAATAAAAGAATATGAACTGAAAAATCCCTGCAAGGCTCGACAAACTTCCACGTCTTAATGAAACCTTTCATTGCTCATTTCTGCTCAGAGAACCTTCTAAGAAGATAAGAAATGGGTTGAGTGAATGGATTCAATTATCTAGAGATGGCCAAACTTCTTGACTTGGGCTAACGTTGAAAAGTTGGTAGTAACAATCAGTAATACGTTGGTCCTGGACTTTATGTAAGAAACTCCAGAGGACACAGGCACAAGTGTAGGTTCCACAGGCTTCTGGATTAATGACCAAACACACCTCGGTTTGAGAAGCTGAAGAGTTGAATGTCTGACCAGGAGCACCACAAGGGACTGTACTTTCATATTTCCTTTTTACTCTTCATACCTCAGCCTCTCAGAACAAGTCAGAGTCCAGTCACTGATGCAGATGACTCTGACGTTTTGGGTTTACCAGAGATGAGAGACACAGAGACCTGGCGTGGAAAGGTGAGTGAACAATCATCTCATCTCTTATGTACAAACAATCAAGGATATCATTATGGATTATGAAGAAGAATGACTATGTTAAAAACTTGTTCCATCATGAGACAAGAAGTAGAGACGAAGTGGAATAGAAATACCTTGGTGTTCATCTGTGAAGCTGTATACAAGGACCAGAGCAGACTGGACTTATGTGCTTGCAACAAGATGTTCCATATTTTCTATAAGTCTGAATCAGAGAAACTCTCCTGTGGTCATCTGTTGGGGTAGCAGCATCAGAGCTAGTGATTATAAAACAAGCTGAAGATCTAAAGGCTTCTCTGGAGCCTCTAAAGCTGATTATACAAAGGAAGATGCTTCATAAAATGAAGAACATGATGGAGAGCCATGAGCATCATCTTTGCAAGACAGCAATAAAACAACAAAGTGTCTTCAGTCACAGGCTTCTTCAGATCTGCTGCATAAAGAACCACTAGAGAAGATCCTTCGGCCTACAGCTAAAACCAGTAACAATAACTTTTTGAGGGAAACTTTTTACAAGAATTATTACTGCACCTAATTTTCCTTTGCGGTTAATAAAAAGGTTTTTGAATTAAATTGATTTAGGTAATGTAGTGTTGTATGAACAATCCTGCTATCTGAGTGTATGGAAATTGCTTGTGGTGTCCCACAGGGGTCAGTATTGGGTCCTGCTTTATTTAACAAATGACATATCAAGTCTCCAACATTTTAAAACTGATATTATTTGCTGATGGTACTAATTTGTTTTATTCTGGTAATGAATTCAAGGCAATAATTAATATTATGAATAATGAATTGAGTAAACTGAAAAAATGGATGAATAATAATAAATTATCACTGAATATAGAAAAAACTAAGGTAATGATATTTGGTAATTATGAAAACAAAGAGGATATATGTATAAAAATTGATGATGTAATTATTGAAAATGTTAAAGAAATCAAATTTTTGGGTTTGATACTAGATAAGAGACTCAGTTGGAAGCCCCACATCAGACACATACAAACCAAAGCAGTAAAAATATTGCAATCATAAACAAAATGAAGCAGCTGTTAGATTATAATTCACTCCACATTCTGTATTGCTCATTAGTTCTGCCATATTTCACTTACTGTATAGAGATCTGGGGAAACAATTACAAAAATGCACTATACCCACTATCAGTACTGCAAAAAAGGGTGATTCATAAAGTTGGGTATCTGGAACATACAAATTCTCTATTTTTACAGTCAAAATTACTTAAACTTCACGACCTGGTTCATTATCACACAGCACAGATCATGTTTACAGATAGCAAGCACTTAGCATTCAAAACCTTTTCAACCAGAGGGATGAGGGATATGATTTACGAGGGAAGAAAACATTCAAAATGCGAACGGTAAAAACTACGAGACGTTTTTGTGTCTGTTTGTGGAGTGAAACTGTGGAATGAGCTGGATGACAAAAACAAGCAATGTCCAAATATAAATATATTTAAATCATCTTATAAAAAATAGTATTCAATGCATATGAAAATGGGGGCCATTGAGATTCCCTAATATTTTGTGATCTTTAATAGTGTCAGTAGTAGTCTTGTTATTATCACTTCTGTTGTTGTTATTATTATTGTTGTTGTTGGTATATTACAGAAAAGATTCATATGATATGTTCTTATTAGTAATAATATATATTATGTATATTGTAATTATTAGGTGTGTGTAATGATCCTGAGGTGTACATGAAACATGCAAATAGTTTATTTTGAGGTAGTTTAGTTTTCAGTGGTTAGGATTAAATAAGCACTGGCTTCTTCCCACTCCCTTTGGGCTAAGACTTTTTTTCTTTTATTTGTATGTATCTTTTCTTCTTTTACTTTTTAGATTTTTTAAATGATGTTTAAATAAACGTTTAAATCAATCAATCAATCTGGATTTTTTTCACGTACAGGTAAAACAATATTATCACATGCAAGCATGTTTTCATGCAGACATTCTCGACTCGACTTTCATTTTTATGCTGATGACTGTCAGGTCTATGCTCCCACTAAAGCTAAAGAAGTAGCTTTATTGTGCCTCTGTGAGGCGCAACGGATGTGGTGTCTAATCTGGGTGCTAAGGTTGATCCTCAGCTTAATTTTGATTTGCAAATCAATAATGTTGTACGATTTTGCTTTTTTCAGCTGAGAAATCTATATAAGGTGAACTCGTTTTTGATTAAGAAGAATCTGGGGAAGCTTATACATGCCTTCATAACTTCTCGTCTAGATTACTGCAATAGTCTTTAGCAAGGCATTAGTCAGAGGTGTATTGTCAGATTGCAGCTAGTTCAGAATGCTGCAGCCCGTCTTTTGACTGGAACCAGTCGTTTTGATCACATCACACCAGTTCTTGCATCTCTACACTGGGTCCCTGTTAAGTTTCGTGTGCAATTTAAGATTTTGGTTCTAGCTTATAAATGTATGGCCTTGCACCAGTCCATCTGTCTGAGCTTCTCGTGCCGTATGTTCCATCTCGTGTGCTGAGGTCGGCTGACCAGCATACACTGAATGTCCCTAGGGCGCGGCTACAGAGAAGAGGTTTTAGGTCTTTCTCTGTGGCAGCACCTACTCTTTGGAACACGTTGCCAATCCATATTAGACAGGCATCATCTGTTGCTACTTTTAAAAAGCTACTGAAGCCTTTTTTTTTATTCGAAAGCTTTTAACACCTTGGGTTGACTGGGTGATCCTGTTTTTTATCTTTTTGTGTCTGATTTTACTTTTGTTTTTATTTCATGTTTTGAATTGACTGTTGTCATTTTATTGTATTTTTTATTTTTTGTCAAGCACTTTGGGCGACAATGTTTGCATTTAAATTGCTATATAAATAAATTTGATGATGATGATGATTCTGACTCCAAGAATTTCTCCAGAGCAAAGTGACCTTAACTAACCAGGACATTGATAAACATGACATTTTTTATTTACAGATTTTCTAGTCTAAAGGCGGAACACACCATTGTAATAGGGGTGTATCAATATCCAAATCTCACGTACGATATTGTCACGATATGCACCTCACGATACGATATTTATTGCAATATTGTGGGGAGGCTCACGATAATAAGACTCACAACATAAAATACTTTGACTGGAATCCGCCGTGCTGCGTTCACCGCTGTAGCCTCCATACTCCATGTTTGTTTATCTTTGCTGTGTGGGCTGCACGCACTCCCACTGGCAAACTGGCCAATGACACGGAAGCAAAGGATCATGGTCTATGTAGTTTACTTTGCTATGCTCCGGTGGAACAGACTGAAAAGTGTTATTTTTACCTCAAGACGTGCTGTACGATATCGTGACAAGACCACGACGATATTGTGGTCATTTTACTACGACGATATTGCCAATATTGTTACAGCCCTACATTGTAATTTATTTTTCTTAATCACACATCTTTTCAACAGTCACAGTGGTGCCATCTCCAGAATACTTTTAAGTTTAATTCCATTCAGTGCTTTTTTGTTTAATGAAAATAACACTTTTCTATATTAGACTTCTGTTTTGATGATCAGAGTTGTAACACTTTGGGGGACGTGTTTATGTGCTGAGTCTCAGGGACAAAAGCTTGTATAATGTGACAAAAGATCCATGAGATCCAATAATTAACTCAATAATTGTATTTTTAGAGAATAAGGTGAAATTTGTAGATTAAATTGACATTCTGCAGAAACATGGGTGAGTATTTTTTTATCGTTTCTTTTGTACGGAGAAACTTTGTTTCCAACGACAGTCACATAAACTCATCTGTCCTTCACTTTTCTCTCATTCCTGTTTCTCCACATCTTCTTGCAGTTTCATCTTTATCGTCACATTTTCATCCCCATCTTTGGCCAAACCCCGCACACATTTTAAAGCCCCTTCTTCATCCTCTTTGTGCTTGATTCCTCCTGTCTTTGTGCCTTTCACGTGCTCTTTCTCTCCGTCTGTGGAATCAGTATAGGAACCGTTGGCACTGGCTGTGATTTATGACTCACTCTGAGCAGACCCTTATCAGGTGCGAGCACGGCTCTGTGTGCTGCTGAATGACAATGGAGAACCAGTCGCATTATGCTCCGCAGCCTCGCCCCGTGCATTCTGGACACTGCAGATTACATCTAGCTTCTTGATTTATGGACGCCATTTTGGCTCCTGAGAGGGACATGAAGGGGAGTTTGGAGGTGCGTGGGGGGGTGGAAGCTGTGGTTTCCAAGGCCAGCGTCTGCATTCGGCCAAATGAAATTTTGCAGAGAAGCTGGTGGAGAGGTGTGTTTTATGTGCATATGTGTGGATCTAAAAGCTGATTATATTCATGTGCATGAATACTGTATGTGTACGCATGAATAGGCCGCCATCATTTATCATTTTGTCAGGAGAGCTTCTGTCCGTATATCTGTTGTTAGAAGTGCAACCACACTAACATCTAAAGCTCAGGAATAAAAGAAATAGAGCACATTTTTCTGTTTTTAATGAAAAATAATAAAGTTTAAGAATCCTTTGCTTCTCGTTGCTGCTGCGTAATTGGATCACTGCCATAATCATCTCTAGAGATAAGAAACGTTATTTGGGAGAATGATTTAAATGTTTGGAAAAAAAACAGTGAGCTGATGTAATTAACAGAGAATTATCGCAGCTGCAGTTCCTCCTTGGAAAGCAGTAATTATGTAATCTAACACATTAAATGAGAGAAATGAGCATCACGTCTCACACTTAAACACAGCAGGCGTTTTGCATTTCTTTAAGCTTTTTCACTGCTGGTTTATTAAGAAAAGCCAATGAAGTGTCATCTTAGTCTTTTCGGTTTGTCACTGAATGTTTGCGTCGCTCACAAAGATGCCGTTCAGTATGAGGAAAAGAATAGCAACTTTACGAGAATGATCGACTCTTTTTGGGTCTTTTCGTCACAGTAAGGTGCAAACACCCCTTTCATGGGATCTTTTTAAGGTCAATGATTTCTAAGGCTGAACGTTTTTCAGAGTTTTCCTCTGGACTTTGGGCAGGGGGGTGTTAGACTAACACTGGGGGGTACACTTCATAAACATTGCCTTTAAGTATTTAAAATGTTACAATATCATAACAATTACGTTCTAAATGCTTCAAGCCAGGTGTACACACGTCGTTGTATTCAGCTCCATCTCAGACTCTAGGCCGTTGTTGCACGAGTCATGTTCTCACGAGTCATGTTCTCACGAGTCATGTTCTCACGCTGTACAACCCAAAGTTCAGATACGACCTGACTGTGTGGTAGCAACACGTCGGGCCTAAAAGTTTTACCTATGAGTCTGAAAATCCAGAAGACCCGCAGACTGTTGTGTTGGTACTGATGTTTATTGTCCTTCTGGCTTGCCGTAGAGGACACGCAGGGGTTTATGGGGGATCCTGATGTATTGGGATTCGTTTTACTTGACATAAACCCAGCAAACAGGCTTTCTTGACAATCTTCGCCATTGTGCACAAAGAAAAGTGTAAAAATAAAAAGAGACGTGTGTGGACATGAACATACCTGGGCAGCAGTGTTAATGCTCACTGTGTGAGCGGTTCTGGTACATTTGGGTTGCAGCGCTGCTATAACAGTGCAATACCCTCACCAGGGACAAACAAAATGTCAAACATGTTTGATTTTCGTGTGATCGCACGATCGCTGGTTGGTAGCTGGTTGTGAGATGCTAATTGCTTCTCGCTATACCCCCGATATCTAACATGACGCAAAACTCGTTCCGACCTCAAAGATTCTCGTACGAGAGGAAAATCGGCTCAAAATGGGCCAAAAATCGGACAGGCTTTAGATACAACAACATTTCAATAAGCTTCTAAATATAAATGTTTTGCAAAAAATACATTGATATCTTGGTTGACTATCTCAGTAACATCATGAAAGTATTTGTATCAGCATCTCTACAACTTCAGATAAATGCATTCTCATCTTTTGGTTCCACATGTCGCTTTAGGCTAAATTATCACAAAAAGTCCGTTCTCATTAACTCATTCACTGCCAATGACGACTATAGTTGTCATTTCCATTTTTTTACGGGGCGGGCATCGGAGCGAGCCCCCGCACCGTGAGAACAAACATCACGTGTCTAAAGCGGATCTTCATCCGTGTATGTCACACATCACGTGATCAGGAAGCAGAAAATCAATGAGTTACGAGTTTGTTTTGGGACGCTGCTGTGAAAAAAACAATGCATCGAACCAGAAATGCTTCTGCAGCAGCGCTTGGGCACCAGATTGTGAACGAACAGATAACGCTAGAAATACGGCGATTCTTCCTGATGTAAGAAGTGAGTCTACTCTTTCTTTTGGTAGTTTTGGTGTTTACATGATCATAGAGCACAATGTTCTGTGACTCTTCAAACAACAGTAAAAACGCTCAAAAGCGCTGGCAGTCAGGGGCTTTCTGATCAGAAAACGGCTGGCAGTGAATGAGTTAATGCTTACCCCAGTCCACACTGGAGGCGTCAACGACACGGAACGGTTTACCAGCATGCTCCCTGGAACTCCAATCCACACCGGGGGAATCTCAGCCATGAAGTGGCTTCTCCGTCCTCCTCACTGGACTCACAAGATCACAAAGTCTCTCAAGACTTCAAAGGTCATGGTTTGTTTATGCCATCCGCCATTAAACCAAAAAGAAGGAACTCACGTTTGATATCGCTGTTTGATGTCATATATAATGTTGTGCCTCTACACTGCCAGGATTAAAGCCGTGAAAAACACACCGCTGCACTTCTCTAAAGATGCTGGGAGTAAATAAGCTGTTAGGTCACACGTATTTACGTAATCTACATAATTAAAAAAAGCATTCCTGCAATAATATTTTATTTTGAAAATTACTGAACGTATTACACTGATACCATGTGTTATTTTCTGTCTATGCTAACTGATGAAATTGACGCATTCCAGAAGCAGCTTGCAGCAAACATAGAACCTGATCCTATCTTTAGCGGCCGGTGGATCAACCCATGGACTGGAGCAGAGATGTTCTACTGCTGCTGGCGCCTCCAGTATGGACTGGTGGTAAAGCTCCACTCCCAGCAGGGGGGTCCAACTTGCTATAAGGGTCACCCTGGCCCACCCTGGACCCCACCCCTCTAGAGCCACCCCTGACTTTGGCCAAACAAACTTGAAGAAGCAACTGATCATTGTGCTTGATTATGACAGCATGGTGCAGTGTTTGTGCAAAAGTTTTAAAAAGTGGATAACTAATAAAAAGTATTGATTTTTTTTGGGGATGAAGACATTTTTGGCTGTATAATACAGTTTTTTTCATTTCTATTACATTCTTCATACCCAGAAAGACGACCAAAGCCAGAACTCAGCTGGATAAGAATAAAACTCCAAAAGAAAATCACAGGCTAACCTGGAGTGCATAACTAAAGTGACTGCTGAACTTAAACAGGTTAGCTGATTATCATTGAGGGACAGGTGTGAGTGCAGCTCACCTGGATCTGGTGGGACAAATAACCGAGAACCCTAAACCTAAAACGTCAAGATCCACCGTAAAGAACTCAAATTACATAAACTAAAACATTAAACTGTGCACTTTAAGTGTTTAAATAAGGAGATCCTAACATCCAAACATACGCACATTCTGAACCAAACTACCTTTTTACTTGTATTGTATCCCCCTGCAAAGGACATAGAGGCACAGTAGGAAGGTTTAGGGTTTGGAAAATATGGTCAGATGTTAGATTACAAAATAAAAGACAACGAGAGACATTTAAAAAAAGACAAATTTTTAACATAATTCTTAGAAAAAAGTTTTAAACATTTCTCACCCAGACTAAAGGTAAAACCTTAGGCGTGCCTGACTGTAGGTGATGCTAATACACAAATGTAATAAAGCCTTAATGCAGTCTGTGACCTTTCTTTTCTTCCCACTCAGTCGCTCGGGGTTGCTTCCATTCGGCAACAGCTGTGAATAAATGTAAATATACATGTAAATGTCATTCTCTTATAGTGAAGTTCCCCTTTCCTGTTTTCCCTGACCAGGCCTGTAAAATGGCCGCCAATGCGGTCTCCGGTGGCAGGCAGCTGATGATAAATGTCTCCCTGAATACATTTCTACAGCGATGAAATCCAAAGACTTTTAGAGGAGGAGGTCTTGGAAAGGGCGCCGCTCGGCACAGCCAGAAAGGGAGGAAGGTTCGGAAATCCCTGAGAGTTCTGCCGCATGTTCCAAAAGCAATAAGAGCTATGGCTTAAAGTGGGTTTCATAAAAGCTGGTTGTTATGGTTCTCGCAGTTGCCAAGTGGCGAAGGGCTAAGAGGAGATAATGTGTCCTTGTAGCTCATCAGAATGAGGGAAGGCAATGTGGGCGGCATGCTTAGTGGACAGATGGCCAAAAATCACATGTAACGCAGTAAAGACCCACCTCGCTGCGTTTACGAGCAGGAACATTTCTAACAGTAGCAACAATCATTGGTAAGGTCATATTTTTGTTGACAACTGGTGGTCGATTTAATCTGGTTTCCATGAAGAAAACATCCTGGGCTTTGGGTGAAAGGGCAGACAAACAGGGCCAGAGCGTTCATACTTCCTTTAACAGAGTTATTTAAATCACACACGTTGTGCTGGTTTTCATTATTCAATTATAAAAGTATAGCTGTTAATGTTGAGTATTAATGGAGCTGAAAAACATGAGAAAAGCCTTGTTTCCTTCTACATCATGCTGTCATCATGGTCACAGTGCTGTTTTCTCTTGACCAACTTAAAACAAATCCTGAAAAATTCATTTAAATCCTCAAACAATTTTTTTAAATGAACAAAGATTTTTAGGAAAACGTCTCAGGTTCCTTAGAATAATAAAAGATAATGGGTCAGAAATAACTTCACTTCCTAAAATAAACACAATAGGTATGACCACATGAATGCACACATGCGCACACACACACACACACACACACACACACACACACACACACACACACACACACACACACACACACACACACACACCAGGGAAAAACTTGGACGAAGTCCTGGACACTGTCATGGGTCCACACGTCAAATGAGCCAGGGAGCCAAATAACAACAACAACAGGAGTGAGAGCATATGGGGCTCTGTACCAGCTGAGAGAGGCCACAGAGGTCCTTGGTGTGTGTGTGTGTGTGCGTGTGTGTGTGTGTGTGTGTGTGTGTGTGTGTGTGTGTGTGAAGGAACAGTAAAGGTGGATTCCAGCATTAAAGGCATCAATCCTTCACGTTCTCTTCTCAGATACATGTAAATAAAACGGTCAAATCTGTCCCTGTATTTTAAACGTTGGTAAGGTTTATCATTACATTTTATTCTTGTGATCAGTTATTTCTAGAGGTGTAACAATATTCAAATCTCACGTACGATATTGTCATGATATGAACCTCACGATACGATATTTATTGCAATATTGTGGGGAGGCTCACGATAATAAGACTCACAACATAAAATACTTTGACTGGAATCCTCCATGCTGCGTTCACCGCTGTAGCCTCCATACTCCATGTTTGTTTATCTTTGCTGTGTGGGCTGCACGCACTCCCACTGGCAAACTGGCCAATGACACGGAAGCAAAGGATCATGGTCTATGTAGTTTACTTTGCTATGCTCCGGTGGAGCAGAATGAAAAGTGTTATTTTACCTCAAGATGTAATGTACGATATTGTGGCCATTTTACTACGACGCTATCGCGATATTGCCAATATTGTTACAGCCCTAGTTATTTCTTATCTTGGCGAAAAGTGAAAATGTGTCTTGATATCAATTTTGAATAAACAAAACAGTTTGACTTAATAAGACAACATGAAAACATTCTTTGTTCATTTTCCAAAAGCAGATTAAATTCCCAATTATTACACAAGTGTTTAATCAACTGTCTATTGTTATTTTATTCTAAATCCAGCCTCTTTCGTGCAGTTTTCTGCTAATTTCATGACATCTAAATGTGTTTTTATTAGGGGTGGGACTCGATTAAAAAATTAATCTAATTAATTAGAGGCTTTGTAATTAATTAATCTTGATTAATCGCATTTTAATCGGTCAAGAAAATTTGCCCCGAAAGCAATTATTTAAAATTAAAAATAATGAGAGAGTGTCAAACAATAGTCATTGACATTATTATTGTAAACACAAGCTCTTTTCATTTCTAAAAAAATGCTTTTAAATTGTATTTCAATTCAAAACAGGAGAAAATATATATATGTATATCACTGGCAATAGGACAGACCTAAAAGTACAATACTATTTTAAGTACATTTTGATAATGGTATTGTCTTTAAATAATAATAATAATAATAATAATAATAATAATAATAATAATAATGGGTTGATAGAATGTGTGTGCAATTTGATTTGATTGAGCATCATTAGAGACAGAAATGAAGGCAAAAACACATGAAGAGGGATTTCTGATCACTCATTTGATTGTAGTGTTAGTTGTGTTTGGAGTACATAGAAAAGGTTTACATGGTCTTGTAGCCAAGGCTCTGAGCTTTCTTTAGAGGTGCAGCTTGACTATATTGATATTTAGGGAATGGATTTTGCTGCTAAACTTCAACATCCCCCAGTTGGGGGACCCTCGGGCTTAAAGGGTTAAATGCGTACATTTTTTAACGCGTTATTTTTTTCTAATTAATTAATCATAATTAGCGCATTAAATTCCTACCCCTAGTATTTATCTGATTGCTTGGATTTTGACAGATTTGATTAATAATGAAATTTTAAATCACAACAAATTAAAACTGTTGTATTACATAAATATTAACAGGTCTTGTGTTTCTTTACATTTTGTCACCATGAAATTACAAGTGCAATATAATCAAATGTTGAATAAATATCTTATCTTATGCTATAAATGACTAATAATCATTAAAAATGATAAAATAAAGCATGTTTAGACATTACTTACACATGTATTAACATATCAGTGTTTGCTAACTTACAGATGTAAAAACACGTACTGAAACCTCCGGTTTTCAGAACACACTCTGTCTTTTATTTTACCTGAAAGGTCCACTTGTAATGCTATCACTCTCAAAGTCCATTTTTGCACTTTTAATCCCGATTACAGAGCTCATTCAGAATGATTGATAAGGCCTCTCACAGCGCCTAGCCAAAAAACAATTTGGCCGCTGTACTCGGGGAAACCTAAGAGGTGAGCTGCACCACACACATCATTTTTCAGCTTGCATTTACAGGTTTTTTATTAGAACACGGGTTGTAAAGTGACTTCTGGGTGAGTTGATTTTGGCCAAAATAGGTAATATACATTACACATACAAATACGTATTCCTCCAGAGAGAGACGAGAAGAAAAAGGTGTGGAAGAGAAACTGTTAGAGAGAGAGAGAGGAGGGGCTCAAATATCTAGAATAAAAAGGTAGAAAAACGAACCAACAAGAAAAAGCCAGGATGCTGAACCAAAATTGTAGGCTCATTGTGTTGTTAGTTAGATTGAAGCTTTCAGCAGGAGGCTGCTGTGGTGTGGACTACAGAATGGGCCTGTTACACCAGGTTGCTGATGACATGACTACTGTGAGTGTGTGCAGTAATTCCTGCTGCAAGATTAGCTAGCAGGGGTTTGGGGTTTGGCACACGTTCATCTTTCCACAGCAAAGGGATGTTTTCATGTGATTTACGGCACAGTGCTCCTCTTCTCTGAGTGGATTTTTGTGTGAATGCTGTAGCTTCTAACTCTAATAGCCAGGTGATGCTTGGTGATATTTGAAATGCTTTAATTCATAAACTACAGCTGGTCAAGTTGGAAAATAGAAGAGTTACAGAGATGGAAATAAAAGCTGCACCAAAGGATAAGAAGAGCTTAAAACATGTGAGTAAAAGTTGAATTATTCATGTTTGAATGTAAACAATGCATGTGTGTTCTTGCAACTGGTAAAGGGAAATAATTGCTCTTTATTATTTTGATTGCCATGGAAAAACAACCTCTCTCCAACAAAGCGATGTGTAAAAAAAAAAAAAAAACCGTCAGTAGGATTTTTAACAGGATGCATATGATTATGGTAAAGGTTCTAAAGATAATCCTGCCTTGTGTGGTGTGTTATAAGTGCTCTGGTCCACTTGGAAGGACATCAGGGCCGTTCAGATCACAAATCTGGGATTTCAGACATGTTGGATTGTCTTGGTCTGACTTTAGGGGACAGGTGAGCTTGTTTCCTATTAAATGTGATGTGTAGCCAATCAGAAAAGAAGGTGACAGAAGCGCACAACACACTCTTCCTCCACCATGTTTGTTGACTCCTAAATCACATTTTATCTCGTGAGAGTTCCCATCTGAGTGGGGATTTCATTAAAGCTGCAATGGTGACTCTGCAAGACAAGCTAGCTTTTAAACACAAACGTGGTCACGGAACTCTCATCCCTCCCATCGGCTATCATCCCTGGGCCACACCTACCTGATATGGGGACGTGCATTGCCTGAGGAAACGAGATAGCGCTAAACACCAGTCGCCGTTTTCTAGGTCCAAACGTCTTTTGTTGTCCGTGACTTCAAATGGTGTTTTTCTTTTTGGGACTCTGGTAGTTTGTCCTAAAGTTGAAGTGGTAGCAGCCGGCTGTTTCTTCTTCTCTGATGTTATTGAGCGGAGAACCTCTCACACCAGTGGTGTTCTGTTGCTGAATACGCAAGCACGTAATGAATGGAGGACCCAGGGAAGTGCAGAAGTGTGGCAGTTCAGTGAGACAGAGAACCGAATGGTCCAATCGTTAGTTTCGGATCGAGCCATTATTGGCTGAGGTTTTTAGACAAATGCAAGAAAACCACTTTATTATTTTTTTATCTCCACAAAATATTCATCACTATGCTATGTTAGATGAAAAAAACGTTTTAAGCTGGCTTGTTTTGCAGATTTGGCATTGTAGCTTTAAGGGTTAGTATGTAGTGTGTAGTATTTGCCATATGACCACGCTGTATGACCAAAACTGATTTACCCGTGATTGTTCATCACCACGTGTGCAATCTCATGCTTTGGCATCAGCAGAAAATTAGAAAAACCTGGGCTTTGGTGGTATTGTAGTTTTTCATATTGCCAAGTGAGCATGAGACTCTTTCTGATGCACGTGGAAAAACTTTGTTTTATTCTTTATACCCTGCGTTTTTCAGCATCTTCCACATCTAATCCACTTTTTACAGCAACACTGAGTAAATAAATGATTTAATAATAACCATACAGAGGAACATAATGCAAAATATTGAAGTCAAACTGAAACTTGAACGCCCCACAGTGGATGGCTGCAGTAAACCTTTTCAGCTCCATCCCCTCATTTTCTGACTAAAAATAAAATCTATCTAAATCATTTGGACTCACGTAGCTTTTACATTGATTCTGCATATGCTGACCATGAGTGCGTATAGGCGGGACTTTCAGCCCCACGTCCTAAAGTCTGGCTTCAAAAACTGCAGCGCCTGTGAACCCGATGATTTGGCTTCACTTTAGAAACAACAGAAGAAGATGCTTCACCCGTGTCTGTCTGGATGATGGGTGAGCAAAATGCTTAACGGAGAAAAATCAAGCAAAAGCAAAACAGGAAGCATCAGACATCAAAGGTCAGAATATGCAGCAGTGGAGAAAACAGGTTAGAACATTTAAATATTAATAAGGATGTTTTAGAGGCTTCAGAATTTACAGTTAATTTTTATTCATTTAGAATTAATCAGCCAAATCGTGTTTCTCCCACACTCTTCTTATCTTTTCCACGTCCTTCTATGTTTTTTCTCTTCTCTCTTCACCATCCCCTCAAACCCCCCCACCCACCCTTCTCTCTCTCCTCCTCCCTGCATCCCAGTGGCTGCTCCCCAGGCGGATGGGTGCGGAGGGCGCTGGCTGGCGGGGTGATGGATGACCATTAAGGCAGCTTATTGGAAACAGTCTGATTTATGGGCGAGTGCTGCCTCGGCCTAATGGCTTCATTTCTTTCTGCCGCCACATGATGTCACAGCCAAGGTCACCGCGGCAACGGCCCCCCTTTGTTGTGGCTTCGCTGGCTGATGACCTGAGCGGAATGGATGGATGTAGAGAGGGAGAGAGGGAGTGAGAGAGAGAGAGAGAGAGAGAGAGAGAGAGAGAGAGAGAGAGAGAGAGAGAGAGAGAGAGAGGGAGGGAGGGAGAGGAAAGAGGGGACAGAAGGGGTTCTGAGGTTTGTTTGCAATAGCAGAGGTGATGGACGAGCTCGTGGAGGTGAAACGAGTTGTGTTTGCAGAAAAGCTGAAGAATTAAATCTGCTTGGAATGAAATTTGGGTTTTTACTGCGTATCCTTCACCCTCTTACCTAAAGTCTTTACTCTGCCTCGATGGCACTTCCTCTCCATGTGCTCAGTAGATTAAAACTCTCTTCTCTTCTCCTTCATGTCTTCTTCCACCCTTAGCTTCGTTCTATAATGACAAAAAAACACTGACACACACACACACACACACACACACACAGTTTTACAGCCTTCCCTCAGACAGCTATTACTCACTTCTACTTTAAATGAGGGCCGTCAAATATATGGCCCCACCATTAAGAAGCCGATCAATAAAAATGCCATTAGGGGTGGAGTAAAAATGCTGATATTAGTGAAGCTCAAAACAAAATATTTGATTTCCCAGCTGATAGTTGAGTGAGACCAGACTCTTTTAAGATCCTCTGAGCTGAATTTGAATCTCAGGACTTTTGAGTGTATTTTTTTTTTGTTAAACATTAAAGTTGTTAAAATAAAGGTCTATATAATGTTATCAACTGCCACATTTACTATGAAATTGTCTGTGAAGGCTGCAACATGACTGGTTATTTTAGAAAGTTTCATTAGACGTTTTTCTAATGCAACATACAAATGTTGGGTAGATTGTCCTCATGACTGTTTTCATTTTGCTGCTATAAATTTCTGTCTTCTAAAATTAGCTTTCCATCTTGTGCATTGTGTGTGTGCATGTGCGTGCGTGCATGTGTGTTTGTGCGTGTGTGCATGTATGCATGTGTGTGTGTGCGTGTGTGTGCATGCATGCATGTGTGCGTGTGCATGCGTGCAAGTGTGTGTATGTGCGTGCGTGCATGTGTGTGTGCATGCGTGTGTTCATGCATATGCATGTATGTGTGTGCGTGCATCTGTGTGTGTGTGTGTGATTGCGTGCATTGTGTGTGTGTGTGTGTGTGTGTGTGCGTGCGTGCATCTGTGTGTGTGTGTGTGCGTGCGTGCGTCCGTGTGTGCATGTGTGTGAGTGTGTGTGTATACGTGTGTGTGTTTGCGTGTGTGTGTGTACGTGTGTGTGTGCGTGCGTGTGTATGTGCGTGTGTGTGTGTAACATTTGCTCTGATGTGTTTTGTTTAGGTTCGTTTGAGCTCCTCGGCTCGTGAGTTTTAATCACTGTGTAAATACAGCAGCCTGACTTCACCTTTATGATTTATTTATTGACAACAAACGATGAGTGTGAACCTCTGGGTTCTGGGACTCTCAGCTGCTTCAGCATGTGTGTGTGTGTGTGTGTGTGTGTGTGTGTGTGTGTGTGTGTGTGTGTGTGTGTGTGTGTGTGTGTGTGTGTGTGTGTGTGTGTGTGTGTGTGTGTGTGTGTGTGTGTGTGTGTGTGTGTGCTATTTTAACTGACCATTGATGCAGTGAGGCATAACCCACATCAGCCAAGTTTATGTGCCTTTTTATCTGCGGAACAGAGTTCTCCTCCTTGTGAAAACTGCATTCAGTAGGTAAATCTTGTGACTCAATTTCTGTCAGATTTTTTCATCCATTTAAAAATATTTTTGTTACGTAAATCATTAGCAGATAAACCAATGACGTTATGCCAACTGACTTTTGGAGAGTCAGATGTCTATCATGCAGGTGCCTCATAAGTAAGCAATCAGGTCGTACTGATCAGACTGAAAAATCCTCTACTCTGATTAATTTCTCATCTTGGCACAAAGAAGCATGTTTAAATCTTTAACGGATGCCATTTAAACCCACCAACCTTTGTTTTATCCCCACCATCACAGCATCGTTTTTATTTACGTGAGGTGCAGGAAGCTCACAGACACAAGTGCACACATTAAAGCAGCAAAGCCGTTTTAGTGCAACACTGACCCTCCTTCAGATGTGAGCAACACAAACTAAGTGCTGTTGGTTTTCTCCTGATGCTGTGTCTTTATATTCAGATTATTTCTCTTTTGCATGTTTAGGATTTTTAACATTTATGTAACAAAAACTGCCTGAAGGTAAATATATAAAAATAAACCTCAAAACAATGAGAGAATGTGACATTTTTAATATCACTTTGTAAAAAACACCTATTCTTTATATTTAGATTTAAAAGTTAATCTTGGGATAAAACACTGAGTCTGTCGTCACATCGTCTCATACATGGAATAACATTTAGCTGAATATGAATATGCTGTTGATCGTTTTCTTCATCGTGACACTAAAGAGGTTAATTGAACATCAATTAAAATCTACATTTTTAACCAGCATGAAAAAAATATTTGTGTGAGCTTAATTACTACGGCAATGTAAATGTGAATTTTCAAAAACAAATAAAAAAAAAGGTTTTGTCCACGAGTTCCTATTTTATATTTTACCAAATTAGGATGTAAAAAAAAACTGTCCTTAGAATAAAAATATCCAGTCTGAAAACAGGAAGAGGAGTTATACATTTTCGCTGCCATCTGGTTTATATTAAAACAAACACAAGATAAAATCACATAGACACATTCACATGAGTCTGATGAAGGTGTGGTTCAGCCTGGAGCTCCAGACTCGGCAACAACACTCTTAAATCTCAGCCTGCTGCCCAACATGCAATTCTCCTCGTAGGCAGCGCAGCTTTCTCATGATTTATGATGAATCCCTCTCTCAATTTATCACTGATGGCAGGAATGTATAATTCAAAACATTTTATATTTGCTGTGTGTTGGTCCTGTGCCTCCCTGCACACATCAGTGCTACTGTCGTGCTTTTAATTTGCTAAGTGTAAGAAAAGTGTTAAGCTTAATGGTTCCTGAGTAAAGCTGGAAAATGACAGAGACCGTTGTGAAGCTGCAATAATGTCTGTCTGTATTGCTGGGAGGAGTTGACTAAAAGGTTGTATCTTATTGTTTGATTTAATCAACAGAACAAAAGAGAACATTGTCTTCTGCTGCTAAAATGAAATAATTTCAACTGGTTTTCACTTGGAGTTTGAGAAATATCAAACCTTTCTCTACATCCCTCTGTACTATCAGCAATAGTTTAAAAAAAAAAATGTTATTTTCTGCAGCCAGTCACTGGGGGTGGGGACAATTTTCTATACCTTTAAAGCTGTGGTACATCAATGAAACATTTTAAAGTACCTTAAAGAGTCGTGTTGCTGTTAGCCAATCAGAGGAGAGATGTAAAAATATCAGTAAATAAGACTCCAGATCCTGCCGTCTGAATCTACTTTCTCCTCTGGCTGAATTCTACGTCCTCAAACAGGTGCAACGGGTATTTCTTTCACCAGAGAACGACTTAAAAGGCATTAATTCCTAGTAGCGACCACTGTAAATGTATTAAAAATATGAGTAACGTTGACCTTTAAATGTGACTATCTGACCCTGTTCTATGATAAAAAGTAGGTAACCTCTCATAATTTATAGCTCCCCTAAGTCCCTCCCCTGGCCTCTACAGTGAAACAGATCATTTGAGTGAGCCTAGAGCATTGACCAATACATTTGCATATCCACAAGAGGGAGCTGTCAATCAACAAGACTACACCCCTGTCATATTAGCACACCAACGAAGAAGAAGCTGGAGGTTTGCAATGGAGCAACTAAAACAAGTACTGAAGCTACTGATTTCTCAACCACCTTCTATATGTCACAGAAAACAGTTTAAAAGAGCTTCTGCAAAACTCGCCATGAGACGTTTACGACTGTTGAGTAGAATTTACATTGAAGACATTTGACGGAGCTTCGTGGTCTACAAGGGCTCAAAACTGCTGAAGAGCTGCAGGTTCTTTTACTGAGAAATCTAGTGTGTTAGAGAAGAGTAACAACAACTTTACTCAAATAAAATAAATAATACTGCAGATAATTGTTGATTGCATTCATAGGTTAATATGGTGCTAGCTTGAATGCTAACTTGACCTGCACTGAATTAATATCAGTCTGCCAACATCAAGCTAACTGTGGAAGAGGAGGGAGTCGATCAAAAACTGATTTTTATGTGTATATTGAGTATTGGAGCTAAGTCATTAAGGTTGCGTTCAATTGCGCTACATCAGATTGTTGTTTTAGCTCTCTGTTGACGCCGCTTTACCCGTGATATGAGGCGTGGCTTTCAGCTCCTTCCAGAGGGGGGGGAGGAGCTATAGCTGTTCAAATTTCTAAATCTCCTCTTCCTCTCCTTGATGACATCACGCTACGGATCACAGCTTTAACTTCCATACATTCCTCAATTTGGATATGGTAGGCCTAAATGTTTATTGGCCTGCATGAGACTATCGTCCTGCTAGAAACATACAGGTGATCTCCAACACAGTCAGTAGGCAAAACAATGGCAGGTTTTCACTTTTCAACTTGGAGGCCTGTTTTTGAGTTTCTGATTCAGGAACCAAATAGAACAGAGAGATGTGTAGGCTATTATAATCAATAATGGAATTATGGCTTGTTTTTGAGCTCTAGGAGCAACTCTCTTGGAAGTTTCATTCTTATCAATTTGCAAATTTGGAACTTTGTTAAAACATATGAATGCCACTTCTGGGGTTGTCATACAATAACAGGACAGTGCATAGCAAACTAAAAGCTGTATTTTTTTAAGAAGACTAATTCTAAATTCTACATCTGTGTTGCACTTTTAGTCATCAGTACCTATTAGGGATGAAGCAATGCTCGGTCCAAGACCGGACCGTTCGGTACACCATTCATGGTCCAATATGGCTGACTTGCAGCTTGGCAAAGCAGTTCATTTCACATTCAAAATGCACTACAGCTACCAGAACACTTCATTCAGATCTCAAACAAACTCATTCTTCCAGAACACTAGCAAAGGTTGACAGCCGACATTCACACTCTGTCACCCACAAAACAATGACCTAAAAACACTAACAACAATGTAGCATTACAGTGTTTTCTGGTGTAAAACAAGGACACATCTCTGTTTAGAATTGCACTATATGTTACTGGAATGAATCAGACATGATGCAGAATTTGTCAATGTTTTATGTTGTTTATTTTAATTTTTTGCACTAAGTAATTCCAAAATACAAGAATACAAGTTACCTGTTGGTTTGCTGGACAGCTCTAACTATAGATGCCACTGTAGAGCGTTGCAGATTCGGCTGCACTCTCTGACCAGCCTCTCTCATTGAGAGACCATGATGTACTACATCAGGGGTTCCCAGGGGGGTCCCCATAATTTTGTCTTTGCTGAGGTTGTGAGGTTAGCAAGATTTTATTTGTAAAAATGACATTTATAAAATCCCAATAACACACCCTACAGTATAATCAGAACTCCATATAAAAGTTAGAAATCTGTATAAAGTTAGTAAATGATCACATTTACAGTAATGTGTTTATGTGTGGAGGAGTTGGGTTTGGGGGTCCTGGCTTGTCTTGGACATGGACAAGGGGGTCCTTACAGTAATGGGAACCCCTGTACTACATGATCAATTACAGTAGCTCTGATCTCATCTGAGACTACAGCTCTTGATCTTCCTCGTATTCTTCTTCCACCACGCATACGTATTCCTCACCCTCTCCCAGCCTCTCTTCTTCCTCTTTCAGCCACTTCTCTGTTTCTGGCTGGGTCCATGTTGACATCACAATACAAACCTATTCAGCAGTTGTCTCCTTTTGTAATGAAGTTGAAAGAGTAACACCTGCAGATGTTCATCTGTGAGAATCAGCTGTGGCTGGTTAAACTGCATTTTTAGATTTAAAATATGTTACAATAAAATATTGCTGTTGAATGTTGCTGTCTTATTCAGTTTTGCATCATGTTTTAGTTTTGAACATAAGTTTAACAGTTTTGTAAACAGTATGTAAGCACGTGCAAAATGGCCTGTTAGTACAATGATTTTTGGCAGTTGTTGTGTCTGAGTGAGAAAAGAATTCATGACATTTGAGAGATGTAGTCATTGAATGCATTTTGTGCCAAAACAATGATAATTGATCCTCAGTTTAGCCCACATAGACTTCTGTTGTGCTCACTGTATGTAGAGTTTTGCAAACGTGACCCAAGTATTGAGAAATGGGTCCTAGCGTCTGTAAAAAACTGTAATAATATTTTTGCTTCTGTACAGGTTTCATTCCGTGTTCCCGCTCTAGTCTCATCTGAAGCTGCTCACAGCGGACCCCCTCCCTATAAATATCCAATCACAGGGTTGACACGCCCCACTGAGAGCCGAGCTGAATGTTTTAGCAAAACAAGCAGAGAGAAACTTTGCCATGGCGACATGCGACGAGAGGCAAACAATTCAAGACGCCCCATCTTCATACAAATCTTCCATTTCTGATTCTTCTACATTGAAAACTGTTTGTCTCTGAACATTTTATTATACCCTGGACTACAAGTAATACATCTGAAAAGTTATATTATTGAGTGTATAAAATAAATGTAGGAAATTTCAGATTTTCTAAAGCTTTTCTACGATTCAGAGTGGACCGAAATTGTGACCAAAAACCGAGGTACGGACCGGACCGTTGCATCCCCAGTACCTACTGGATTTTCAATATGGTTCCTGATTCTTGTGAATATTCTGGCTCCCCACTCTGGAACAATGATCGTTCACAGTTGCTGAATGTTTGATGAAACAGTGGAACGCTAATGGTCACCAATATGACTCGTATCCTACTTCCACTTTGCCCTCTGGTTGAGTCAGTATACCCAGTGGACGGCTCTGAGGAGTATGAGTATTAACATGTTGTGGTGTAAATGATGGATACGCTCTGGTCTGGGTTTCTATTGCACACCCCGTCTTTTATTTCCCATGGTGCCCTTGGTAGGTCAGTCACCAATTGTGCTCCAAGCACATTTTTACTCTCAGGCTAATTTTGCATCCTTTAATATTGCATGGAGCTCATTTAGAGGATGCAGGATCGGAGTACAGTACATGCACAGACACTAAAGTCAATACAAACATGAAAGCACACCTACTTTGTTGTAATTTCTCCTCTCGGCAGCTCTCTGGGGTACATTTAAGAATGGAGAACAATTTAGGACTGATGTGGTTACACATTTCAAATCATGTCCATGTATTTGTGTGTATATACATGCAAAAGACAGTTATGTGTTTGCAATTTACCACAAAAAGGGATGCAAACACCATTTTAACTGTTCTCATAGTCATCAATCACCCTGCCACTTTAATTTATGTGCCACTTCTGGGAGCATTGTCGTTCATTTTCGGGGAGAAGGATATCAATGTTGCACAGCTCTAGGGAGAAGCAGCTTCTGTTAGCAGCAACATATTGTTCCGTAACCCTTTAACGGTTTAAAAGAAAATTGCTGGATTTGTTAAGCGAAGAACAATCATTTCTTTGAACATGGTTATGAAATAGTAAACAGTGAAAATTTGAGCATGTCATGGACTAAATCCATTTAGCACCACCGTTAAAACACCTGACATAAAAGCTTGCATTGTAAGGACAAATGAGTTCCCATTCTTGTGTTTATGTGTTGCAGAATCTGGCAACACAGGTCAAGGGTTGCAAGTTGAGGGGCTGGGCAGGTCATGACTGGATGAGGTCAATGTAAGGTTATTTCCGTTTGGGGATTCCAGACTATTCCTGTCCATCATATAAGGCAATCCAGAAGACCTCTTCCACCCAGAGCCTCTATCCCAATCCCTCCTGTCACAGTGATGCATTCCAGAAGGCAATAGATGCTGAGAATGCCTGAGATTGAAGACGGTCTGTTGGGAGAACGTCTGCACACGCAGACTCCTGGAGATGAAACTCTTATGTTGCTCTGATTTTATGATCTTGCACGTTCCAGGTAAACGTATGCATGCAAAACACGTTTGATTTTTGCATTTTGTTGATTTTCCTTCACTTGATCTAATCGTATGTCTTTAAATAATCTGGGACGCGTTCTTACGTTATAAACCAGCAGAAAGGTCAGGCCTGACCCCGTAGCTGTCCCAGCCTCTGTCTGAGAGCACTTGTGTAATTCTGTGACAGTTTATGTGATCAGGATGATCCAATAAGCCACCCGGTTTTATTGACTTCGTGAATCACAGCAAGCCTCAATTCAGTGTAGCTACGAGCTACATGCTACGCTGATCTCCAGCGTGTATAACTTGATACAAGCAGAGCAGATCTCTTCGCCCGGCTCGAGGGATCTTTATCTCTGCAACTCGATTGAATTATTCCTTCTTGATCAGCTGGAGGAATTAGGTTAGAGTGGCCATAATCCACAAAAACAGACCGCTTGTGTCATGGACCTGTGTAAAGAAAATGGGAACAGAGCAGAGAGCCAGATGCTAATTTAGCTGCAAGTCATGGCCCACAGCTCTACTGACTATTAGAACTGTTAACAGGAAGTGAGAATGACACCCAAAGTCGAGCCAAGAAGAAGAGAAAAATTCCCCATATTCTTTGGACAAAGGCATTTTCACAATAGCCTCTAAAGTTAAGAGCATTGTGGGCGGCTTTATTGATTTTCTTTGTAGCAGTGTCCGGGAGATGGCGCCGAGAAAATGAGGTCTGGCTCGAAGGTTTATGTCCTGCCACCGTTAGGAGGAAACGTGAGCCGAGGATTCAGCTGGCCTTTTGTTGTAAATGTGCTCCCTCTAGATGGACTTAAAGTGTCTGTTTTCCTGGCTATCGGAGGCGAATTAAATATGAAGGGTATCAGTAAATGGGCAGGAAGACTCCAAACGAGTGCTTAGGGACAGTTTCCCATTATTGTCATCTATTATCTTGGACAGATAGTGGTATCGGACACTGAATCGTCGATTGCAATCCGCCGCGCGTTGCTGCGGCAGGTACACAGGTTATGAGGTTGTGTGAAAACAAAATAGCACTCTTAAAGGGATCATTTGGGCCCACTTTGCACCACAATCAAATACAATACATTCATAATTAATGCAGAAGGCGAGACAGTGCACCAGACAGCCCAGCAGAGCATTAAGTTTGTGTTTATATAACCACCTGACTGGACATTACAACACCTTTGTATATCTCAAGCACATCTTACTGGGATCATTTCTTCTTTTGTAAGGGAGAAAACCAGAGTTTGAATTGTGTGAAACTTGTCAGACAGAAAAATCCACATCAAATGCCAAGAGACTTACTCGCTGAAAGATTAACTAAGGCTCCGACCACGTATTCTTGTACGGAATCCACCTTTTTTGCGCCAGGAGATGTGTTACTGTAAGAATTCATACTGGCTGTGTCAGATACGAGTGTAGTTGTGGGCTCACCCCTGCGTAGCCGCTGTAAAACGCTGCTCTGTACACAGACAGTCACTCTGAAAAATAGGCCTGCAAGCTATAAATGTCAGCCGTTTAAATCACATGCAGGCCAGAGCAGCGTCTCAGAGAGAGAATGCTTCATCACCGCCTAAACTACAGCTGCCCATTTATTATGTGTATGTTTATAAATCACTAAGGAGACCTTGCATTCCTGAAGCCTGTAAAATGGAGAGAGCACAGCAAAATGAGAGAAAGAGGGGAAGAAAAGGAAAGTGGAGATATGTGGAGTGTGGTGAGGATCAGTATCATATGTAATGGCTTCATAAGTCGCTAAGATTAATATCTTTTTGGGAAAAATCAAAGTTTGGCCTGCTGGCAGAAAGAGAAGATAATCTTATATTGTTTATTGTATGGATTATCTGAATTAGAAGGGGATTTATATTGAGGATGCTAGAAATACTAAGAAATAAAATAAAAGGAACTAAAGATGAAACATTTTCTTTATAAACAGAAATGCACCGCTGAAAATTTGGTGTAGTCCAGTATCAAACTGCTTCGGGCTGCTTTTGCAACAGTTTGAAAAAATCTCAAAATATTCACAATCCTGTTCGATTACCTCTCTTGAGTCACAGGACCTCGCTCTCATTTTGCTGGAAAATGAAACACGTTCAAAATATTTGTGCAACATATTTCCTCCCAAAGTCGTCTCAGAGTTTTTGGGGGCGTCTGTAAAACTTAACCCCTTCTTTCTTCCGGATGCAGAAGCGCTGCATAATGTCTGCAAAATCGTAGCAATTAGCCGCCATTATGGTGGACAGGTTCTCTTCTACTGGTCGCGAAGCGTCACGTTTTGGACGCCTCCCAGAAGCGTAGAGAGGCGTTGCTTACGTTTCAAGTCTATATTTTATGCTCTACTCCTCCAGAACGCGTCAAACTCCGCAGTTCACATTGGGCCAAACAGGAAGTCAAATACAAAAGTAGTGTAAAACACCTGGAAACCTTCAAAATAAAAGTCACGTACAGATTTAACTAGTAAAAAACGTTTCATTTCCCGTGAAACCTCCGTAGCTGAGGTAAATAGACGATAAAATGAACCACAGAACTTTTTGGATACACACTGCTGTCTTTCTCCTTGTTATCGCGTGAAATTCCAAAATCCCGTGTGGAATCATGCGTGGAATGCTTTTGCATGTATTACACTGCACTCTGCTTACGCATCCAGTGGAAAGGCTGGGTAAGAAATGCAAGATAGCTTTGGGAGGGGGTGGAGACTAAATTGCATAAAAATTGCATAAAAACTTTGGACCGATAGATTCATAATTAAGACACTTTATACCTAAATTTGCACAACTATCACACAAAGGTCACAATGTCAATTCCATCACTATTCCCATGTGACCCAGGATTTAGAAGTAGCCTTTTGCTGGCCCCGCCCCCAAAATGGTTATTGTCCAATCACACATCATAGCAACTGTTACCGTCTGACAACTTCAAACAAGATGATGAAGCTAAGCATTAGAGTAGTCGTGTCTCCTTCGTTGCGTATTGTCAGAACCTCCTCATCAAGCTCAGCAACAGCCGAGCATGAGTGCTCCCCGCCCAAGCCTAACTCCACTTGACTCCTCTTGGTCACACCGCATCCCCGACATCGCTTCTCTGATCCACGCGTCCCCGGACGCCACCTCCTTACAAACTCCCAACTCCTTGTTCCCTGCTACGCTTCGCTCAGCGAAGCCGACACATATTTTTACATTTTGAATATATCCCTCCACTGCATACTGTAACCGTTTTTGCCTCGATCTGGATGATTTTGCAGAGGAATTGCTCCAAAAAATCTCGCTGACACGCATCTGTCTGCTTCTTTCCATTGCGGCAATCTGCCGAGCTGGTCAGTGTTTGACCCACTTGTTGTCGGACTTAGCAACAGTAACTAAGGGGGGCGGGGCTCGGCAAAAGGACAATTGCCTTTCACATTTGTCTGTCTTATCAATTAATTGTGAATTGAAGTGAAATTTTTTAAATATTCTCACCCTGTTGAGTTTTGAGCTGGTCGCCAAAAGCTGCAGCCCAGTGAGCTGCTTTGACCAATTAAATAATTGAAATGAATTACTTTGAACCTCACCACATTAATAAATCAGACTGTATCCTAATGCCTTAGATGAACTTCATCTACAACCATTAGCATCAAAGCTTTGATACAAACAAAAAATAACGTTTCACTGTAGTTTTCGTATTTGGGGATTTTAATGATGAGTGACAACAAAAACATTTACACCAGGTGGTTTTTAAGAATCCCTGATTACAATTAAGGCTAAAAATCAGATTTAGTAAATGCATGATGTCTCTGACATTTTTAAATCATTACAGGCAGATCAATATATAACAAACGTTTGTGTATGGTGAGATTTTACCCTAGAAAAAGACAGAGCTCACGTTTTACTGCACAGCCTGTAACCACAGACAGTTTACATTTCTGCATCCATGATATCACACAAGTGGCTGTTCAGTATCAAGCTGAGCCATCTTGTTCTTCAGAGTAACTCTTTGGTTGCACACCGTTAACATCAACACTCGAGTAACAATGAATTTTCAAACTTCTGCCAGAAAAAGCAAAAATGACTCATCCAGTTCAATCAGTCCTTTTCTAGTGACCCTTTTACAATCTCAGCTCAGAGATTTATGAAGTAAACCAATTATCTGTCCAGTTTGCCAACATCTACACAGTTTATACACGGGTTTTATGGAGCAGAGTGCTGCTGCACACTCTTTCCCCCTTCATAAAAGATGGCACATTCCTAAATTTTACTCAACATTTGGAGCCTTTAGTCGGTATTTTACATCAGAGTTAAGCTGATTTTATTTCTTTACTATAAATTCTAATTCCGGTTTATTTCAGGGATTAAAAACATCACATGCATTAAAGAGGTCCTAGAATATAAACCAACATTTTCCTTCTTGTTGTTGAATAAGACAGCTTGGGTGGTCAACAGTAGCATGTCAAAAAGTCAAAGCCGTGTGTGACCTACTTTTTATGTAAATTAGAAAGTTGAAAAAGGTGAGAGAAAAACTTCCTTAACACGTCATAAGGGGGGCTCCCCCTTACGCCTCCTCAAACCTGCGTGTCTGAGGCCTTCTGGGGAAACCAACCAATCAGCAAGCAGCTCATTATCATATTCATGTCCTGGCTGAGTGGGAGGGGTCAACAGCTCTTTTCACAGCAAGGCTGGTTTAGGGGGTTTAGAATGGCCTGTATCAGGGCTCCTGGGACAGATGAAAGCCTAAAGAACATTTCTGATGCTTTTTAGAGGCTCAGATCTGTTTTAGATTGTTGACTAACTGCATTCTAGCTTCACTTTAAAACTAGTTTTACAAATAACCAATGAACAACCTTTTACAGCAGACAAGAGCTGATAAGATGCATTAATAGTTGTTCTTCTCCACTGATTGTAGTTTTATGTATGGACTCATACTGATGATGTTTTGTTTAACATTATAGTTTATGTTAAAGCAGTCATCACCTGAAATTTTCACTTGAAAAAATGTCTATAATGGCTTCCTAATGATTTTTCACTGGCCAAAAAGCCGATATTTGACGCGTTTGTTTACTCTTTCCTTCTTCAACCAGCTCACATGCACCCCACGAGCATGCGCACTCTAAAACAAGAACTTGAGCTCTGGCCTATATGAAAGGCCAGATATAACCGAATATGAGGCCAGCAGCGAACAACAGCGAACAAACCAGCACAACAAAGCTCATTTCATAACGTGAAGCGCATAAATTATGTCTTATCGTTGCTGATCTGTGTTACGGAAAAGAAAAGTCCACTCGGTTTGTGTATTCGATCTTCACAACAGCATGATGAGCCGATGCCAGGCTGTTTTAGCTTGCTTTGTCCCATCCAGACTGTTTACAGATCTCCAATGCCGCGTCCCATCATTTTCCGGTTTACGGCGCTTCGCTGAAAAAAACCTCAACAAGCGAGGAAGCCATTACGCACGAGGTGAGGCTCGGGCTCGTACTGTTGGACTGCCAGGTCGGGTTCAGTTATAACTTTTGTTATTTTGGAGCAAGATGCTGAAGCTGCTTCCTGCTTCCTTCCACCAATCAACGCGCCCCTCAGTCCTACGTGCGTTCGACACAGCCGAAATATTGCGTGTGATCTCGCGAGAAAATATGCCCTTTACAAAAAAGGATCAGAAAAGCACATTTTTAATTTATTTTTCCAATACAATTTATTTTAATGGCCTAAAAGACTATAATAGGATGTAGATATCCACGCTATTATAGGTGATAACTCCTTTAATGAATAACACAAATTTGGATCTTCTGAATATTTCTTCACACCATAAACAAAAAACAGTCATTTTTTGGGGACTTTAGAACTATGCTGCGAAAAACCTCTTAAACCTAATTCACTCACACACACACACACACACACACACACACACACACTGAGCAGCGCTGGACTCGTGTTTACAGTGCTGGGTACCATTCCACCAAACACACAATCACTGGCCCACTTTCTGTTTTTCCCAGGCTGCTCCGTTTTCCCTCAGGTGCAGCAGGGAGCTCGACTGCAGACAGAAGAAACCACAACTCATCAGCTGTTGGGATTCTGCCCTTGGAGATGCTTTTAGTCATGATGGCCACAGATTTCAGATTAAGGTTCTGTCTATTTTTGTTGGGAAGCAGTGGTTTTGACTCTTGAACCCATGTGATCTAGGACTGTATCCTCAAGAAACATAAAACAACCTCTGTTGAGAAAATAATAAATTATGAAGACTGGGTGCAAGCAAAGACCCTAAAGACTGATTCAGTTCTGGAAAATGTTTGCACTGATACATGAGCTCATTAATAAAATAAGATGTCCCTTCAGTGTTTGAGATTTCCCTCAAAACAGGCTTTTTAAGCCACTTAAACTTTACCATCATCAATTTAACAAACATCATTTCGTCTTAAATTCTAGTTCTGAAATCTTAATGCTATTTATTTATTTTTGACTGTCTCCTTCAGTTCTGCTCAATCAGTCCATGCAGATGTCAATGCAAACCCAGGCCTGGTCTTAATTGAGACGTATCTGTATCGAGCAGCCGAATCTACAAGTCACTCATTGAATATGAAAAATGAAATGTGGGAATGAGAGGAGAGGGCGGGAGGGAGATCAATGATATGGATCTGCATGTGCAGTCTGAGCCTCCACCCTGTGCGTGCATGGATGTGTGTTTGCATGTGTGTGTTGGGGGTGCTGCGGCGTTATTGGACATCTGAATGAGTAATGACGTCGTCCCAGACAGGGCAATTACCACCAGTGCTCGTTTATTAAAGAGTGGATTGAGAAATGGAAGGAGGAGGATGGAGGCTCTGGTGCTGAGGGAATAGAGGATGAATTGGTGGAGGAAGTGACACGGGGAACAAATGCAGGAAATTCTGTATTTATTTCATGTAACTCATTGAAAATGTGTTTCATCAAACGCGTGTTTAAGTTTCCTGCACTAAGAGATGTAATGCTCTGTTTAGGTGCCACGTTTTGGTGATCAGACATGGTGCTGCTCTTAGGAAACACTTCATTGTTCCCCCAATAAATCTGATTGATCCTGATTTAAGATTTACTTGTTAGTAAACAGGTATCGATCATAATCTGTGTGGTTATGGATACATCTGATTCTCACAGAGGGGTGATGATTCTAAACAGTCCCATCAGCAACAGGAACACTTTGTTAGAATCATTAAACAGGCTGCCGCCATGACATTATTTACCTTTACCACCTAAACCAAATTTAAATTATGCTGATTCCAAAAATTAGGTTAAAAAATCTTTAAAAAGTTACATTCTGAAATAAATCCATGAGAGGATGAGTAAATGGGCCTCATTTAGTGTCTACCAAACATCATGAGTAATTGCACACTGTAAAAATAAACTAACTTCTCTTTTTAGCTGCAAGTTACTTATTCCATTAAATGAAGAAAAGACAATAATAATCTAGAGCCAGGGGTGGGTGTGCACCACCACGTTACTTCAGCTAATCGCACCAATACGTAAAACGATTCTGTCATTTTTGTTTATGGTTGGTTGAAGAAGGATCCGACTATGCAGACAGTTTATAACTGCCAACAACAAAAACTTTATTAACAAAGTTAAAGCAAACAGGATGGTGCTGGTTAATGAACAGCAACAGGTGTGGTGATTAAGAATGGGGACAGGTGTGTGAGAAGACAGTAGCAGGGAGGGCATCTGGGCAGTGAAGCAAAAGCATCAAAACTAATCAACCACATGGAAAACAAAAAGACATAAATATCAAAACAAACAGCCCAAATCGTGATGGATGTTTTATGATGTTCAAAGTCACAATAAAAAAAGGAACTCAAACACCAGAAGTGAAAATTTTACTTTTACTCTTAGCTTAAATGTACACTTAGTAACTTTGTCATGTTTTTAAATCATTTTCTTGAGCCAGTAGGTACTAAAATGACTCTTTACCAGGTGAATCAATAGTCTCTGCTTGTGGCCAGAATACCGCATTTGCAACTTGAGCCTCTCCGGACTGGTGACCTTAAGTCTTGCAATGTCGCGTATCTCGCAAGAAGCAGTAACGCTTTATGGCAGTCCATGTTTACACTTCAGAACAGAAGAGATGGTTGGCATTTATTGCAGGGGTATTCAATTCCAGGCCTGGAGGGCCAGTATCCAGCATGTTTTAGTGGTTTCTCTGCTCTAACACACTTGATTCAGTGGTTGAATCACCTGTGCAGCAGCTCATCAGGCTCTGCAGAAGCCTGTTAATTACCTGCTGATTGAAATCAGGTGTGTTGAAGCAGAGTTAAAACTAAAACTTGCAAAAATAACTGACCCCCCCAGGTCTGGAACTAAATACCCCTGGCTTATTGTATCATGTTCATCATGGCAGAGCCTCCAAAGAAACAAAGAAAAACTTTTATCTGATGAAGCTAAGAACAGAAAAAGAACGTCCAACTGAAAGAGGGGTTGAGCACGGGTCAACATCAGGCAGCAAGGACTCAAAGACAAAGAAAGATTTAAATTGGCTGCAGACCTCGTGATCATATTGCGCTTGTTAGTATAACTATGTGGTCAGCGGGTTTGAAAACACGGGCGCACAGCGAGAGGGAGGGAAAACAGTTTGTTTTATGACAGTGATGTAAAACAGACACTAGGGGGTGTTAAAGCTAGCTAGCCAAAACTGCCTAGTGTGCCTTTAAAATCACTTCCATCCGCTCATCACAAAGGAACCAGAGTAATGCTCTACAAAATGTATCATCCAGACATGGCTCGTTTGCAGCATATCTGGTTATTTAAAAGCTGGAAAGAAACAAAATAATGTTCTAGTAATGATTCTTATTTTTAAAAGTTGTGCTTTTTAGAAAAATCTTGTTCAGTGAGAAACTGTATAAAACTTGTTGTTTTTACCATACCAAGTTTCTTTATAAAGCACATTTAAAAACAGCATGGCAGCTGACCAAAGTGCTGTACAGATAGAAATTAAAACAATATAAAAGCAAAAAGACAAACAATTTGAGAAATGATCGGTTCCTCTGCTTCACATGCAGTCTGAACATAAATAGTGTTTTCTCATATTTCCTGCATTAGCCACCAACAGAAAATAGACGTGGAAATGCTCGGGTCAGTACAAGCCACTCACATCTACGTCACACTATGAAATTTATATTCATGGCACCACCCACCTTGGCTTGTGACCACAGAAGGCTGTGCTGACTTTGGAGAGCAGAGCGCGTCTCGGCTAGTAGAAGCTAACCATTAGCATTAGCAACTTCATACCATTGTGGAACACATTCGAGCTTGTAGTATTTGTGATAATAAAACATCAATGTTGCTTTTTTTAGCCAAGAAAGAAAAGCGAATGGAGGCAGCGGAAGAGTCGTGTTGCTGTTAGCCAATCAGAAGTGAGATGTTTGCATATCATGAACATGAAAACTCCAAATCCTGCCATTTTCTATCTGTTGCTTTGTGAAACAGGAGTTTGAGAGATTTTTTACCTCTAAAAACGACTCACAAGGCATTCATTTATACTAGAGACCACCACAGATGCATTGAAATAACGAGTGTACGACTCCTTTAAACGGTTTATTTAGCTTTTTTTTATTTGTTTCATATTATTTTTTGGTTTTCAAACAACTTGTATAACCTTAAAGAGGGTGCAACATATGAATGTATTTTAATATAAACTGGTCCTTTGATGATATAAAAAATGTTTAGTACTCACCAAATAATATGAAATGTAATTTCTCTAATAAATGTCTTTATTTTTTCTTATGCATTAAATTATGTCTAGTTTATTTGCATCCTTTTTTTTCCCTTTCATCTGGTTTGTTTTTGTTGCACCTGCTCACAACATTTCACTACCTGGTTTATTAACTCCAAAACAAGTTTAATATGAGTTTATCATCTCTTCAGTTAAAGGGGACCTAGAATGTAAACCAACATGTTCCTTGTTGTTGTTGAATAAGACAGCTTGGGTGGTCAACAGTAGCATGCCAAAAAGTCAAAGCCGTGTTTGACCTACTTTTTATGTAAATTAGAAATTTGAAAAAGGTGAGAGAAAACCTCCTGTTCTGAGAAAGCCTTCCTTAACACGTCATAAGGGGGAGCCACGCCTCCTCAAACCTGCATGTGTCTGAGGCCTTCTGGGGAAACCAACCAATCAGCATGTCCTGGCCGAGTGGGAGGGGTCAACAGATATTTTCACTGAAGGCCTGAGTAAGGGGGTTTAGAATGGCCTGTATCAGGGCTCCTGGGACAAATGAAATCCAAAAGAACAATTCTTATGCTTTTTGGAGGCTCAAAGCTCTGTTTTAGATTGTTGATTAATTGCATTCTAGGACACCTTTAAAGGCCCTACAGGCCACCCGTCTAGTAAGTAAGTTTATTTATATAGCACTTATCACAAAAAGAAAAATCACAAAGTGCTTCACAAAGATCAGCCAAACAATTTTTAAAGTCATAAAATCATAAAAATCATCCCAAAAACAAAACAACAAAATAACATAAAATAAATGAAAAGTTCACAAAATATCATTATGCAGATGAAGAAAACAAAGATTTATGTAAAAGCAGATTTAAATATCTTCAGCTGCGTTTTAAAGCTGTCCAGACAGTCCTTACAACGTGGAGATAAAGGAAGTTGATTCCAACGTCAGGGTGCAACAGCCTGGAAAGATCTAAGCTTGTTTCCCCCGGTAAGAAAACATCTGTAGATGTGATATTCATGTCTTGAAGAATTGTGTCAGATTCCACTTTGCCGTTTAAGGTTTGCTAAATGTTGATTGGATCTTTATCTCAGACCTAAACTGCTTCCACGTTTCCTGGTGACGAGCTGCAGAAGGACGTTCTCCCACTCCCACATGGTCTTCCCTGCCCCATTCCCCTTCCCTCTACTCACCCTGTCTGTCTGCGTGTCTGAAACGCTAAGAAAACACTGTGGCTATGTTGGCTATGCTGAGAATCAGTCAGCAGCTGCTTGGTGATCAATGGGAAAGAAAATAAATCCCGGCCAAAGGAATTTGGGTTTTGAACTTTCCCCACTGCGTTCATAACTCAGAAACCCGCCAGAAAAGAAAGCCATTTGAAAGATTATACTGCAGAAAAATTGTGTGCGTGTGTGTGAGAGTGCATTCTTCCATCAGTAAATAAAAATGAAAATATGTAGATAGACTTGTGTCTATTTGGGTTTGCTTTTGAACATCCGGCCTCAAAATAACCCCCTAGCAGTTCTGAACCAAATCACATGAATAGCAGTAGTTCAACCCCCTGTGTTATGTATACACACATTCATGGTTTGGCATGAAGTTCTTGACTCATGACTCAACCCCAGACGCTCGCCAATGTCACTGTGTTGGTCTAGTGGTGCCACAGCACTTGAAGCATCCTCGCTCTGTCCCGTCCGTGTCACGAACCCACATAGAGGCCATATTGTTCGTCGAGCTTGGGAAAGACCACAGTTCAAGGACATTAATAGCTGTAATGTGTAATTTCCCTCCTTCTGCCTTCTGCTCCACATCTTACTCATTCACCATTTGGGAGCATTGGATTTGAAAAATAAGGATTTTTTTTCCCTCTGGGAAAGTACCACTGGAAAAGCAACACTTTTTCTTTGTGAATGTTCTGATTAGTTAAATTTGCATTTCAGCAACTCGAACCAGATCAAATTCAAAGCTTTTATGTGAACTTTAATGCATAAAAATATAACATTTATTGGCACATTTCAATTAAAGGGACACTTGGCAGTTTCGGCTTGTTTTTAGCACCCCCTAGTGTTCGTTGGTGAAACTGAAAGTAAAACTTATCTCCTTGCTGTGCGTTCGTCTTTTTAACACCTTAATCTAACTGCTGAAATGTCTCCTCAGCCTTCATTAGTGTCTACAGGAGCGGTTCATCACTAAATCAAACCAATCAGCTGTGTTCATGATCTAAACATGCAGGAAACATGCTGGAAGCAGACTGCAGAGCCAGGTATGTCCCAACAGACCAGACCGGAAACTGTGAAGTTGCAAGTGGAATATTCTGGCCACAGGGGGCGACAGGGGCTGGGTTGCCTTTCATTACATCTCCGCATTTGACCCATCTCCATGGTGGGGAGTGGTGAGCTGCAGCTGTGGCCGCGCTCGGGAACTATTTGGTGGTTTAACCCCCCAATCCACCCCTTAGTGCTGAGTGTCAAGCGAGGAGGCATTGGGTCCCATTTTTTTCAAAGTGTTTGGTATGACCCAACCGGGAATTGAACCCTGATCTCCCAGTCCCGACGCTCTACCACTAGGCCACCGGAGCTGATTACCCTGTAAAGGGTCATTTTAGCACATACTGGCTCAAGAAAATGATTTAAAAATATTAAAAAGTTGCAAAGTGTCCCTTTGAAGAAATCTGTACTTCATTTGCACCAGACCCACAATTAATTCTATGGAATGTAATTATAACATGTATTTTAATATCATTATTTTAGACTTTTCTATTTATTTTATTGTAGAATTTGAGCATTTTAAAACATTTTGGAGATTCCTTCCCCCCAAAATCAGTCTCATCCCCCCTTCTACAGCGAGCTCACTAACTTACATCTTGTTGTAAATATAAACAACAACTCTGGTCGTAAATCAACTCAAGGTTTGCACATTATCATGGAACAAATGTTTTGACCCCTGTCCCTCCTTTAGGATGGATTTTGTGCCACTATGTGCCAGAATCTCATCACACGTGCCACGGAGGAGCTGTGGATCATTAGCCTGCACTTTCTCTTTGTGCTAATTACCAAACCCAGGTTCACCTTCAATGTTGTCTAATTAGTCTCAACAAGATACCTGAACACCTATTAAATAGAACAAGTGAGGGCTTTGATGCTCTAATATTAATAAAAAATAATCCTCTAATGTGTTGTTCATTAAATCGTCCTCACAAATGCACAGATGTGTTGTGAAATTACTCTAAATAATTATATTTAGCTCTTTATTCTCTAAACCTTTTGGTCTGAAATCAGTAGAAGCTATCCGTTCTGGTGGCATAAATCTGTTTTTGAATTGAAGACATGCACACACACATCTCTGTTTCTTTTCTGCAGAATATTTTGCACATGGATATTAACCTACATGTGCAGATATATGTATCCCGGAGGCCCGGACTCCTGCATGTAAAGACAAAGACTGGAGGCCGTTGTTTCATTAGAAGTGTCACAAATATGAATAAGAAATCAGCTTCCTCCTTTTACCTCACTCTTCAGGCTTTCACCTCCCCAGTCTTCTCTTATTTTTATGTAAAACACATTGTGAAAGGTCAAAGAAGAGATGCCGCAGAAACGAAACAAGAGCATGAGAGAGTCTGGGATGTGCATGCATGTGTGTGTGTGTGTGTGTGTGTGTGTGTGTGTGTGTGTGTGTTTTCGGCGGGGGTGAAGGCCTGTCTCCTATGCACGCTGTGCTCATTGAGAAGTGGTGTCTTGCGCCTGGGGGGGCAGCCAGCGTTAGGGCAGGCAGGCGGTGAGGCGCCAAAGAAAGAGGTCACATCCATATTCATCGCATTGGACATGCACATGTAAACCACTTTTAATATGCCGTGACAGGAGAAAGTATCGCTGAGGAGACGGAAGGAGAGCACCAGGGAAAGGCGAGGGATGGTGACAAACATGAATATTTGTGAGAAATGTCCACATGTGCGTCTTCATCAGGGTCTGAGTGGCCTGAATCTCAATGACCTGCAAAATCCAGGACTTGGATGTCATTCTTATCATCGCTGAAGAAAGAGACAAGTGAGACATTCCACATGAAATTGGCTTGATTACATTTACTGCAGTTTAATGCACCAGAAGTAGTAAATAATAAAAGCATCAAACAGCTCACACACAAACGTCATGAGATTCCTTTGAACATTAATATGAATATTTAAAAACATTTTTTCATATTTAAAATGTGCTCTAATAGTCATACAATTTTTGCTATTTTTATCCCGTTAAACTCAACATCGTTGCTACACACATGCACAAGCCGTTTGTTTGGGTTTTCCAGCATTTTGAACTGTGTGTTTATGTAAATGTCACACATAATCACCATCTTACCTGTTGTAGAGAGCTTCCTGAATGGCCTGTGAGGAGAGATAGTGTATGTGTTTTGGGACTGATGAGCTAACGGCTAGTTCACTCACCTTAACAGAAGTTATATCTGTTATGTGCCCCCCATAAGCAATCCAGGCACTGCACTTTTGCTCCGTTTACTTTTATTTATTGTTTTTTGCCGACATTGCATTGCAACAAATGAACTAGACATCTCAGCCCTGGATATGTTGGCAGGAATGTTAAAGAATCCCTGTTGGTTTTGACCCGTGGATGCTTCTACTGTAACCTACACCTGTGAATAACCAGAGAATTTCATGTAATAAAATGTGTAACATGAAGGTAAAGGTGGAATAAAGGTTTCTCATGAATTGTTTAGCAAAACTTATGAAATTGTTTGGATTGAAGGTAACTTTCCACTGGATGTGTGAAATGAAACAGACGCATTTTTCCTGTGAGCAGAGCATCACTCTAGCGTTTCAGGCATGAATCAGCAGCGTATGCGTTCCACGCAGCTTGTCCCACAAGGTCACGAAATCAACGCAGAATTTCAAGATCACACATCATTTTTTTTGTTCACATGAAAACAAGCAAAGAGAAAGATGGCAGCATGCGTCCAAGATCTCTGTGGCTTGCTTTCTGCTGTTTACCTGGAGGTTTCACAGGTAATGACATGTTTTTGTACTAATTAAGCAACAGGAAATCTTAATGTCTTTTATTTTGGAAGTTGCTAGATATTTTACAATGCTCTCATGTTTGACTTCCTGTAGCATGTAAAAAATAGACCTGAAGCATAAATTTAATAGAGCTATGCAGCACCACGCTTCTGAGATGCCCTGATTCATGAATGGTGGAAACACACCCATCGATTATAATGGCGGCTATTAGCTGCCCATTACACTTCATGGACTCTATGGTATGAATCCAAGGGAAAGCCAGGGTAAGAGAAATATGGCCTTTGATCTTGGCTGCTCCATGACTAGCCGTTAGCTCATCTATCCTGTGGCATATAACACTATTTCTATAAACTACGGGCATTCAGAAAGCTACCTATACCTGGTTGAATTATGCTGAGTGTTACATCACAGCAAGATAAAGAAACCATTAAAAAATGATTTTCTTTTCTTAACACATAGCATTTTGCCTGGTGCCGTATTCAACAGGACGTGGATTTCCGTGACAACAAACACATCATGCACCGTTAGATATATTAATTATTTATAACTCTTACAGAGAAATGTACAACTCAAGTTTGAATTTCCCTTTCAATAAAGCAGAGGGTATAAAAACGGCTGAGAGACAAAAACAGGAATGCTGGGTATTATGGGGCACTTTGAGGCCAGTAGGAGGCATATCATCTTCACTTCATAACGAGGGGCCCAGGTTACTGGTTATGACAATGTGGCATTATATGGCAGCTTTTGAAGTCTGCCAGTGACAGCCTCTCTGTGTAAGTGCCTGTCACAGACCAACACTTTGAAGTCTGCAGCGATGAAAAAAAACAAAAAGAGGGGAAAAAGTATGTTTCTATGGAGGTATGGAGTCGTGTGTGTGTGTGTGTGTGTGTGTGTGTTTACAGTTAAACTATTAGGCGGTGGTTTAGACAGAACTGGAAGAATAGGAGCTTTCTGTGGGACACTTAACCCTCTGTCTTGAAGCCTGCGTACCTGCATGGACCCACACTGGATCATCCCTGGGGTGGGACGGAGTCACGCTGGGGTCAGAGTCAAGAGTTGGGATTTTCTAGTAACCCTACTCCTAACTTTTAATACAAGTCCAGAGTCCCCTGGGCATCTCCACCTTTTATGAGCCTTAATTCCAACAAAGGTTTAGTGGCAACAGGAGCTTCCCTAAGTGGACAAATTATACTATCGGTTTCCAGGCTGTTGTTAAGGACCAAAACCGCCTGACTTCCTTTAACTAGAGGAGGAAAACCTCCATCTGGAAATGTGTTTAGAGACACTTGAATTAAAGCTGACCTGAATTTCCCAGCACATTTATTCTCTGGTGAGTATCAAAATTAGCTCTGATGTGTAGTATTTAACGGACAACTCTACACCACTGGCGTTATTCTGGGGGCAATTAAAGAGACGGGCCCATGCTGTCCAGCAGAGCCCCGTGCAGTGAATCTGTCTAGGCTTTAACCTCCAGCCGGCTTGGAACAGTGGGGATTCCTCCTCAATCACTATAAGGAGGTCGTCTCTGTCTCACTCATATTTTAACCAGCACCAACACACCATGGGGAACTGTGTAACAGAACATCAGTGGCTGTAACCTAAGCGGCAGAATTGCTTTTTGACGATGTACCCGGTGTTGTTTTAAGAGCCCCAGTCTGTCCGGAGCAGCCCCCACCTTCACAAAATATGATTTAATCATTTTTCTCACTTACTTTCCTCAGCATGGGAGCAAAGGAAGAGAAGGAACCTGAGAGGAGCGAGAGGGAGGCAGGGAGGAGCATTCCAAGGCAGTGAGGAAGGACAGCGGTTATTTCCGCAGCAAAGAGGAGAAAACTCTTACAAGGCAGTTCCTAAAAGGATCTGGTCACCGAGGCTGAAGCCAGACTGCTCCTCTTGAGAGGTCCTGAGGGCAAAAATCTGAGCAGGCTTTTAATCAAGAGGCGGTGGACGTTATACAAACAAGAGCCTGTGCTGATGTCATCTTGAAAAATTTCCCTTTAAAACCAGAACCTCTGCTCCATTATTCAGATTCTGCTTTTTCTTCTCTCTTTGTAGAAGAGGAGATAACATCTTGCAGACAGCTTTGCAGAATGGAAACTCCAGCAGTTGTGCCATTTAAGGAAATAATGCATCACTTTACATCTAAGCTCATGTCTTTAATTGAAACTGCAAACATGCTCATAGACGGGCCCATCTCCTGTCGCTGGAGTTCTCTGAACATCGTCTCTCGTCTTTCAGCTCATCACCTGCTCCCCAGGAAGATTTTGTTCTCACGCGCTGCCTGAATCAGAGGTTGACACACTTGAGAGCTCTGAAGCACTGTGTACACATAACCACAAGTGGTGTTACTGTTACCAGGGATCATCTTACCCACTCATCGGTTACAGGTCTGACAGAAGACCGGTGTACTGAAGGCATCAGGTCTCTCTGCAGCAAATTCATTAAACATCCAAGTTAAAGTTCCTGTTGGCTAAATTCATAAATAAAACAGGTGTTTGTTATATGAAAATATGATTTTATATGAGCAAACTCCATTAAATCTGTAATTATTGACTTACAGTATGTTTCATAACCCAACACAAACAGGTAAAACACAGGTGATGATTTTTATGAGTTTCTCTTTATGTGCATGTTAGCTTGTCTGTTAGCAAAACGTCTCACGGACCACTGGATGGATTTTAACCCTTGGAGGTCCCTTTAAAAAAAGCAACATTGGGACCCTTAGCACACAAAAAGGTCCTCGATCAAAAGGTGTAAATAAAATGATAAAATATTTCATAAGCGAGCATAGTGACAGAAAAAAAACGAGATTAGATACAAGCGGCCGAAATGAGTTTTCTCTGCAGGGTGTCTGGAGATAGGGTGAGAAGCTCGGTCATCCGGGAGGGTCTCAGAGTAGACCTGCTGCTCCTCCACATCGAGAGGTGCCAGTTGAGGTGGCTCTGCTTAGGCTGCTGCCCCCATGACCTGACTCTGGATAAGTGGAAGAGAATGAATGGATGGATGGATGGATGGATGGATGGATGGATGGATGGATGGATGGATGGATGGATGGATGGATGAATGGATGGATGGATGGATGGATGGATGGATGGATGGATGGATGGATGGATGGATTTCATAAGTCTGATTTTTTTTTACACAGATTCCATGCACTCACTAAACATAATAAAATGTGTGTGTGTGTGTGTGTGTGTTTTAGATTTAACCCCTTTAATGTCAGGTTTTATAAAAAAATATCTGCATTGTCAAATAAACACTACTGCCTGCACGAAAAATGTACTAAGGAACCTCCAAGGGTTAATGGAACTTCAGAAAGCAACCCTTAGATGTTCAACTAAACTGATTCACTTTTGGAATCAACCCACTTCTAGGTGGCTGCTGCAGCTAATCAACGTTAGCAAACACAAAAACAGCCACAACTCAGTTGTTTTAGAAACACTGAGATAAGATGGTCGCTGGGAGATTTTGCAACATTTTGGGAGTTGTGAGTACTGTTTTCTTGCAGGGTTTGTCCAAAACAGTTGTATTTCATCATTTGACGCAAACTGCTGCTGTTATAGTCAATGAGTTTGTTTTTACCAGGCCTTGCACACGTTCCAGAAGCATAGTGAGCATTTTTTAATGCTCTACGTCTTCAGAACACGTCAAACTTAACAGTTCAGATCGGACCAGAGAGGAAATCAAACACAGGAGCAGTGTAAAGCAGCTGGTAAATTTCAAAATAAAAGACACATGGAGCCTTCTGATTATTTAACTATATAAAAAGTACATCATTACCCATGACACCTCGCAGGCAGAGTTACAAAGAACAGAAAATAACCCACAGACCTTTCAGATACATGCTGCCTTCTTCTCTTAGTTGTTTTTATTGCGTGAACTGGTGAAATCACGCGTGATCTTGCAATTCTCCTGTTATTTTGTGATCCTGCTGGACCAGCATGCGTGGAACATTTGTGCAACGACTGGACTTGTTAAATGCTCCCAGAAAGAAGGGACAAGCTGCTGAGGTCGCAGTGAAAACACATCTATAACTTTATGCATCCAGAAAGCCGGGGTAAACTCTGGAATGAAAGATGTCATTGCCTCCTCATCTACAGGTTATGACACAGAAAACAAGCAAAGATGCACCTGATCTGATACAGACAGCAGCTTCTAAACCTCATTTATTACATTTAACTAATATTTGGATTTTGGGTTTGTCATTGAGCTTGGTTTAGGTCATTCCTTCCACAAATATAGCCAACGAGGAATTTTTCAATTCATAATTTACAGAAAAAAAAGAATTAAAAGCTAAAAAAGTTGCTATTTTTATTGATTTCAACAAAATAAAAGTACAACAATCTAGTCCAGGGATATGCATATAAATGGAAACACGAAGCACCAGATTTAATCTTAAAAAACACAAACATAAGAAAATACAAAGTATTACACTTTATTCGTTTCTACTGAGTTTTATCCTCAAAGTGTGAGAGGCTGTTTGGTCCAAAACCCTCCTGCGCATCACTAGATTTAATTATTTTTTGTTTCTTTCTTTCATTTCTTGCTGAAATAAAGTTAGGAACTGAAAATAATGAGGATAAAGTAAAGAAAATAAAACTTGTAGAGCCACAAAGACATCAAAATGAAGAACAAAGTCATTTTAATTTGACATTTAAGCAGCTTTCCAGAGCTGGTACTAATCGTCCTAATTTATTAGTTTGTAACTTCATATTTTACCTTTCAAGAAATGTTATGAAGCATCGATTGAGCAGGACTGGATATGAATATGATGAACGAACAGCAGCCAAAGGTCAATGTATAATAAACTGAACTGTCTTTATCTCATATTATCAAGACTGGATGCATTTATTCTTCATTGATCCAGGGTATAGGTCACTCTCTCCTGTGTGAGATAAACTCTTCTCATTTAGTTCTTTGAGTCTCGTTTTGGGAACAACTCCACTCGCAGGTGTCCTCGGTGGGTTTGGTAAATACACACATGAACATGTTGATGTCGTGTCCTTTCAGTGCAACCTTGCTGCTCAGCACAGCAGAGCCTCTTCTTTCACCTTCCTAGTGTCTCAGCAACACGCGATCATTATGACGAACATCATTTATGCAAATGTAATTAGGCCGAGAAACACGATCGTGAAGTAGAGGCTGGAAATTTATCACTGAACTCTCAGGCTCTAAACATTCAATTAAAATATTGAATTTCGCCGGATTTAATCTAAAGGTAATAAATTAGGCAGGGGAAGACGGGTTTGCAGTGGAGCAGAATGACTTTTGGATGCCAGAATCATGCTCTAGGATGGGCATCGATTCCTTTTCCTTAATCCTTAAATCCTCTGGAATGCAAACAGAGACGCATGAAAGAAGCTGATGTCTGGTTCTTATCTCTGTGTCTGGGGCGGTGCACGCTGCACAAGTAGTCCTGCACAAAATGTGAATTCAAGAAATGTCGTACTAGCACCGCCACGTAGCATCACTTTGGTTTTTCATACTACGCCAGGGATCAAAATGGAAAAAGGGCAAAAACTTTATTACTAAAATGAAAATTTAAAAGTATCTTTCATCAAAAGAATAAAACATCAAATTAAATAAGATTACATTACATGTTGAACCACTGCTGCTGGGATTCAAACCTGCAACCTTCCTGCTGCGAGGCATCAGTTCTACCATTTTCACCACCATGCAGCCCCAAACGAAATACTGTTTGATTTATTTAGGGAGAAATCTCTTCAATGTCAATAAAAAGTTGAAAGTGTCTTGTTCAATGATAGAAAATAATACGGTCTGAATTTGACTGACAGGTGGTTCTATGAGAGGTACATGTTCAACCCTCTTGGTTTTAAACATTCTGGAATCTTTACATTCTCTCTGGTCAAAGCTAGCATCTACCAGTCTTCTTCTGTCTATCGGTGTTGGGCACGAGTTTCCAAAATAAAAGCGAGTTGTGGAAGTTCCCACCATTCTGGCCTCTGATTGGCTATTTCATTTGGCTGTGAAGCGTCACGCTCGCTAGCACCCCAGCAGGAGGCAGGAGCTCGTGTGCTGGGCGGTAAATTCTATGAGCATGTGCAGTACCAGGTCAGACTGCCATCAACCTCACGTGGGTGCTCGGGTCCCAGAGCACCCATGACATCGGCACCAATGGTCCTTGTTTTCTGGCAGCTCTGCGCAGAAAAGACTTGACAAAAACAGATAACTTGTCCAGGATATTTAACTTTAATTTTTTTAGTAGTATTTTTGTATATACTAAAGCAGTAGTCAAGGTCTTTTGAAGTGTTTTTCTGTATATATGTTATCAACAAATAAGCTGTAAATAGCTGTAAAACCTTATTATGCCTTGCCTTGGTAGGAAAGACGCCTTGCTTACGAGGACACTGTCCTTCCTTGGTCAAAGATGACGGTTAAATGGAACAGACTTACCCCCATGTGACCGCGGCTGGCCAGAGCCCGCCCCCTACTTACACGCTTTGTTTATGCCCCGCCCATCATAGTAGCGTTAAGTTTCAATATGGATGTATAACGAGCTTTTTACTTTTTAATTGTGTATATATTGGTTAAATAAGCGAGTTAGGACCTGCTAGCCGCCGAAGCTGCAACTACTAAGCACCTAACCAACCATAGATAACTGCTTTGGATCTAAAAAAACATTTTAGATATAAGCCTGATAGCTACAATTAGCTGACTTACATTTAAACTGGAAATTTGCTCCCACAGTAGCTGCTGTCGGCTCCTGATCACAACTGTTTGAAAATACCGTGCTGCATTCTGGGAAATTCTTGACCGAAGGAAGGCAACAAGGCACCTCTCGTGTATCCTTGGTCAGTTAGCTAAACGGCAAACAAACGGAGGACAGACGCCTCGGTAGCACATGAACATTGGAACCGATTGGAACACGCCTTGGTGGTTCCTGATGACGTATCTCCTAGGCAACCGGGGCGGGACCAAGGCATCAAGGCGAGGTTCCTTGACATTGAGAAACACCCAGAGTTTCTGCTTGTTTGCATTCAGAGGACATGGCAGCCTGCTCTGTCCCAGACTCATAGTAACAAGCTGCCATTGTCCCACTTCAGCTAATATCACATTAGAATTTCATCTCAGGGGATGGGTTTACAGCAAGTGTGAGAATGTTTTATGAATAAGACTGAAGAGAGCTGAATTAATGCCGTTTCCATTCTCTCTCTGTGCATGTTGTGCATAATCTCACACATGACCTGAGTTAGGCTCTAATTGAATAACATCCCTCTGGATCTTGGTGGCATTTTGTCACATTTTGTTCTGAATTTAAAAGCAGAAAATAACATGAGATTTTGGTGCTCCATACACGCGACTTACTCCCAAAACAAACCCAGCCATGGCAGCTTTGACATTTTACATCTAAACAAACATTTCCACTCACTGACACGCGATTTCTGGAGTTTTCTATACTGAAACGGCTCATTCTGGAAATACTGAAAGTGTCAAGAATAAAACTGCTGAAACTGCTCCATGTGAGAGGGATTTCCATTAAAGAACTTCATAAACAGGTTTTATATCGACCATGGAACTAGAATTTAAACTTTTGTATGATTTTCTAGGTTAGCTTTAGTTACAAACTGCAGAAACACTTTGTCTAAAAAGATTACCATGTTGAAAAAATGAAGTTTGCATGAATAAATTGTAATAATGTTCATTTATTTGTCTAATATTTTCTTTTTTTTTCATTTAGTTTTTTCTTGAATAAAAGTGGACATAATCACATCTGGAGCACATCGTATTCTTATGTAACTGTCAGAATGATTTATTTTTTTTTTTTAAAAAGGCAAAAAATTGTGAAAATCTGGTTTAAAAAAATAATTGTTACTGAAAGACCAAAATTGATCCGATTTCACTTGCTGTGAAGTGTTTTATTCTTATTTTGAGAGAGTTTAAGCCACACAAAGTAAGTACATGTTTATGTTTTTGTTTACACCCATCCACTGGATATAGGTCTAATTTTTCTCACTAGATCACGGATTTTGTTCCATTTGCAGAAAACTGAAGGGAAATAATAAATAAAAGACTTTCAAATTAAAATGAAATGTATCAACATTTATCAGCTGTTCTTTTTTCACAGATTTGTTTTAATTTTGAGGAGATTTTAACTAAAATATAAAAAAATTAAGAATACTAATATCAATGTGGAATATCTGGTGTGTTCCCTAAACATTAAACCTGTGCACTTCTAAATTTAATTCATTATTAACATCAATCAGGTCTCTGATGTGTCTTGGATCTACTATCCGACACCAAACACCGAAGCTACAGCCACAGATAGCGTGTCATCATTTATTTATCTCTAATTAGCTGCTGTTCATTTAAAATCCTGAAACCACAGACTGGAATAGACAAAACTCATTCCTGCGTCTGTGCCAGCGTTTAGTCTGGAACAACAAGTCGGATCCACGTTTCTGCATTTGATGGTGCCACGATCCATTATTCACCAAAAGATCAAGTTTTAAAGCCATGTGCAGAATTAATGAGCTCAGGAGGAAAACACTGACTAGATGTTTTAGTTTTGACTTTTCCTTCCATCTCAGACAGTCTGAGGACATTTGTATCTGCATCACAGAATCCTTTCTTATTTGTTTTGGACACTGACCTCAGCAGAGTAACTTTTCCAGCATAAAAGTTGAAACATTCAACAGATGTAGCATCACAGTCAACAAAGGCCCTTCAGTCCGTCACACTAAATGTATCTTATGTTGAAAAATGATGAGGTCATGTTGGTTTTGATCAAATCCTGGAGGGATCGTTATGCAGAAATCCTCTAAACGCAGCAGCAACATGTTTTTTCAGGTATTATTGTGTCTAATTTTAACTCTGTATCTGTGAAGCTGAGCTGTGGCAGAAGTCTTTAGTGGATTTGAATCTAAAAGTTAACCATGTTTAGATTTACATTCTGTAAAAATCATTAAATCCATCAAGTGTTTCATCAGATATTTTGGTGCCAGATAAACAGTCAACTTCAAAATCTGCAGAGATGAAAAAAGAAAAAATCTTTCACAGGATTTTATTTATTTACATATCTGCAAACAGAAGGTATTCTTGTTATGCAATGATTTTCTCTGCCATCTTCATATCAATTATTGTTTTTGTTTTTTATAAGTTTTATTTCTTACTGAAAACTATTATTATTATTATTATTATTATTATTATTATTAATAATAATAATTATTATTATTATTATTATTATTATTATTATTATTGTTATTATTATTAGTAGTATTTATAATAATTATTATTATTATTATTATTATTATTATTATTATTATTATTATTATTATTGCTATTAATATTATTGTTGTTGCTGCTGTTGTTTTGTTTAACCTTTATTTCACTAGGAAAAATAATCCATTGAGATTAAAATGTCTTTTTTAATGGACTCCTAGCCAGCAGCCTAAAACAGTTCCAAACAAAATACATACACTATTATTATTATATCTAAGGTCATGTATGGTATCTTTCTTTCTTTTCCTTTATGTAATTCATGCTCTCCAGTAAGCAGCCACCAAACAGGCTGTGAAAAAAGTTTTAAATATTTTGTTTATCTTATTTCTGTTTCATTAAAGGGACACTTTGCAACTTTTTCATATGTTTAAATCATTTTCTTGAGCCAGTATGTGCTAAAATGACCCTTTACAGGGTTAATGAAAGGCCATCCAGCCCCTGTCACCCCCTGTGGCCAGAATATTCCACTTGCAACTTCAGAGTGGCGGTCCAGTCTGTTGGGACTTAGAAAAAAGTGGAGCTGACATACCTGGATCTGCAGTCTGGTTCCAGCATCTTTTAGATCATGAACACAGCTGATTTGTTTGATTTAGTGATGAACCGCTCTTGTAGACACTAATGAAGGCTGAGGAGACATTTCAGCTGTTAAATTAATGGTGCGTTCCAGTTGTCCTCGGAACTCATTTTTCCGAGTTAAGTTAATCGGAAATGACGCAATGAACTCGGAATTCCGAGCTGCTAGCTCGTTTGTTTCAGAGGACCCTGCGATCACCACTTTAAAGATGGCCACGCCCAGTGCTACCAGTAAGTTGTTGTCATCTTTATTTTTGTCATCATTTATATGTTCTGCTTTCTTTCTTTTTGCTATTTAACAGCACCAAGTTGTTGTTTATTCTTGTTATCAATAGTTACGTTGCTGAAAACGTCAGCATTGCCGCCGAAATTGACCGGTGTTTATTGTTTAACTGTTCCTGGTGTTTACATTTTGACGTTTGATTTTTAATGTTTTTTTCTGGTTTTATGTGGCAACTGCTGATTGTTGCGCATGACACGTTTCCTGCGTTCCTCCTCGAGGGACTTTAGGTGCAGAGAATACTTTGTTATTAGTTCTTTGTACTCATACAGAGCAATAACCAGTGTTGGGCAAGTTACTTCAAAACTGTAATGCATTATTTATTACTAGTTACACACATTTTAAAGTAATTTGTTACATTATAATATTACTCATTTTAAAATGTAAGGCATTACATTACTTTTGCATTACTTTAAGTTACTTTCACCAAAATAATATGAATTTGGGAATCTAAATGCAGCTCATGACGCTCAAGTAGCTCATCACACATCCAGTGGAAGGTGATGTGGTATCTGACTGGGCTAGGGGTTGTGGTTAAAACAGTCAGATAAAATAACAGTTCTTTAGGTGTAAAGAGCATTTGACTACAGTGTTCTTCATATCCTTATTCATCACAAACTTAAAGTAACGGGCGTATGCCCATCTGGAGAATGTTCTATCTAACGTTAGATCAGCTGCAGGTTCACTCTCTGCTCTGTCTGACTAAAGTAAGTGAAACATTTTGCGTGAACATTTCTCTTCTGCTGAACTTGTGTAGCTTAGAAATCTAGACAGACCGAAGCAGGAGCAGAAAGATTTTGCTCTGCAGGTCCTCTGATCATCTAGCCTAGTAAACTAGACCAAATTCTTGCTTTGCAGAGTTTGGTCTAGGCACGCTTCATTGGAACCCTCGCAGCCCGATACCCTGCTGTGGCTGTCCAATCACAGTTTTGGTTGGGCTAATCACAGCGCTCTATATTGTGGACCAATCACAGAGCGGGAGTAGCCGATGACGTCAGCGCTGCGGCAGCGCAGGAGCCACGTTGGTTTGAAACGGCTTTGTCATCAACATTGGATTATTTAGACTCCAACGTGCGTAAGTCTGTCGGATATTCTTAGCGGCTTCTTATTTTTATCAAACAAAGTAGTGCAATGTCCCAGTACACCTGATATTCACATGTTTTTATACAAAAACGACAGAAATCATTGATGTTAGACGCCATTGCTGTCTCCCGCTTTTCCGTCGCTGTGATTACGTCACGTTGTTCGTTACTCTGATTGGTCCTAGCGCTATCCAATTGCGTGCAGACAGTTTGAAAGACAACCATAGATCCTGCCTCACGACTGAGAGCCGTCAATGGGTCGTGGCCAGACTATATATTCACATATATAGAATGGCTTGCCAGGCTACCGATCACCTCCATCAGGGCTGGATTATGATTGCTCCTGGGCATGAAAGTGCCCAAAGTTGGCCAGGACCCCCAGAAAATGAATTTGTATGAAATAAATGCAACAACAAATTATACACTTAGCACGCTGCCATCTTAAATTAATTGAGTGTGCAAACGGTGTGTGGGGGGAAGGGGGTGGCTCCACCACCCTGCATTTTGCCTTGGTCCCCAAATGCCTGGATACGGCCCTGGGTGCGGACCTGAGTTTTGAAACTGATCTGAATTTTATCAAATAAATAAATATTACATGCTTATAAATTATTGCCTTATATTGTTAAACATTTGTAGTGGATAAAAATATTTTTTTCCGAGTTGGAATCTGGAACGCAAAACGAGCTCGTTATGTCATTTCCTGGTCGGAAATTCCGAGTTCCAAGGACAACTGGAACTCACCATTAGGTGTTAAAAAGACAAACGCACAGCGAGGAGTTAGGTTTTGCTTTCGGTTCTACAAACGGACACTAGGGGGTGCTAAAAACAAGCCAAAACTGCCTAGTCTCCCTTTAATTTAGAATCAGAAGGGTTTTATTGCCATATGTGTGAGAAAACACAACATTAGGAGATTGCTGCGGTACTTGTTGCAAAAAATAAGAGATAAGCAGAAATAAGAACAATACAATAAAAATATAGAGATGCAATAATTAGAGAAACAGCTAATATATACAAGACATTGTGGGTATCAGAACGGAACAGTCAGGTGCAAACACAACACAGGGTCAGGAGACTGGAGTGGGCAGTCCTAGGATTGTCATTCAATCCTCATAGTGATATTTTTAAAGGAGTGTATGATGGGGATGATGAAGTCACTTTAGCTCAGAATCTTTCAGACTGACCCAGCTGTAGAGACTATTGTGTTTTCTGTGGTGGCCATCTTGAATTGGATTGGTTCCAAATAGTAATCAGTTATAGACACATATTAATTATTTTTGAAAGTTTCTTTAAATTCCATCCAGTGGTTCATGACTTACAGTATTTTCTTAATAGATGCACAAAAAGTCACAAGCAAGATATAAATGTGACTGTTTAGGTGTTTTGTTTTTAGACAACTCTATTTTCTCATAGTCTCTGGTTTGCCTTCATAGGTGAATCATCCTGGCTCTGACACAGACAGAGAGACACAAACAGGAAAATTTCAACCTCAAACCATAAAATCACGACCATGAGAGGCTTAGAAGGATAGAGTAATAGTCTGGTCTTGCATTAAAGCTGTGTTTTTTTTTGACAAAATGCACCCAAAAAGCATGTGTGTTAGGGTCATTCTGCTAAAAAAGCATTTTAATCGCCAAAATGTTGCAGTGTCTAATACCCCTGCAGATGTTTTCCAGCACCAGACTTTATGACTCACTATATAAATATTTTATCTGCACCATAAAAATAGCTCTAGTCTGTGATGTTAGCTTTGGTCAAGTGCTTATTTTGGACCATCAAGAGACCTGCAGAGGCTAAATTGGTTTTGGCTCATCTATCTTTTTCACTTTTCACTTCTCATTCCATTACTTTTCCTCAGCAGGACGTGACAGATGATACGACACATTCTGAATGGCAGCTTAGAAAGGAAACTGTTATGAACGAAAATTGTTAAACAGATTCCTAATGTGTCCTTTGCAGAAAAGGTTGCTTAATATGCAATGCTTGGCAGCTGCTTCACGTCTAGATATGTGAAGACCTTGGAAACATCTCAGCATCTCCAGTTTTGATGAACGGTATGAACATTTCTGGATTCTTCTGAAGTTTACTTTGGATGACCAGCTGCAGGAGTTTGATAGATGTCTGTTAATTTTATTTTTGCAGTTTTGGATTGCCCTGCATGATCTCTCAGATCTTGCTAAGAGCATTTGTCTTTAGAGTGTCCCTGCAGCTGCTGTACTGTAACTGCACATTCCTCTACCTAAACCCAGGACACGCACTAATTCCCCCGCTCTCTAATAATGGATGTGGCAATGTTTTATTCACCTGTCGCGACTTTAATCAGCTCCCTGATTTCCTCTGTTACACACCTTACCTTGAAACTTGGCCTGTGCATATCCTCTCATCTGACGGAGCCAACTGAGCTCACCAGCCAGCTGCCAACCAGAGAGCAGGAGGTGGCAGACGAGGTTGTGGAGGATGTGTTAAGATGGTGCCCCCCCTTAGTTCTTTCTTTCTTGGGAATGCATATGTGTTTTAAAGTTGATCTCATGCATGCATGTTGCTGTGTGTTTGTATGTGTGAATGCTAATGTGTATGACAGGTGCCAACTCCTATGTCAGGAGTGAGGTCACACCCTCCTTGCTCATCGTAGGTGTCTGCAGAGGTTTGCATCAACTCAGCAAACGATAGGGTGAACACCTTTTACCCCTCCAAACAACCCCGTACCCACACGTCTGCACACTCATTAGCCTTCGCGCTAACAGCAGGCCCCGAGACAACTTGGGAAATAAATAATACGGGTCACATGTTTTTAGTCATGCGCTCGTTGCACATTTGCTGCTATGTTAAAAGATGTAGGAGTGCATCCTGACAGAAAAACAGGATGTTTACAGATTGAAAGGTTAGAAGATTAGATCAGCTGCTCGGTAGCTAAACTGATAACAACTTAATTAAACGGAACCGGTGGCATCTAATTGTGAAATCACACCTTTTGTGTAGGTTTTGGTGTGTTTCTGAGTCGAGAAACAGAAGTCACATAAGTTTGGAAAAAGTTGTAAGTTTGTTATAGACCAAGAAAATGGATATTTGCATTTGCTAATGTATTCACTTCTTTACGTGTATATCAGTATTCCTAAAGCTGGCTGGTGTGTGTTGCTGAAAAAACCAGCATATGTTGTGTTTTGGATGCTGGTATGCTGGTCCAGCATTTGACAGTAGTCCAGAATGGGATGCTGTTACTTGGATTCTGGACTAGCATGCTAGACCAGCACCCCATCCTGGACCAGCATACTGGACCAGAATCCAATTAACAACATTCCATGCTGGACCAGCATACCAGCATCCAAAACACAACACATGCTGGTTTTTTTCAGCAGCATGCTGGGAGCTGTAGGGAAGTCTTTGTTTCTCAGACAACACTGCTCACAAAAATTAAAGGAACACTTTTTTTATTGGGCCTGGCATGAAATCAATGAAACCTGTCTGATAATTTTCTGGTTGATTAAGCAGCTGAGGGCATTGTTAATCACTTTCAGCTGTATTGGTGTTCATGGACTTAACGACAGGTGCACTAAAGTGGCAACAATTACAAAACCCTCAAAACAGGACTGGTTTAACATGTGGAGGTCATTTCAAGTTTCTCCCTCTTGATCTTTTTTGGCTGGTTTTCCACTCGTGCTAGTTTTGGCTTGAGTAATTATCTCTACTGGCAGCATGAGGCGATTCCTTAACCCTACAGAAGTTGCACAGGTTGTCCAACTTCTCCAGGATGGCACATCCACACGTGCTGCAGCAAGAAGGTTTAATGTGTCTCCCAGCACAATCTCCAGAACATGGAGGAGATTTCAGGAGACTGGCGGTTATTCTCGGAGAGCTGGACAGGGCCGTAGAAGGTCCACAACCCATCAGCAGGACCGATACCTGCTCCTTTGTGCAAGGCGGAACAGGCTGAGCACTGCTCGTGCCCTACAGAATGACCTCCAGAGGGCCACTGGTGTGAATGTCTCTACCCAAACAATCAGGAACAGACTTCATGAAGATGGCCTGAGGGCCCGACGTCCTGTAGTGGGCCCTGTGCTCACTGCCCAGCACCGTAGAGCTCGACTGGCATTTGCTCAAGAACACCAGAATTGGCAAGTCCGCCACTGGCGCCCTGTACTTTTTACAGACTAGAGCAGGTTTACCCTGAGCACCTGTGATAGACGTGAAAGAGTCTGGAGAAGACAAGGAGAACGTTATGCTGCCTGCAACGTGGTTCAACACGACAGGTTTGGTGGTGGGTCAGTGATGGTCTGGGGAGGCATATCCATGGAGGGACCCACAGACCTCTACTGCCTAGGAAATGGTGCTCTGACTGCCATAAGGTATCCAGATGAAATCCTTGAACCCTTTGTCAGACCCTACACTGATGCAGTAGGTCCTGGTTTTCTCCTAATGCACGACAATGCCCGGCCTCATGTGGCAAGAGTATGCAGGCAGTACCTGGAGGATGAAGGAATTGAAACAATTGAATGGCCTTCACGATCCCCTGACTTAAACCCAATAGAACATCTGTGGGACATTATGTTTCGGTCCATTAGGCGGCGCCAGGTTGCTCCTCAGACTGTACAAGAGCTCAGGGATGCCCTCACACAGATCTGGGAGGAAATGCCACAAGACACCATCCGTTGTCTCATTAGGAGCATGCCCCGACGTTGTCAAGCATGCACACAAGCTCGTGGGGCCACACAAGATACTGAAAAGCATTTTGAGTTGCAGAAATTAAGTTTTTGAAATAATGGACTAGCCTGCCACATCTTCATTTCACTCTGATTTTAGGGTGTCTACACAATTGAGCCCTCTGTAGGCTGAACACTTTTATTTCCATTAAAAGACTTGGCATCCTTTTGTTCCTAAGACATTGCCCTGTCGTTATTTGTATAGATATCCAACTTCATATTGAGATCTGATGTATCTAATGTGTTTCTTTAAAGTGTTCCTTTCATTTTTGTGAGCAGTGTAGTTTTATCTAACGTTGATGCGAGGTCTGGATGTTCCCTTCCACATATTTGTACACATCCCCTTTAGGCCCGAGTCTGTGTTCTCCTGATTCTCCTTTTGAAATCTGATGCAACATGAAGATTTCTTATATGATGCAACAGTTTGTAAGACACAAATTGAATATTATTTTAGGTTTTTATTAGAGGTGGGACTCGATTAAAAAAATAAATCTAATTAATTAGAGGCTTTGTAATTCATTAATCTTGATTAATCGCATTTTAATCGTTCAAGAACATTTGCCCCGAAAGCAATTTTTTAAAATTAAAAATAATGAGACAGAGAATCAAACAATAGTCATTACATATTATTGTAAACACAAGCTCTTTTCATTTCTAAAACAATGCTTTAAAATTATATTTCAATTCAAAACAGGAGAAAAAAAATATGTATATCACTGGCAACAATAGGACAGATCTAAAAGTACAATACTATTTTAAGTAATAATGATAATAATAATGGGTTGGTAGAATGTGTGTACAGTTTGATTTCATTTAGCATCATTAGAGACAGAAATGAAGGCAAAAACACATGAAGAAGGATTTCTGATCACTCAATTTAGTTGTGTTTGGAGCACATAACAAAGGTTTACATGGTCTTGTAGCCAAGGCTCTGAGCTTTCTTTAGAGGTGCAGCTTGACTAGATTGATATTTAGGGCATGGATTTTGCTGCTAAACTTAAACATCCCCCAATTGGGGCACCCTCTGGCTTAAAGGGTTAAATGCGTTAATTTTTTTAACACGTTATTTTTTTCTAATTAATTAATCATAATTAACGCGTTAAATTCCCACCTCTAGTTTTTATAAATTAATTGTGAATGCAAAGACAAACCAGGTGTTTAAGATATCATTGTTTTTAATATTTGTTTCTTAAAGGAGTAATCACCTGAAATTTTCACTTTTTCACTTGAAAAAATGTCTATAATGGCTTCCTAATGATTTTTCACTGGCCAAAAAGCCGATATTTAACATTGTTGCGTTTGTTTACTCTTGCCTTCTTCAACCAGCTCACATGCACCCCACGAGCACGCGCACTCCAAAACGAGAACTTGAGCTCTGGCCTATATGTCGTCACAAAGGCCAGATATAACCAGATATGAACCAGCAGTGAACAAACCAGCACAACAAAGCTCATTTCATAACATGAAACGCATAAATGATGTCTTACTGTTGCTGATCCGTGTTACGGGGAAAAAAGTCCACTCGGTTTGTGTATTCCACCTTCACAACAGCATGATGAGCCGATACCAGGCTGTTTTAGCTTGCTTTGTCCAGATCTCCAATGCCGCGTCCCATCATTTTCCGGTTTACAGCGCTTTGCTGAAAAAAAAAACTCAACAAGCAAGGAAGCCATTACACATGAGGCGAGGCTCGGGCTCGTACTGTTGGATCCCGTAGGTCACTGCCAGGTCGGGTTCAGTTATGACTTTTGTTATTTTGGAGCAAGATGCTGAAGCTGCTTCCTGCTTCCTTCCACCAATCAACGCACCCCTCAGTCCCGCGCGCGTCCGACACAGCCGAAATATCGCGTGTGATCTCGCGAGAAAATATGGCCTTTACAAAAAAGGATCAGAAAAGCACATTTTTAATTTATTTTTCCAATACAATTTATTTTAATGGCCTATGAAGAGATGAAGACATCTGTAACATTGTTTTATATTTATTTTAGTTTGTATTTTATAAAACCAACTGGTGTTAAAAACACTATAAAACTCTGATCTTGCTCTGGAACATTTAGCTCCGTGTTTCTGAGCCTGGTACACACCGTCTCCTCGGTATCTGCTTGTTTAACCAATACAGGTGTTTAAAATCACTAAAAGCTCACTCTTTTTTTATTTCCTTGATATTTATAAGTCTGTCTCTTCTCCTGTGGGAGTGATGTCACAGTTACACCCTGTTTATTTGCACTTTCTGTCCCTCACACATTCCTCCTCAGTGAGCTGGGCCTTGAGCTGCCAGTGGAGGACGTGATATGAAGGCTCGGCGCCAAGGCCACCGTCAGTATTCAGAAGTAGCACCAAACCTTTCCTCTGATGTACTCTGAAGTAAAACGTCACATATGATCTCAGACCATTCTCTTCTAATCACTTGTGTTTGCAGCTCCTCAGCAGGCCTGAGGCCACGCGTTGCCTCTGACATGTATGGAGGAAGGACGCACGATCAGCTTTTCTAATTACTTATTGGTCATGATCAATTAGCAACAACTTAAGGCTCTACGGTAACCTTGTAGAACTACACTAGTGGGGCTCAGCAGCCATCATGGCTGACAATTAAATTGGTCTGTCACTGCTGGGTCCTCCATTAATCTCAACTTGTCATTCGTGTTTATACTGGTTATAATGGCTCTCCCTCTGTGTGTGTGTGTGCGTGTGTGTGTCTGTGTGTGTGTGTGTGTTTCAGAGTTTTTAAGTGAGACTAGTTTGAAGTTGTGTATGTAAATGTGTCATGAGCACATGTGTGTTTATTTGCACGATTTCAGATGAGCACATGTGCAGGAAGCTCATGTTTTCCTTAATTTCGGTGGAAGCCGTTTCGGCCGCGGCGTCTGGTTGAAGTGTTACTCCACGTGTCCTTGACTGTTTTTCTAAATGACTCAGAAGTGTTTAGTGCTCCTCCAAATGACTTTCAGAATCTTGAGGTGACATTTTCATCAGCTCAGCTTTACGCTGATTGAACTGAACAGTTCCTGCCATTCCCCATCCGATGTTCCAAAATGCATCCCTACATGACTTCACGTTAGTGTATAATGGCTTAATGAGTTTACATTGTTCATAATTCTCATGGTGCTTTGTTAAAAGGAGCAGGAATGAGACGGAATGCTCCTTTACTGGGGGAAAAAGTCACACAGGACTGGAACAAAGGCTAGAAAGACATACACACCAATACACTCTTTTGCTGCTGACCTTTGACCTTTTTCTCTGTCTTTTGACCTTCCAAGTGGGATACCCCACCCCTTTGGCAAAAGGCTGGCATGGTCACATAACCCCCGCCTCACAATCCACCCTCATTGTGTTTTTTAGGTGGGTTCTGACTGAAGATGAACAAAGAGGCGTGTGGGTGCTTGTGAACACGAGGTCACCCTGGTTTTCATTTACATACGAATGTCAGCACAGACTTGTCTCTATCTATATCCACGCTTTGTCTAACTGTATGTTAGTTCCCTTTGGCCTCAGTGATTTCCACATAAATGCGTCAGGATGTTTTCTCATAATAAAACTGATGCTATTGAAGAGGAAGCCATCTTTAGATGTTTCTGTTTGTTATTGTTGATGATTTGAAGAACAAGAAATGTGACTTTCGTGGCTCTCTGGTGCAATCATCAACCCAAAACCGACAGTTCTGGCAGTAATGATGATAATTGATCCACCATTTAGTGGACACTGGTGTTATTTTGACTCAGAGTTATGTACAAAGTCAAGAAACGTTCTTTTGTGTTTAAAATCTTATTTAACCCTGTATTGTTCAAGTGACCTGATCAATTCATTTCTAGGTTGAACCCTAAACTAAAATGAATGGAAGCTAAAAGTTTGGAAGGTTAAAGGTAAAATTAAATTTAGGAAGCATATTCTAACACTAAATGATTGAAACAGTAAACTATGTTCAAACTAATATATGATTATAAAAGTCTAAAAATATGGTCCTACCATTGATGCATGTTAGAATATTTGAAATTAAATTCACAAATTAACTGAAGTATGAAAGAATAACACAATCTAACTTATGATCAGTGAGAAATAAAAAGTGAAAAAACTTATTTACAAAAAGTAAAAATAAAAAATAATGCAACTTTTAGTAATTTGTCTGATTCAGATCAGAGACAAGATCAGCACATGAACCCAGGACATTTGCACGTGTCAATTTTTGTCTTTTCTCAGCAGACTGTCCATTAAGAGATGCACCTTGGCTGGCGCACACACACACACACACACACACACACACACACACACACATACACACACGACCATAATTAGCAGGGTGTCCATGCTTCAGTGGTTTTGTGTTGAGCAGCAGAGTGGACAGTGAGAAAGTGGGAGGAGGGTCGTGTTAATGCAGACCGACACGTCACAACGGTGGGTGACTGGCATGTGGGCGCAAGGGATGGAGACGTTTCTCACTAATTAGGAAAATGCAATATGAAAGGCTTGTGTGTGTGTGTGTGTGTGTGTGTGTGTGTGTGTGTGTGTGTGTGTGTGTGTGTGTGTGTGTGTGTGTGTGTGCGTGTGTACATGCATGCGGGTGTGCATATGTGTGTGTGAATCCATCTAACCAGTTACTATTTGAGCTGACAGTTTGCTGCTATCATGTCTCTCTGGTCATGGAATATATATATATATATATATATATATATATATATATATATATATATATATATTCCATGACCAGCTATGATTGTGTTTTTACATTTGACTCTATATGATACATCATTTGGGAAAATGGTAATTGCAGTGTTGACTCAGTTTCTGTCTTAAATGAAATAAAATATGTAACAAAAATTCTGAATCACAACTAAATCTGCTATTAAAGGAATCTAAAACAACTACATTTATCTCTGTATGTTTAGTTTTTACTCTGCCTTCATCCTTTTGAGCGTTAATCATTATGAAACTAAAGAACAGAGTTTTGCAATAATTGCAGACAATTAACACAGAAACAGGAAGGATTATTTGAATTGGTCAAAATATATTAAATATATTTAAGTACTTTAAAGATTGATGGATGGAAGTTGGTTTCATTCAAAACAGTTGTATAAGGTCATGTTGCATGTTAGTGTTAGCGTTTTCAGCTTCATCATTCTTCAGTAGCAGAGAGATCCTTGTCAGGCTGCTAATTGAAGGGAGTTTTAGGTAAAATTCAGATTTGGAGCCTCCCTTCATTTAGTCAACATGTCCTCGGGTCGCCCCTGCAGCCAGACGTGTCGACTCAGCTAACAGCGTTTGTGTTTGGGAAGTCTGATGCATGAACACACTTCAGTGCACGCGAGAACACATAAATCCATATGCATATGTGCACATCCCTGCACTGCATTTATCTTCACCCTTCACCTCCCTCCTCTCCTTGTTCCAGCTGAGTAAGACCAGGCCTGCGTCATTTCACATCAGGGTGCCTGCTGGGGTCAGAGGTCATGGGTAATGGCCCAGTGCACCTCAGAGCCCAGTAAGCCTACTCCAGCAGCAGACACACTCCGCTACCCAGCCTCCCCACATTTTAGTCCTTTAATCAGAGGTAAAGCAAAGTGTGTGTGTGTGTGTGTGTGTGTGTGTGTGTGTGTGTGTGTGTGTGTGTGTGTGTGTGTGTGTGTGTGTGTGTGTGTGTGTGTGTGTGTGTTTGTCTAAGATCACATCGTTGAACCCCAAAGTGAGAAAGGAATTATGACGCTATGTATTTCTGACTGACAGACTAAAACAAGCAGGCTCAATTATTTAAATGTTTGAGGGTTTGTTTGTTATTTTTTGTTTGTTTCTTTAATAACTAATATATTTTATTTACTCATTAGTGAAAATGAAACTTTGGCTATTTAACAAAGTAAGCCTGGTTTATCAGATCGATCATGTTCCTGAGTGCATGCTAATAATGATGGTACAGAATTATTTACATGTTTTGTGACACAAACCACCATAAAACTGTTTAGGATACACTATAATTGCCTTTTGCCACATTTAAGTTATTGTACTAAAATCAACTCAATGGCTATGTAAATAGAATTTTCCTTATATTGCAAAAAAGCCAGAAAGTCCAAGAAAGGTCATAGTTTGACAATGAAACTGAACTACGATCTTTTTTTACAATAGATTTTTTTTCTAGTTTTAAAATAAATCTAATGACCAAACACATATTCACTAAGATAATGAATCCAAACTACTCAATACAACTTTAATGTGTCACAGTTCAGTGTTTTTTTTATATATATAATCTGGATTATTTCTGTTCATTTAAAGGCACAGTGTGTGATTTTTTTACGTGTTTAATTTCAAATTCTGTGTATCCGTTTACAAACTTGTCCTTTTTGATTAATATTTCTCACTCAATGAGTGTGTTTCTGTAGCTGCAATACCCACTCTGAACTGTGTGGCGCTAAAGAGTTGATTTTTTTTTATCACACACTGGGATTGTGATGACACCTCATTTACAGCGACTACGGATGCGGTCCAGTTATCGTACGGCCGCCGTACGTTCACACCGACTGCGTATCACGTGCAGAATGACTCCAGAAATTTGCTCCTGCAAAAGCACCAAATCTCGGGGGTCACATGAGATAAAAGAATTTGACATAATGTGTTTAAAGAGACACTAACATGAACTATCATGGCTAACCTTGTCTATAAAGGTTAAAAAACTGAAGAAAAAAATTAACAGTTTTAAATATACCAGATGCACCTCGCTGGCACACGTCTCACTTCCTGTCTGGCTCATGTCATTTCATGCAAATCCACATGCAGCTTCCAGGAAAATAGACTTTGCATCCGGATATGCACCGCAGCTGACGTGAGTGCTCTGATTGGACTCAGTGATTTTAGGTCTTTGCAGAAGCCGTATGGAAACTGAAACGCATCTGTTCCATAGTTGGTGTAAATGTGGGGTTTGAGTTCTGATGTTTTTCTTAGCTAACAGCTTCCATCTGTTCTTCTGGGTTTGCTGTGACACAAACCTGAAGATAATCACTCACCTGAAAATGCCTCCCAGTTTTTAGCTTTTACAGTTTCTTTGTTCTTGTCTGCTTGTTTTTGTTCAGTCATCATTCTGTTCTCAGCTTTAGTCTGTCCATTCCTTCAGACTCACTCACTACATTCAGATTGCATTCACTATAAATTATTAATCTTAACTGTAGTGGATTAAGTCATCATGAAAGGGATATTCCACCCAAAATAGAAATTTTGTCTGTTGACATATTTCCCAGAGTTAGATAAGTGGGAAAAAGCATTTTGTAACCAGCGCAGTAATTCTCCTGATCTGGCAGCAGTCTGTCTGCCTTAGCTTAGCATAAACAATGGAAGTGAATGGCAAGTACTAGCATGCTAAGCTAAAGCTAAACTAAAGCAGACGAACTGCTGCCAGATCAGGTAAATTACTGCACTGGTTACAAAATGCTTTTTCCCACTTATCTAACTCTGGGAAATATGTCAACAGACAAAATTTCTATTTTGGGTGGAATATCCCTTTAAATGAACAAAATCACATTAAAAAGGGACACATTTTCAAATTTTACAGCTTTAAAACAGTCCTTTAAAGAAAAAAGAATATCTTGTCTCTTTAATCTGTTTAGGCTACTATCAACAGCTTTCAAAGTTCAGAAAACTGATTATAAATAGGTTTTTTGTGTTTTTATCTTTTGTTTTAATATAGAAACAAACTCTCCTGTTCTTTACTAACGTGGATCTGAGGCAGCAACCCTTTCCAGTCATGGTAGTGAAGTTCCTGCTGATATTTGCATACTAATTTATCACTGCCAGCTCTTTTTATGAACCTGTGTGTTATTACACTGCGGTGGATGGTGGCAGTTAAAAAGTAGGGAAGGTGTCAGCACTAGGATGAAGAGAGAAAAATAATGACCTCTTTAAATTTGAATTACGCTCTGATGCAACATTGGCACAGCTTCCTGTTTATTTTTACACAAGGTCATGTTGCTGTTATTTAATTTACAGCACTCCTGGTAATGGTGAGAATATAAGCTATGGTTCAGAGCGTTTAAAAAATACACAATTGTTCCTTACGGTCTCTGTTAGACGTAAAGAAAAAAAAACGACAAGATTGTCAAATAAATCCAGATTAATTAATGAGATTTCTCCTGATTTCACTTAACGAAGCAGCAGTTTCCAGGACTTTTTTTCCTTTTTTACAGCTGCAGCTAGTTTTTGTCTTGATCTGATGACTTAGTTTAATTCTGTCTGTGGCTCGTTCTCACCTCTGCAGCTCTCTCCTGTCTTCACCTGTGTGACAGCACTGCTAATTGCATCAGAGCATGTAAACGCATGAATGTAGCTGACACTTGTAACAGCAGGCCAATAGGTGAGACACACACACACACACACACATCCTAATTATACTTTAAAGTGTAAAAGCTTTGCACATCATAAAGGAGTTCTGAAGTGTTTACCAGACTGTTTTCTTTGGTTTTAAACAAAATTAAAGAATTTTAATTGACTTTCATCGTGCAACTTTATGTTTTGTGACACTGATTGAAAAATGTGCAACTTTTAGTAAAATTTTAGATTATTGTCTAATACTGGCAACTTAGTGAAGCCAGAAAATTCTCTTGATTTTTATGCCATGCACTGTGTCCTGCAGCTTTGATTTTATGTTTGGATGGTTCAGTTGTGTTTTGTTTTGTGTGATTATTTGATTAAAATACTAATTCTGTGAGATATTTTGTTGCATGAATGCTAAAACACAGAATATAATCATTCCTAACTTAAACAATGAGTATTTTTACATATATTGTTTCCCCTTTTTAAATGTTTGCATATTTTTCTAATTTATTTGAGGGTTTTGTATTTTTTCTGTGATTCCAAAAATATTTTAAGTTAAGATGATCGGAAATCAGTTTACAAGCAAGAGTTATTGATCATTTTTTACTTTTGAATTGAACTTTATTTATGAATAAATACAAAACCAACAAAATATTCATTAGTTATGATCATGTCTGATTTTTAGAGCAGGTCCAGATTCAAAGCCAGTTGTATAAACAAGAACTTTCATAAAACCAGACAATTAAAGATAGTTAAACATCTCTTACTGTCACCGTTGGGTTTTAGCCACCAGCTCTTTTTGATATTTATGCATAAAACCACCAGCAGGAACCAAGACTGTACCCCATAAAAGTTGTTTCATGCAAAAAAAAAGTTTACAGTAAAAAAATTGACATTTTACATTTTTTGTACAACAGCAATGCTAATTAGGGAAACCAGCAAACTGGGTCAAATCTTCTTGATATAAACTCCACATCCTGAGCAAGGACAGGGCAACGGGGTCTTTGCTGAGAATATTATATTAATATAATATAGAACAGATCTGGGGGGTTGGTGACTAAAGAGCAAAATAGGAGTTGGTTACAAAGGAGGAGTTGGAGTTCTCCACGTCTTTTCACACAAAACCTAAAAGAGTGTTTGCCGCCTGTTGAAAATGAGTGCTTTCTTGGCATCAAAATGTAAAATTCATGGACATCATAGGTTAAATCCATGTCACATAACAAATGAGATCAGAAAATCACTCTTATCCCTCCATAGACTCCCATTCATTTTTGTCATTAGGGAACCCATGGTCCGGAAGATGGGTGGGACTTAGCCACACCATTATTGACTACGACAATTCAGTTTTCACATTTAAACATCTAAAGTAATGTGTAGTATATATTTCTGCAACACACTGTTGTGACACTTTCAGCACATATTTCCAATCTTCCCACGTTCAGCTCAACAGTGACAGTCGGGTAAGAAATAGATTGAAAGTCTGTGTGTGTACGTTAGGATTAGTGTGTCAGCATGCACACGTAAGAGTGTGTGTGTGTGTGTGTGTGTGTGTGTGTGTGTGTGTGTGTGTGTGTGTGTGTGTGTGTGTGTGTGTGCATTTATGGTTTGCGAGCCCAATTTGTCAGGTTACACACCCGCATTATGAGACCATTTGGTTTATGAGACCATTTTTGGTGGTCTCGTAATTCATGACTTTTAAAGTGCTGCAAATTTTTATAAAAGTAAAATCTAAATGTTGTTAGCTGATTAATACTGACTTTGTAACTGCTATTATCATTTTATTTAGTTATTTCAGCAACTTAAACTTTCTTTTGGTTTTCATGGCCAATTTAAAATTGGTTTCGTAAACCACGTCGCGTGTGTGGTATGCAGACCTCCAGGGTCTCATAACGCCCTTAGAATGTCACAGATGATTGTGTGTATTTTTTGATAGTTTTTATTTTATTTTTGAAGTGAGGCTTTTCTTCCATGGGTAAAATAGAACATGTTGACATACTTTTTGTGTTCACCAGATGCAAAGAATTCGTGCGTGTGGGATACAAACCACCATGTTGTCATGGTCTCATAAACCATTCAAAATGTCATAGTGGCATGTATGTATGTTCTGATAGGTTTTTCTTATTTTTTAAGTGAGCATTATCTTCCATGGGTAAAATAAAACATTTTGACATAGTTTTTGTGTTCAACAGATTACCTGTTTATGAGGAAATGTGTGTCCCCATAAACCACCACCAAGTCATAGTGGTTTCATAAACCATAAATGCACACATGTGTGTGTGTGTGTGTGTGTTTGTGCGTGTGTGCGTATGTGTGTGTGTGTGTGTGTGCGTGTTTGTGTATGTGCGTGTGTGTGTGTTTGTGTGTGCGTGCGCGTGCGTACGTACGTGTGCGTGTGTGTGTGTGTGCACATGCGTGCCTGTGTATATGTGGTATGTGTATGTGCGTGCATACATGTGTGTGTGTGTGCGTACGTGGGTGTGTGTGTGCATGTATGTGCGTGTGTGCGTACGTGTGTGTGTGTGTGCGTGCATGCATGCATGCATGCGTGTATGCTGGTCAATGTGTGTGTGCGAATGTGTGTGTGTGTGCGGGTGTGTGTACATGTGTGCGTGCGTACGTGTGTGTGTGCGTGTGTGTGCATGTGTATATGTGGTGTGTGTGTGTGTGCATACGTGTGTGTGTGCGTGCATGTATGCTTGTAAGTGTGTGTGCGAATGTGTGTGTGTGTGTGTGTGTGCCTGCATACGTGTGTGTTTACGTGTGTGTGCGTGCATGTATGCATGCATGTGTGCATGTGAGTGTGTGTGCGCGCAAATGTCCGTGTGTGTGTGTGTGTGTGTGTGTGTGTGTGTGTGTGTGTGTGTGTGTTGTAATGATGTAGTGATGTCATGCTCTTGCGTTTTCACATGAGAACTTGATAGCACTGAACAATCCAAGTCGAGCAATTTTTGGCTCAAGCACACTCGACATAACAGAGAGATAATTGTAGGCTTTGTGTCTGCAAACCCTCCAGAGAGCCGGAGGTTCAAACCCTCTTGGGTTTCAGACACTTTGATGATGCGTTAATGCCTGCAAAAACATTTACCGCCTCAGAGATCACAGCTGGAATGATGGAAATGCAACGCAGTTCAAGTTAACTGTCCCTGGTTTTAGGACTTTAGATTTTGGGACGGAATGGTCTGAAGTGTTGTCGCGGTGTTGAATCTGTCAGATTTTTTGCTTTCATTTTAAACCTACAGAATCTTTATTAGATTTATCAGATTATGTTTGATCAAGTAAAGAAAACTTGCTTTATTTGGACCTTTAATTCTACAGCGACCCCTCTGACAGCCATGTTTAGTGTTAACTTGAGTCTTTGCTGATGTTCTGATGATAATTCAAACAATTGTATTAATGCTGGCAGATCAGGGTTGAAACATTTAACTTGTGTTTGGTAATTAAATCACCACTGTGACCACAATTAAATGAAACTGTGTACAGGTGTAAATGTAGATGTTCTTCAGGATTGGTGAACGTTTGTGTAAGCTGCTGGTTTGGTGCATCTGAAGACTAAATCTAACCCTAACCTATATGAATTTCTCCTGACTTGATGTTTATTCTTTCATACTGAGTGAATATTATAAAATAATAATGTCATAATTATCACATTTAAAATATTCTGACTAATAAATGAACACACACCTTCTATATTTTTGTTTAATTGCATTAAAATAGAATATTAGGCTGTTTGATAACTGTGTGAGCTCAAATCCGTCCTTTCTGCTGATGCATTCTGACCTCTTCATTATTCCAGCCTCGGAGAAAGGAAAACACCATGTCCCGGTTTTTTACAAGAAGGAAGAGGCCGATTGCCTCGAAGCAAGGCAGGAATACCTTTGAGATCGTAAAGGTCTTTGAAAGGCGTGAGAATGAGAGAAGTGTGATTTTTTTAAAGGCACGTCTAAAACTTAACAGTTATCTTTATAAAATTTGACACCTGGAGTTAGCGACAGGTCTTGGCAGGTAGCTTTTACTTCAGGGCATTCTGTGCATCACAAAGTTACAGGAAAAAAATACACAATTAAAAACACACAGATAAACAAAAAACTATAGTAAAATAGTTAGAAATCTATTCTTTTGTCAGATGTTTTTGTTTTGTTTGTGGAAACGTTGCATCAGATCAAAGAAAATAGATGGAAACCTCTAAATCATCCATGTATCTGGTGGCTTTAAAAGCATCCGTTTTATTCTAATTTAGTTAGTATTTTTTTAACTGAAGTGATGTTAATCAGACGAATCCCAGAGTTCAGCTTTGTTCTTTCATCACACTGACATGTTAACGAGCTCAGATCCTCTCATTAATCACCTCCAACCATTTCACTCGTTTAATTTATGATGACGACGCTCCGCTGATGATGCAGTGAATATACTCCCTGTTTCATTAGATGCCTTCATACTGGATACGTCCAACTCATGGATAACATCAGAATTTTTATTATTATGATGATGATGATGATGATAATAGTGATGATGATGATGATAATATTAATAGTGATGATGATGATGAAATAATATTAATAGTGATGATGATAATAATAATAATAATAGTAATAATAATAATAATAATAATAATAATAATAATAATAATAGTGATGATAATAATAATAAAAAATAATTATAATAACAATAATAATAATAATAGTGATAATAATAATAATAACAATAATAGTGATATAATAATAATAATAATAATAATAATAATAATAATAATAATAATAATAATAATAATAATAATAATAATAATAATATTAATAATAATAATAATAATAATAATACATCTGTCATCAACATTTAAAGCTGCAGTAGAATTAATTGCTGTTTTAACAGTAATTGTATGTTTATGAATCATTTAACTGGTTCATGTTTCTATATTAACTTTTAGAACGTTTTAAGAAATCATCATCAACACAAATCCAGCTTAGATGAGTGTAAAATGTTTCCTCTTGGTCCAAAAGGAAACGTGTGTAGTCTGAGTTCATCTTGATTGAATCTTAAATATTGACTCTATAAACTGTGATTAAGATGCTGAAGAGGCAGGAAAACACTGTTGAAAACATTTTATGTGCCTGACATGATTCTGGTTTCCATAATAATAATAATAATAATAATAATATTAACAATTTTTTCTTGATGTTTTTCATTGACTTGGTTTATACTGTCTTGCTTTCACAACATCAGATTTTTTTTCATGCTATTTGGCAGGTTGATAATTTTAAAAAAGATTTTTTTCCCCCCAAACAACAAACAATGAAAATGGGAGTTTCTTTTTTTTTGCAAAAGCTGTAAACGTTTATTAATTAGCTACATTTTATTACTGATATATAACTGTTATGTTATCATGTTGTCAACTTTTAAAGTTTTAAACATTTCTCATTTATTTTTGGCTCAGAACATCTCACAAAACTCACTTTTCTTTACATTTTGTATCTTTTATTATCTTATTGAGAATTTTACAACTATCAGATTCACATAAGTAATGTTTGTTTTAAAGGCACACTTATCAGTTTTGGCTTGTTTTTAGCACCCCCTAGTGTCTGTTTAGTAGAAGCAAAAGTGAAACTTATCTCCTCGCTGCACGTTCGTCTTTTTAACACCTTAATCTAACAGATGAAATGTCTCCTCAGCCTTCATTAGTGTCTACAGGAGCGGTTCATCACTAAATTAAACAAATCAGCTGTGTTCATGATCTAAAACATGCAGGAAACATGCTGGAAGCAGACTGCAGCACCAGGCATGTCGGCTCTATTTTTCTAAATCCAACAGGGACCGGACCGCCACTCTGAAGTTGCAAATGTGGTATTCTGGCCACAGAGGGCGGTGGGGGTCTGAGTGGTATTTCATTAACCCTGTAAAGGGTCATTTTAGTACAAACTGGCTCAAGAAAATTATTTTAAAATAGGAAAATTTTGCGTATGACTTTAACTAAACTGTTTGTTTTGCTGCTTTATGAATATTAAGAAGAGCAACAATAACTATACAGAAAACACTGTTGCTTTCCATAAAAGTGAAGTTTTAGTGAAGGAGATTTTATTTGTGCAGCAGCAGATGTGTGTGTGTGTGTGTGTGTGTGTGTGTGTGTGTGTGTGTGTGTGTGTGTGTGTGTGTGTGTGTGTGTGTGTGTGTGTGTGTGTGTGTGTGTGTGTGTGTGTGTGTGTGTGTGTGTGTGATCTTTATTAACATCTCAATGTAAATGATGTGCTATTATTATTTATTCCAGCAGACAGATCATGTCGTGTCTGGTGTTATCTGCACATGAGGGAGTTCAGGCTGCTGGCTCTGATTTATGACTCTGGGGTCTAACTCTGTATATTTACAGTTTCATGACCTGAAAACGACCCCCGGAGAGCCGAGCCAGTAGGAGAGAGCGGGGCAGGGAGGGTCAGGGACTGCAACTCACCGAAAACAAAATAAAACACATTTTCCATTTAATGTGAAAGAAAAGGTTCTGCTTCTTTTTGATTTTTATGAGACTTGCATCAGAAATGTATTTTCAAATATGTAAATTCTGTGACTTTCCATCCCATCAATTTGTTCCTCTGTCTAAATAACAGAAATACATCAAGTGATGTAAATCTGGATGTTTTCTAAGTTCTGATGTAGCAGAGACCACATTTGGACAGACAAGGACTGCAGCCTAAAGTTTGACAGCAGCGTGGATTCACACCTCAGCTTCAAATGATCACAAACTTGTTCCTGAGGAGCAAACGGTGTTTGGCAGCAACGAGAGGCTGGACCAAAACCTACGGAGGAATCCTTTACCTTAGCATCTGGCTGCTAAAACGGCTGAGGAGCTGTGTGTGTGTGCGTGTGTGCGTGCGTGCATGTGTGTGTGTCTAGCCCGTGGTTGTGAAACTCCAGGACTGTAGTCTTGATTTTATTCCTGTAATTTCTCACCCTGAACCCTTTTCTTTCCGTCCCTGTTTCGTTTCAAAGCGCAGCTCTTCCTCTGCGTGCTCGTTAGGTTTCACTTCTAGATTGTGAGATTATTGCTGTTGAGGGACATTTTCAGGTGAAGTTTTCTTTGATCAGATGAGTTTTAAAGCTTTATTTAGCCTCCTGAAACAAACGTGATGCTAACCAGGAGCTTGGGTGCAAATGTGGAGGAAGAATGTAGCAGAAAGTAAAATGAGTAATTGCAAAACCAAAGTGTGGCTGTAAAAAGGGAAGAAATTTTTCTGCAGCAGAGGATAAAAGCATTCATAATTTTATTATGAACATTTCATCTTTTAGAGGCCTCTATTCAGTTTGGTTTTAGAAGTTACTTCTGTTAGAAATCAGTGAAGCACGTTGGACGACAAAATGTCAGAAATCCTCAAATAATGGAAACGTGTCTAAAAACAAAACTGAGCCCATCAGATGTGGGTTTTTACATGAAACCAAAATGAAAGTTGTGATGAAGAACGATGAAGAGCAAAAACCCAGGTAAGAAAACTGGAGTTATAAGGGAGTCATGGGCTCAGGGGAAAACAATAGAGTCAAATCTGTGCAGGGTGACTACTGGATTAGAGACAGGTGAGCTGAAGGAGACAGGTGTGTCAGGCTGAACCTCAATCATAGATTAAAAATGAGTCAGAATCCACTTCAATCCAAACCTTTATGAGGAAAACAATAAACAAATGTCATAGTATGACCCTGAGCTCTCAGTGCGTTTACATGGGCAGTTTCAACATCTAAGTCGATCCAGGTCGATCTTATGATAATAAGCTGCGAGTCTTTAGCCTCGTTTACATGCGCTTTAGAAAACCGACCTCTCAAATGAAGTTCGTTCCACTCCGTTGCAGTAGGGGGCGACATGCGCCCGTTCATGCTGGCATTTTTCCAGTTAGCTTGTAGCAACTCATATGGTAAATAAAAAACATGCAGGAGTGAAGCAGACGGAATTGAAACAGGATATGCACAATGGCTGAAGGAATGGACAACAACAACGCTGCAGCACAGCTTATTGGTACGCTCTGTACTGTTTGATGTTGTAACGCGTGTTACGTTGTGGCGGTGATATTATCAGACGAGCGCTACTGCGGCCGCCTCACTTCCAGAACGCGAGCGTCTACTTGGTTCAGCTCGGCTGACCCGTTTACATGCAGAATGAATTCAGATACCTAACTCATTATCTGGGTGCTTCAGCCCGATTAGAAGAAGTTCACTTTCAGCCATACTAACGCGTTTACATGCATTTAAAAAAACAACATGAGTCTTTTTAGGGCAATACTTCGGTTATCTGAGTCTGACTGTAGTGGGTTTATTTTATCAACAGCTGTAGGAGTTCAGTCCTGAAAGGACATCATTACTTCTTTATGTCCTCCTGCATAAGAGTCGCATAACGTCCGTGAAACGTAGTACATGGCAGTCAGCTGCTGTTATAGTAGATGTTTCCATCGGCCGTGAAGCGTTACGTTTAGGAAGTGTCTCAGAAGCGTAGGGACGCGTTAGCTTTTGCTTCTATTATATTTTCTACACGGTATGCTTCCAGAACGCGCCAACCTCCGTTCAGATCAGGTCAGACAGGAAGTCAAACACTGCAGCAGTGTAAAACATCTGGAAACTTTCAAAACAAAATTACTAGTAAAAACTGTACGTCATTACCAGTGAAACCTCCGTAGCCGAGGTAAACGGAACAGAAAATAAACCTCAGACATTTTCGGATACATGCAGTCGTGTTTCTCCTTGCCTGTTATCACGTTAAATGCAGAAATCACGCGTGGTTTTGCAAATCTCCCGTGATTTCATGACCTTGCGGGACCAGCTGCGTGGAACGCTTTTGCTGCCGTTTTGCGTCTGAAACGCTCCCGGTGGGAATGGAGCTCACGGGTAAAACACGTCTTTTACGTTACGTGCTGCTTTTGCATCTCGTGGAACGGCAGAGTTGGTGCGTATTAATGAAATCATTTGTCCTCATTTGTTGTAAGCAAATAAAAAATCTTCACACTTCCATTTTCAAGACCTTTTCTTTTTATTTTAGGACCACCTCTTTAACTTTTCTATAAACCCTACCTCTGAGTTAGAAGCCATCTGATTGGTCGGTCCGACAGGAGCAAACTCTAGGTCGCTGTGTTTTATGAGCCATTAAAGTTTTATTCATCCCTGCACAGAGGCAGCCTTCAGCCACGGGGTCACCGTGCTTTAAATAAACTCCCATCATCCCCCCCCCCTCCTCCCCAATATCGCTCTTCTCACCAGCCCCTCCCCCCGCTGAAACCCTTCCACCCACAGACTTAATGGACTGTTTATTGTTTGATGTTCAAGTCCAACTTCATCACTTTTTCCCTCTCTGGCTCTCTCTCTGCTCTTCGGCCTCCACTTGTGTTTAGTGGTGTGGAGGTTTGACTGATGTGGTTCGTCTGCATTTTTCTGCTCTATGTGATTCAGAGCGTGCTTGAGCGCTGCAGACGGGCACAGCCACTATAAATTTCTTTGGTGCATCATGTTTTTGTCTTCAGTAACTCGTCCCTGGGCTGCTCTTTGTTTATGGGCATTCACTTTTAAAGGAAACCGTGTTTTTTATCCACAAACGGGTGAAAACACATTCCTGAGCCCCGGCGTGGCACTGGTCCACTTTACTCCAAACACGAACCACTAACGATGCTCGCAGAATCAGTTCTGCAGCAGATAGATATGAAGAAAAAACAAAATTAGTGACGTGTTTAAGTCAGAAAAGTTTATTTTAATGCAGCTGAAGTCTGAGAGCATGTTTTAGCAACATTAGCTCATAGAAACATGATGTAATTAAACGCTTTCACATGGATTTATTAGCTGTCATGGTGCCTATAGAGAAGAAGATGTTTGGATATTAAGTCACCGTTCAGGTCGGCCAACAATTACTTAGATTTGGACTTTTTTGAGCCAATTACTTGTTAAAATATTCAAATGATCACATATAAATGACTTGTTATTAACTGTTTTAGCGTTTTTTTTTAATTATTAATGTATTTATTTATTTGATTTGTGATTATTATATTTGCGATTATTTTAGTTTTGTTAGCTGAATACATTTGTTTTTGCATAAACTTAAGAGAAAATGGAAAGTTTGGTCATAATTGTGCTAAAAATACAAATTTTTGCAAATTTAAAAGCAATAAAAACCTGAAAAATGTTGGAAATCTGGTTATATTTTTAGCATTTCTTCTATTGGAGAGCTAAACTTTGAATTAATATTAACCTAGAGTCAGACCGATGTATTAGGCTTATATTTACCTTTTTATTTTAATATATCAGCATCAGCAGATATACTTCTTTAGTAGAGCTGATTTAAAGTCAGGCACATCCACGGGCAGCCTGCTGCTGCTGCCAAATTTTATTTAAATGTATATTTATGTTTCTGGAAAACATCGGCTTAATAAATGCTTTAAAACATTATTTCTAGATTCATTTTTTTTTTACTTTTTTAAATTTATGACTTGGTCAGTTTACAGATTAGTTTGATTAACTTTGATTAAATGTTTGATTTTAATATTGAGCACAGAAATAACTCAGAGACACTGATTAGGTTCAGAAATGTGTGTCTGATGTCATTAGTGATGTTTTAGAATGCAAGTAAGGTGGAAAACATCTAGATATCGACCGTGAAAATCGGCCCAACAAACCAGCATCAGTATCGGCAACAGAAGAGCCCGTATCGGTGGATCTGTACGGCTAACTGTGAACCTGCCATGCTGCTTTTCTTCTGTTTACCTCTCAGTCACAGGAGTAAAAGTCAGAATCATAACTTTCCACAGTCACATAAATCTGCCCTCAGACTTTCATAAACAGAGTTTTGTCCTCTGATAAGAGCTTCTCCATCAGGGGGACTTGCTGTAGCTCGCCCCTTCCCTCTCTTCCTCTCTCCTGCAGCCGTTGGCCGAGGGGGACGGAGTCATGGAGGAGTTATTTGTGGGCGGGGTGGCTGCAGGAGAGTTTGTAGAGTTCTCTTACAAGTTGTGTTACAGCTGACCCTGTCCTCAACTTTGACCCCTGACCCCTGCAGAGATCTGTCATGAGAGGGAGCTGCTTAACACAAAATGGAGCCTGGTTCAAGAGTCAGAAAGAGAGAGAGAGAGAAAGCCAGCCAGGCTGAGGCTGAGAGGGCTTTACCGCTCACAGAGGACTCATTTATCCTCTCCATCGCCTCTCTGGGATTTTTGCCTCTCCTCTCCTTTGCTTTCTCTTTTGTTTTCACTGCAGGATCTCTGTTGCTCTTTTCTTCCTATGCATCCCTTCTCCTTCCTCCTGTTTGTCCTCCCCTCCCCTCATCTTCTCACCGTGTTCTGGTTGACTTTTGGAACAACAGCATGCCGTCACCACCACAGGCACGGACTCATGGCGGCAGGAACCAGCAGGATCCTGGGAGGGATTTTGGAGGGACGAGCCTTTAATGAGTGCGAGGCCTCATCAGCTGGGGAGAAATGTATGCTAATGATATGCACACACCAAAAGGAGCCTGGGTAGGCGAGGCAGGCGCTGGCCGAGCTCCCGCTGGGCTCTGAGGAGGATGAGCGGCTCAGGTCAGAAGAATGGCAACAAAAACACCTCCTCCTCCTCCTTTTTGTTTCTTCTTTCTTCTGCATTGCCCTGCGTCCGAGAGGGCAGAGACAAAAGCAAAGTGGTTAACGCGGATCTGAGACCAAGCTTTAAAAGTCACTTTTAAATAAAATAGCTGAAGATGCTTTTATGGCTTCAGGAATTATTATATGTTTAAGTTCAATTTGGCTTTAATTTGAGCTTAAACTTGTGCTTAATATTAGTGCTATTTTATATTTCACTTGTAATAATTAGTGTGCCAGTCTGTACCTATAATAACCCTATTTAAGGATATAATAAAATACATTTACATCAATTTAGAAATGGCTTCAAATGGAACAATAATGTAAATATTTTGTGCAACAAAAACATTATTTTGTTATTTACATGATTATTTTATATCAGATATATTTATTTTAAATTTATGTCAAATGCTGTTTTTCTTTAATCTTTTTGTTTGTTTAAAAAAATCCAATTAACCAGTTTTTTAATTAATATTTTAGTTAATAAAAACTATTAAAAACTATTTTATTAAGAAAAAACTTTTTTTAAATCAGAATTTATCAAAGCTAAAAAAAACCCAGTTTAAATCATTTTTGTTTGTCTTAATTTGAAAACAGAAACGGGTTATTTGACTTGAAACCGGAAATGAAAACTGAACTTGTTTATTAGCTCATCCGTTTTATTCTCGTCCGCTCGCCTCGGAGCGTGGCTCCTGCAGGAGCTCCGTTAGTGGCCTGTCTCTGTCGGCCGCTGAAAAAATAACAAAAGGACTTTTAAAAAATCACACGCAGAGAAAAAATAAATAAAAGGCGCAGCGCGGGGATGCTGATGGCGCAGATCGTTAAATACAAAAGAAAACCGTTTTTTTTCTCCGTCGCCTTCGGGTTGGAAAAAAGCAGAAACGGGAGCAGAGGAGGAGAAAAGGAGAGTGGCACCTGATGATGTCGACTCTGACACGTGTTAATTGCTGCTCAGCTCTCCTCATCAGGGAGGCGCAAATTATTTTAGCGCTCCGGGCCACAGTGCGCCTTGTTTGCGCGCTGGCCCCAGCTCCAAATATAAACCAAACAAACGCTTTCATGAACATTAGCAACAGAGTTTTACTTATTCAGACGGAAAACTAAAATATCAAAAATATATTCATTTTTTTATTTTCCCTGGAAAAAAGATAATAATGAAAAAATTAAAAATATCCAAAAAAAAAAAGAGTGTTAAGCAAATTTTTTTCATAAATAAAATTCAGAGCACAAATGCATTTTGATTTAGTTTTTTTTAATTGAAAAATTTCAGCTTTTTCTTTTTAAAATTAAAACAGTAATAAATGCAAAAAATTATCCACAAAAAATAATATTTTCAAAGAAAATCTTTGCTTTTTTAATCAATCTGACTGAATTTAAATATGTTGCCCCAAATGAACAAAATAAACAGAATTGTTTATTTTAAGGGTTTATTTCGGTTATTTTCTCACATCAGCCTCCTGGTCTGTGGGATTACATGGGACCTGTTGGATTAGACGGCCTCTGCACGGTGGATTATAAAGTCTTTGCTATTGTCCAGCCTCTGGCTTGGCCACTTGTTTATGACACCAGCGATGCCGGTAATTGTTATTGTTGAGATTACCTGTCAAGAGGACCAGGACGGGGGGCTCGGAGAAGGCGTCGCTCCCTTGACGAGGGGTGACAGGGGTGACTGGAAGGAGGACAGGGTGGTGGGGGTGAGTGGAGAGATAGGGGAATGGTGGCAGGAGGAGAGGCTGATGACTTCTCCGCTGATAATCAGCCACCGCAGCCTCTGGGATAATTCAGCTGTCAATGCCACCTAGCAGGGCCCAGCATCAGGCAGCCGACCCCAGCTGGTGCCTTTCACTCAGGCGGAGGGAGGGGTGGAGGGATGCAGGAGCAGAAGATGGAGTGAGGACAGCGTCTTCATCTCATGTCAGAGTTTAAATGCTTCAAATGAAAGCCGTCATGAAACATTTCATAGATGAGAAGAAAATAATCCTTCAAATGACGCCTCAGATCCTTGCAATCTTCATGATCTGCTACAAGTTTGAGCTTCATTTACTTCACTGGAATAAACAAAAACAGTAGTGATGATACTCAGGTTCTCATGTGGATAATAATAGTTTTTATAATTATATTAGTTCAGTTCTTAAGATGAAGAGTTCTGACTGAGAAACTGCTGTTTCTAAGATGATGCTGATGATAATGAGACATCAGAACCACACACACACACACACACACACACTGCAAAATCTGAACAAACACTTTCCCATAAGGGTTGAAATGCATTCTGGGATGTGGAGCCAAAAATGAAGCAAGTGTGTACATCACTGACTTTTGGGCAGATGACTCACAAACAGCTCAGAGAGAGGAGTTCAGAGAATGTTGTCAACCAGCTTAGCCTCTAAAACATTTTCCTCTACTTACTTCTTGTAGCCCCGCCCCCTGGCTGCCTGACCAATTAGCTGATTGAGGTGAGTCAACATGTGTGAAAAGAAACCAAATCACATAAAGAAAGCTTCAGATTAGCAAAATCTGAATGGATTTGGACCAAAAGAACCAAACGTGAAAACACCTTAATGTTTCATGGATGCATGTTTACAACTCCCAAGTATCCTTGTAGCCTTTTAGATCCTTTCATTAACATTTAATATTTTGTTTTAGCAGTCCCATTATCTTCCTGACCACGTCTGCATCACAGAGAGGCCAGCAGCCGCTAACACGGCCGGCAAATCACTTCTGGAACGGTTTCAGAGCAGTTATCAGTGTCAGCCCTGCAAGGCTGTCTTTATCAATACTCCTGTCTGACGGAGGAGGGGCTGGAGGGCTGTGTGTGTGTGTGTGGGGGGGGGGGGTCCTATAGCTGTCATTTTACAGGTTAGGAGCAAAGAGCTGCTGAAAACCGGTGGAAAGCTTGGATGAGCTGTTGAGTTTTCCACCGTGGCAGCATGAGGGTTAGAGCATCGCTGCTATTCCAGAGGGATGATGCCACAAAGGAAATAGAGAAACAAAACTGTACTCTAAGGTTTTTTCATGTGTAGAGATGGGAAATTATAGTTTTTCTTATTTTTTTGCATTTTTTGTAAAGCTTAATTTCATTTTAGGCTGTTTTGATCATTTTGGCTCATAATACCCAGTTTCTTGTACTGTTCTGGTTGTGAAACATCATGAATGTTTATTTTTCATAATTTTGGAGGATTTTATCTCCTCATGAAGTAGTCAGTATTTACTCTGTGGCTGTAATTTCTTCTATCTAGTGTGACGAGTGTGGGTTGTACTTGTGTGAACGATTTACATTTAGTCTCCAACCTGATAAGTTTTCATTAAAATCACACCAGATCTGCATGTTTTAGCTCTTCACATCACCAGTCTTGGTTCCAAAGAGTCAAGGTACTGAACTGTTGCTGTATCTGTCAAGAATCAACGATTAAACATGAAAAAGCTTTTGCAGAAACCTCCTGTGATGAAGGAGAAATGTGCTCTGCCTTTGTTTGTTTTTTGTAAATGTGTTAAATTAATTTTCATCTCATCTGAATGTCTTTGCTTTTACTGCTTATCTGTCTTATTGTCACAAGCCATGAATCAAAAAGCAATTACTTCATATCTAACTTTGCATCTTCTCACTTTTATTGCTGCAGTTTAATCCTTCATCTGGTTGACAACATGGAACATCATCATCACGATCGCCATCGCCGTAACAACTTTACCAAGAAAATTATATTAACACAGCCCCCCCCCCCCCCCAGCTTTGATATTAAAATAAAGCACAATCTCATTTCTAGTGCGGATGATGGCATCAGGCACAAATGCATTTATCAGCAGACAGCACAGAAGTCAGGTTATAAACAATACCATTCATTATCCGGCCCAGATGCAGCGATTGTTGATTAAAGGGCTTTGAATATAACACACACACACACACGCACACACACACACACACACACACACACAGATGGGTGGACATTAGGAAAAGAGGAGAGGCCATCTGAATAGGCTGGAGGGACATTAACGGCAACAATGATTGATATTTGCCGCGCAGGCTTTTTAATGGTATTGTTATTCCTCAGAGTTATACCCCGTCCTCCCCACATCTCGTCTCACAGATAAATGGAGGTGTAATAATGAATAGAAATTATCCTGATTATTTTGGTGGAGGTGCAGGAGAGCAAGTGAGGTGTGAATCATAATCCAGCTCCAAGCTTAAAGCTTAGTCAACAAGATCTTCAGGATTCACTTTAATGTTTTTATATAAGTGCTTCTATAAGGGGGGAAATTAATAATATTCATGCTTTTTCCAAAACTGCATTGATAATAAAATGCAAAGCTTAATTTGTGAGGATGTTATGTTTTTTTAGTGCAATAATAAATTCTGTTGTAAAGGTTTTGTCTTAATCGTCACGCTAGGAAGAAATCTCACAAACCTGCTAAACAACATTTTTCTCATGTGTAAAATACATATTTCCCAATTTATTTTAACACGTTTGACACAACTCAATGGAGAGAGCATCATCCCATTATTTTTTAAGATATGATGCAAAAAACATCTGGATTAGCTCCCTGCCTTTTGACTAAAATAACATTAATAAGACAAATATGTGCAATAAGTGTAGTTTTCCATCCTTCCCTCTAAAGTACCACGATAAAGTTTAGACCTTCTCCACCTTTTTTTATTGTCTAAATGGGCTGCTTGTTTCATTTAGCTGTGAAAATGAGACGTAAATAAAGTTAAAGTTCTTTATTTAAATGTGTTATAACCTTGTTCTCTTTGTTTCTGCTTGAGTCTGATAAAAAGCGAATTAGATTTTATCATAATGCTAATGAAATCTACAAGTTCATTAAAACTGTCTCTACTATATATTTGTCTAATTCATTCTTTTGTTAAGAAATACACCGCCGCACTTCCGGTCCTCCACTCATTCCACACTCACGTATTTATCAACAGAACACCACTGGTGTGAGAGGTTCTCCGCTCAATAACATCAGAGGAGAAACAGCCGGCTGCTACCACTTCAACTTTAGGACAAACTACCAGAGTCCCAAACACCATTTGAAGTCATGGACAACAAAAGACGTTTGGACCTAGAAAACGGAGACTGGTGTTTAGAGCTATCTCGTTTTATCTGGCATTGCGGGTTTTTCTGCGGGAAGATGCTCGAGGGGAGGGGTGAGTTTTCCGTGATCGTGTTTGCGTTCAAAAGCTAGCTTGTCCTGTAGATTCTCCATAACAGCTTTAATATTTTTACATGACCTACATTTGATCTCCAAATAAGCATTTTCAAGCTACAAAATTACATTTAATTTCTCCTAAAAGTAACGTTTTCTAAACATCTATTTCTAAATGTCAAATAAAGATTTATCCATTTAGAATTAAATAAAAACACTGATGCAGGAACAGGACTCAGACTCAGGTCTCCTTATTTTAATCTCTCAAAACATTAAACCGATCTCTCTAGAATATTTACTTTACTAATAAACACCATAAAAAAGCTTCTGTGTTCTGCTTTACTGTAAAAAACAACCTTGTCATATTAATTACTTCTGTTCTCCTCAGAGCCCTCTGAGTGTTGATGGTGTGAACAGCTGAAGTGGACATGGCCAAAAACACGTTGATTTGATGTGAGAGGCCAGATTGTCCAAAGCAGTTGTGTTTATGACACTCTCCTCTGGCACCTGCTGCAGCGCCGTCCGCCTGCCAGCATCACACACGCGCTCGCAGCCTCCTCAGCTCTCCTCTCCGTTTAGCCTCTCTCCACCCAAATGATGGTCATTATCACTTCTCAATTACATTCACAGGCCTCAGCTGCTGTTGCTCTGCTGCATCGTGAAACCCCAAAAATATGCATTCAGCCACTGCAAATGTTTTAAATAAAAGGCTGTAAAAACTGGATGACAAGGCGTTTATTATGTAGTTTTGCTCTCTTGTGCACCACCATACCTCAGGTTTTTACAGTTAATGAATAAGTCAATATTTTATCATTTTTATGCACATTAAACCCATAAATGTGCTTAATTATTTAGAGATTTATTGAACCAGAAAAGAATCCATCCTTTAAAGCACAATCCAAAACATAAAATACATAACTGCTTTTCCATTCTTCTCCTCACTGGCACCATTATCTGGTGGTCAGTGTTCCTCCTTGTTCTCGCCTCTTCATCCGTACCAACATGTTGTGCATCATCCACTCCCTTCCTCTCCTGCAGTGAAATGTTGTGATGCCTTCCTCCAACATCCTCCCCTCTCCACTCACCACCCTTCTGCACCCTCTCAGTAATCAGGGCCAGATGGAGGCAGAGATGGAGTGATGCAGGGAGGGAGGATTGGGTTTGGTCCTAGCAGTGTCTTAGAACGTGGGGAGCTGTCAGCCCTGCAGGGAGAGAAGAATTCTCCAGCAATAAAACTGGGATTTATCACCACTCCGCCCGAGAGAAGGGAGACGTAGGGTGAGGGTATGAGGCAGAGAAACGGACAACAGAATCGAGAAAGTGGGATAATAAAGGATGATGTGGGAGAAAAGAACAGAGTAGTTTACAAAGGAAGACTTGCAGAATTGTAACGCGAGAGGAAATACAAGTCTTCCCCTAAAAAGTGTCAAATAGATGAAAGGAGGTGAAGAAAGGAACACTGATGCTGCTGGAAAAGACACGGAGAAGACAAAAGGGGGACAGAAATTGCAGAAGACAGTTGCATGATGACACCCACAGCAGCAGGCTGACAAATTCCCTCCTGCCATCTGTACAATCCGAGGAGATCAGCGTCTGTCCAGAATCTAATGCCCAGTTGCGTTCAAGGGATGTGATGTCAAGCAAAAGCGAGTCACCCTCCCCACTGGGCCAAATGAACCTGCTAAAATAACCGCTCCCCACAATCGGCTGTGTAATTGAAACCAGAATGTGCAGGATTTGATGAATTGCTTGACCCTGCAGGAATGTTAAGGTCATAAATTTTTAGTGCATTTTGGTGCTGAGATGTGCAGAGGTGTATGTTAGGAACACCAATGTGTGCCTGAAAGTCACAGAAAAAGAGCCGTGTGTGTTTTAATAATTCAAAACACAAACGGTCCTCCGTAGTTCTGGAGTAGTGACGAAACCAGGGTCCACTTACTGTGTGACATCAGCCAACCCAAACGGGTCTCAGGCTTTGGTGCAGCGAGATTTGACTTATATTTAAGATCGAGTTTCATCTCCTGCATATGTTACATTTCACAACTGGAACAGGATTACTTTTATGATTTTACCCTAACCGTACACTGATCAGTTAGAGCATTGACTCAACATTGATGGAAAAAAAATAACTGTAAGAATATAGAGTCAAAGTGTCTGGCTCTGTTGTGATGAAAACGAAACTAATCCAACCATCTCTGATGTTGATGAAACATGAGAAACCAAAGGGTCTAGAAAAATAACAATAAAGTATAATAAAAACTATCAATGTCTCTATTGTTGTCCAAATCAAACAAAATACCAATGCTGCCTACATATTTAAAATGTGATGCATTGTTCAAACGCGTTGTTTCTGTTTTATCGTTTTGTTTCAGGACTGACCAAAGCTGTCGTTTCATTATGAGACCATTTCTGCTGCTCCACCTGACCCGGAGAAAAGCAGCTTATAAGTTAGAACTTGGTCTTCAGGAAAGTCAAATTAGATTAGTTTTAGTCAGGATTTAAAAACCTGCAAAGGTCTGGAAGCATTTTAAATCAAGACATGTGAACTTTTTTGTTAGTTTTTTTTTTTTTTTTTTTTTTGAGGGAGGGGTACCAATGTGTCCACAAAACAATTAATTAAATTAATTAATTAATTGTTAAACAAACAAACAAACAAAGGATGTCTTTTAAAAGGGTTCATTCTGTATGGTATTTCTCTAAAGTGATTTCTTGTGGACACCAGGAACCTTTCTGGAACAGTTCTCAAAGCGGACCGCTGGGGGAGGGGGTCTGAAAAAATGGTGGATTGAGCACGGGAAACACGCAGGCTACCCAGATGTGAGCACAATATACCTAACCAGGGTGAGTCCGTGCTGGCCCAGATGTGAAAGCACACAGCAAATTCAGCATGCTCTAGTTGACACAATCAGAGTTGATTTCAACACTTTTAAAGTGTCTATATGGGTCCACCAGTAACTCTTTTTGGAGAGTTGGTACTTTAACTCTGATTTAGTGTCAAAAACCAACTCTTCTGGAGTTGACAATTTAACATCAGTGTTAGAGTTAATATAGTAACTCTTTACACTTGGGTTTAACTCTCATGTCAGTGTTACATATCAACTATATAACTCTTTTAGTGTTAAATTATCAATTTTTAGTGTTAAATTAAGTATTCTTAGTGTTAAATTGGACCAACACCCCAAAGTTAACACTTTTAAATTTGCTGTGCACCATTAGTTTAGTCTTCATGAGTGCAAATTTCTGGGATGATTTTACAACCTATTTCCCAACAACACGAGAATCCACTGGAAACAATATGCTGGTGAAGGTTCTCAGTCATCCAGGTCATGGTAATCCAAAGGGTTCAAATGAAGGCAGCTGGACTTCTTTGGTTTCTTGAAGACGTTTCGCTTCTCATCCGAGGAGCTTTATCAATTCTGACTGGCGGCGTTTATGCAGTCCAGTGCAGTGAGGACTGTCCAGAGCTTTACATAGGGGAAACTAAACAACAACTACACAAGCACATGGCACAGCACAGGAGAGCCACCTCTTCAGGCCAAGACTCTGCAGTCCACCTACACCTGAAGGACAAGGGCCACACCTTTGAAGATGACAAAGTCCACATTCTGGACAGAGAAGATAGACGGTTTGAGAGAGGAGTGAAGGAAGCCATCTATGTCAAAATGGAGAAACCATCCTTAAATAGAGGAGGAGGACTCAGGTTTCACCTTTCCAGCACCTACAATGCAGCTTTGAACCAAATTCCAAAACAGTTTCAGTCCAGTTCACACCCTCCTGCATCTAATCAAAACAACGACTCACAAACAATAGAGGCTAACGATGCTAACAACTCATCAAGAGGTAGGGAGGAGGGGCATTCACAGGCAGATGCTGCTCGTTGAGCAACGATAGACAGCTACAGTTTATAAGATCGACCCTCCCATATTCCAGTCAGAATTGACAAAGCTCCTCGGATGAGAAGCGAAACGTCTTCAAGAAACCAAATAAGTCCAGCTGCCTTCATTTGAACTCCTTGGATCACTGGAAACAAATTGAGGCATAATCAAGAACTTAGGGATTGAACTCCAACAAGGCAAGGGAGCTTTATTTATAAAGGACATTTTATACACAGAGGCAATTCGATGTGCTTTCCATTTAGCAAGAATAGCAAGAACAATGAAGTCAACATAACAGCACATTTAAAATACACACAAATTCAATTTAGATTTATAAATTAAAAAGAAAAGGACACAGTTAAAGGGTGAGCAATTACAGTGCAGAAGGTGCAGCATAAGAAACATTCATTCAAAGGCTGATGAATACATGAAGGTTTTCAATTTTGATTTAAAAGTTATTAGAGTGGGGCACATTTGAGGTCATGAGGAAGCTGATTCCATCTGTGTGCAGCATAGTAGCTAAAAGCAGCTTCACCCTGTTTGGTTCTGACCCGGGGTTCTACCAGCTGACTGCTTCCTAAGGACCTCAGAGCCATGCTGGGTGTATATATAGGAAGGAGATCCGACATTTATTTTGGCCCCATGCCATTGAGTGATTTATAAACTACTAGAAGCACTTTGAAATGGATTCTGTAGTTTACTGGTAACCAGTGTAGAGATTTAAGAACAGGAGTGATGTGCTGGGTTCTCTTGGTTCTTGTTCAGACTCTAGCAGCAGCATTCTGAATAAGCTGCAGTTGCTTCACAGCTTTTTAAGGAAGACCAGACAGAAGACCATTGCAGTAGTCCAGCCTGCTGGAGATGAACGCATGAATGAGTTTCTCCAGGTCTGCTCTGGACATGAGACCTCTGAGTCTTGCTATTTGATGAAGATGATAAAACACTGATCTAGTTATAGCCTTAATGTGACCAGTGAAGCTCAGGTCTGAATCAACTATGACACCAAGATTTCTAACCTGAGTTTTTGTTTTTATTCCTCTGGAGCCAAGTTGAGCAATAACCTCCATCCTATCCTTCTTATTTCCAAAGACAATAACTTCAGTCTTGTCTTTGTTTAACTGAAGGAAGCTTGACTGCATCCAGTCATTAACTTGCTCCAAACACTGACAGAGTGAGTCTAGTGACCACAGTCACTAGGTGATAGAGCTAGGTAGATCTGGGTGTCATCTGCATAACTATGATAGGTAATGTTGTTATTGTGTATGACCTGACCCAGGGGGAGCATGTAGAGATTGAAGAGCAGTGGTCCAAGAACTGAGCCTTGGGGGACCCCAAGAACATTTGTAGGACATTCACAGAAATGTTGAAGAAAGATATAAATTTTTTTGAGGTTCTGACATAGATAAGAGTTGTAATTCAATATGTTTCGACTGAATTACAACTGGTTCATATGGCAAGGTTGGCATGTGGCGGACAAGGAAGAGGCATTGGCATTAGGTGTGTGCTTCCATCACCTCAATTCCTTATTGGCTACGTGTCACATTCAACAAGATGCATGCTCATCTTTCCTTAGGGAACACCTCATATGCTGCAGCATCAGGATCAGACCAACATGTTGAAAATCTCAGATTTGTTATTAGAGCGGTCCTGATGATAAGAGCACTCCTAACATCCAACACACAGCAGGAATATCTGATGAGATTGTCTTTAGAGCCAATACAGTAATCAGAGCATCCCTAAAGCTCGGCATACATCGTTCAACTTTTGACCTACTTTGGGCTGACTACACACCTGTGCTGTTATTTTTGGGACTGGGCCAAGTTTCAGCTTAATTGTGTTAGTTGTGCATCGGGTAATATTCAGTACAGGTGGTAACGAGATGAAAAGAATACCTCTTGACTGCCTTAAGATCAGAAATTGTACGGTTTCACCAAAATCAAACCTGTTTGAATTTTTGGTCATGAGGGTATTGGACTGTTGAAGAAGCACCATGAGCCAAATCTTCCTGAACCTCTCAAACTGCACATGCGCCACCGTGGAAGTTGTCTCTTTTTCTTTTTACACTTTTCTCCACACAGAATGACAAGGATATCCAAGGAAGTGAGATTGTTTTTGATGAGCATTCTTTCATTCCTGGGTGAGCGTCTCTTACTTCCAGGTTTTCTTCTTCTTTGCTGGATTCAAGAGTCCGATGTGTCACGTACACGCGTACAGTGTGAGTGGTAAGGTGGTATCGGAGCATCAGGTTGTACAGCATGAGAACAAGATTCAGAAACTGTGAATTATTAAATGCTGTCATGCAGTTTGAGCTGAATACAAAAGAAAATATCATGAAGTGTATCCCTAGCTTAGGGTTGTCAGAAGGCCTAACTGTTACATTAGTAAGGGACCCTGTCCCAGACACAAAGCTGAAGGGACTTCCTGCTGGCAGGTCCAACATGATCAAATAAAGATCAGAACATTTTCAAAGAAGCAAAACCACCTTTAGATGCCAGTCATCATTTCTATGTTGGTCACGTAAAAAGTGACGATAAACCACAACAACTAGGGCTATAATAAATTCTGGTCAACATCAATAACAACCTGATCTTAAAATGGAACAAATGTAGCTAAAAACACAAAGAAAAGGAATTAAAATCATCTCGTTCCATAACTGAACTTGCCTGTGAGGCTGTATGCTAACAGAGCTGGGATACTGAGAGCCCAGCCAGGACCTGAGTGCAAACAGAGGTCAGCACAGTGTAAACAGAGACCGCGGCACGATTTATGATGCTTTCTGGCTGCTAAGATGAGAGCTCTGCACATTCTCAAGATCAAAATAGCTTTTTGCAGCTTTTCAATCAGCCGGACTTGGTTGACATTGTTTTTGTAATTTTTTCACTATTCATTTTCCCTCTTGTCACCGCTGTTGCTGCTCTGTGTGTCAGTAGCTCTCATTGTGTCTTCATCTATTTAGTATTATGTCACAGTTTAAATCTGAGCAAACTTTGGTTCCTTCTAGGATTGTACTGACCTCTCTGAAACCCAACATTGGCCGCTTTGCCAGACTGAAGGTAGCCCAGTCACACATGTGGACATCTGGTTCTACATGAGAGACCTTACCCTCCCCCCACTCCCTTTCCCTGCCTGTTGACAGTCGTTACCTGTGCCCCAGAGGGCCCTCGCTGCCCCGCGATGAAACGACCTCTATACAAAGCCAGACACATAAATATTTCTTTTTCTATTTTCCAAAATAGCTTTTAATTTTACAAGTTTTATGACCCTAATATTGAGTGCATGTGTTTAACAAGACACCGTGTCCTCTCCCTCACCCCTTTGGGTTCACTATGGGAGTTTTTTTCTTTAGTCATCTGGAGAAAAAGTGGAAGAAATGCAAATTGGATAAAAAATACGAAGAGGCGCTTTTAAAAAACATAGAATCCACATAGTCTGAAATGAAATCAGTTATGATGAGGAAAACCAAGCAGGAGGAGAATCAACATGACACTGACACATCTAACGCATCTAATGAAGATTAAAAGCACAAATCATTAACGGGTTTCAGCTCTGGAAATGATGACTAAATGTATAAAACTGCAGATGATTAGACAGCAAACAGTAATTCTGTAAGTTTAGATTAAAATTTCCTGATTGAGGTTACAAAAAACAAGAAAATAAAAGATTTGATCATAAATTTGATCAAAATTGAAGGCTTGCATTCTCGACTCGACTCAAACTTTATTTGTAACACTTTATCGACACAAACATGCCACCTAAGTGCTTCACAGACACAAGTAAAATAAACACAAAAAATTTAATATAAATCAATAAAACCATACAAGCAAGAATAAAATAGTGACACTATCAGTCGCCCCACAAGCCAAATCATAAAAATGGGTCTTCAGCTTTGATTTAAAAACCGCTACAGAAGAGGACTGCCAAATGTGTAATGGAAGCTCGTTCCAGAGTTTTGGAGCTTCCACCGACAGAGCTATGTCCCCCCTCTTCCTCAGTCGTGACCTAGGGACCAAGAGCAATGACAGGTCTCCAGACGAAGCTCCCGAGAGGGAAGATACAACTGCTTAAACTGATTTAAAAACCGATAACTTTAAAATGTATCCTAAAAAAGTCAGGTAGCCAAGAGCTGCCAATATTGGTGTAGCATGATCAAACTTCTGCCTGCTGGAATGGCAGGTGGATGGATGGATGGATGGATGGATGGATGGATGGATGGATGGATGGATGGATGGACGGACGGACGGACGGACGGACGGATGGATGGATGAATCATAAATTTGGTCCTAAACCATGTGAATTATGTTGTTTTGGAATTTTTACTTTTTTCTTTTGTCTCAAACCTGCACCAGGGTCAGATGAGACAACTTTAGAAATGACTATAAAATATTTTGAGCACCTTTTGTGAAATTGATCCGTTTCCTGTCCCTGCTAACCTCCTCATGGCCCTTTCCAAGTTTCCTCATATTAACCCACATGTTTCACTGACAGGGTCAGTATGAAGTCCTGATTCATCTTTCATTAGCAACATTGCTTGTTTTATCTCCATTTGTGCCTAAGCTATATAACATTCAGCTCCTTTTGATTTGAAAAGGCAAACATCTGAGGAATAACTATCAAAGTTAACTGAAAAGCTTATTTATTAGCCTAATATATTACAATTCAATCCTCTAAGTGCACTGGTCATAAAATGAACAAAAGAATGTTTTGGTCTTACGAGGATTTTCTGCAGATGTGGAAGTCTAAACACAAAGTAATGCAGGATAAATATTTACAGATTACATCTGGAAGATGACGTGTCCCAGAGGAAGGATATGATAAATTATGAAAATTATATTTATGAACATCTCTAAACAAATTGTCAAGTTTGAAGAATTTGCCCAAAAATTGACATTTTTCCTAAACATGATTTTCATTTTCCTTCTGGGCCAAATCACAAAAAAATACAATTTATATAAAGAACGTCACGAGCTGAAGATGCAGCGAGTTCAATAAAAAAGATTCAGAAACGGGTGCTGATAGCTTTTGGATCATTGTGTTTGTCACACTCCACTGGATCCGTGTTTTTCTAATTGTGAAACAGACACAAACACTTTTGGGTAGGGGTGTTTGATATTATTGGTTTACCATATATTGGTCGATATCGGCATTGAAATTTAATATCAGAAAATATCGGTATCGGTTTTCAGTCTTTTAATGACACAACCTTTACATACCATACACATATTACACATCAAACTCTTCAGCTACTTCTGCTCTCTCTAAAAATGTTAAAATTTGACAGATCTGAGGTAAAATCTTTGAGATATTTTAGTTTTTTGGCACAACTTGTGAAGTAAAAATTGGCCCTGTGTAGTGAATGTACGCTGTCCTTATAGCACATAGCTATGTGTAGCTAGCCAGCTAGCAAACAACTAAAACAAAACAAGAATCTTCACCAAAGGCTTGTTTTTCTTATCTAAAGATCTTTATAAATGTTTCATCACCATAGCTGCACCATTCTTAGCTTGGGGAGAATGAGATTCAGCTGCTGTTGGAGACAAAACAAATATGGCACTTTTCCTGTTACTAACTTAAATTGAAGTCATTTTGCACAGAAAATGTTTAAAGTGTAGCTAGAATGCAGTTAATCAACAATCTAAAACCTGTAAAAGCATCAGAAATGTTCTTTTGGCTTTCTTCTGTCCCAGGAGCCCTGATACAGGCCATTCTAAACTCCCTAAACCAGCCTTGCTGTGAAAAGAGCTGTTAGCCCCTCCCACTCGGCCTCAGACACTGGAGACATGCAGGTTTGAGGAGGCGTGGCTCCCCCTTATGACGTGTTAAGGAAGGTTTTCTCAGAACTGAAGTTTTTCTCTCTCCTTTTTCAACTTTCTAATCTACATAAAAAGTAGGTCACACATGGCTTTGACTTTTTGGCATGCTACTGTTGACCACCCAAGCTGTCTTATTCAACAACAACAAGGAAAATGTTGGTTTACATTCTAGGTCCTCTTTAAAATTGAAGCATGATAGGAGAAATGCGATTTTAGTAGCCTAAAATGTTTTAGTTTTTCATTTTTTATGAGAGGGGGACTTAGCATATCGACAATATCAGTATATCAGATACTAGAAAAAAAGTCAATATCGAGCATCCCTACTTTTGGGTCTGTTTGAGATGAGATAAATCCAGATCCATCAGGTTTACATCACCATGTCCGCTCTGCAGATTCAGCTGCAGCAGCGACATGAGTTACAGCGACCCGTCTCTAGCCTGAGAGGATTTATCATTGTGGCATGCAGCTCTGAACGAGGGAACGTTGAGAGAATTTTGTAGGAAAATTGATTCATCTTGTTGTTGTGACAGAAGGAGGGCGGAAAGACCGAAGGGGGAAAATGAGATCTTCAGTTTTTGATGAATAGAACATCCTATAAAATCTAAATGACAACAACGTCATAGATTGCTGTTATTGCATGATAAACAAAAATGTCAAAAAGGCGCAAACTTGAGTTTGACAGATGAACTGAATTTCTTCCTGAAACTGATGTTTTGGAATGTTTATCATGAATGGGCGGGGTTTAGGAGGAAGTGGTGATGGAGTTTCGGTTTAATTGCTTCCACTTTGCAGATGGTGGAGACAGGAAATGATGAGAGAAATGAGAACGACAGAGACAATGTTCTAAATCTGCTACATTTGTTTTCCTGATTTTTTTGTAAACAGCTGACAAACATCAGTGATTCAGTTTAGACCAGATGTTCATTATTTACTCTTTTTCAAGGAAAATGATCCAGCCAACGATACTTGGGGCTTTACAAACATCTGCTAAAACAACTTATTTGGATAAGGGATGTTTTTGGAATCTCATTTGGATTAAAAATTTAAAATATTATTAGTTTTTTTATTTGAAATGCTGCTGTGATTTAAAGCAACACTTAATAAGTTTCCCTCCTACTGGTTGAAAGCAGAATTACAAATGTTGTAAACAACCCTGTCACAGCCTGCTGTAGCTAGCGCTAACAACAAGCTAACACTAACATGAGCCAACTGATACTAAATAAACCTCAAATTACAAAGGTTCACACTGTTGGACAAAATATATTATGACTTACAAGTCCAGTAACAACAAAGCCAGGTCACAATCAGTTCGTGATTTTGTACCCCCCTTTAGCTCCCTCAAACGAGCATAGGCCGCGCCGATGTTCACTCTGGTTTTAGCTCTTTGTGTCTTGAAAATCACAGTGCTCTATATTTGTTGTTTGGGATTAGCACCTGAGCTGCAATGGAGAAAAGCTACAAAGATGGCGTCAGCTCAGGAATGGCACTCATTTAAAATGGTTTTAGCATCAACTTTAAATGATTTAGACTTGGGCTTTTCTTTGCGACATGAGCAGATACTTAAATACTTTATTTTGAAAAAGGATGGATTTGCTTCTTGTTCTTGAACGGTGTATGGTGGACTGCCCTGTTGGCTGATTTCTCTAGCGATGAATATGTCACTTTGTTCATTGCTCTGATTGGTCCTAGAGCTGTCCAATGACATGCAGAGACAGTTTGAAAAACAAATGTAGATTCCGCCCAACGGCTGGGTTCTTTCAATGGCTCATGGCCAGACTTCATATTTACATATACAGTACAGGCCAAACATTTGGACACACCTTCTCATTCAATGTGTGTTCTTTATGTTCATGACCATTTACATTGGTAGATTCTCACTGAAGGCATCAGGGCTATTTGACCAAGAAGGAGAGTGATGGAGTGCTGCGGCAGATGACCTGGCCTCCACCGGACCTGAACCCAATCCAGATGGTGTGGGGTGAGCTGGCCCGCAGAGTGAAAGCAAAGGGGCCAACTAGTGCTAAACACCTCTGGGAACTCCTTCAAGACTGTTGGAAAACCATTTAGGTGACTACCTCTTGAAGCTCATGGAGAGAATGCCAAGAGTGTGCAAAGCAGTAATCAGAGCAAAGGGTGGCTATTTCGAAGAAAACAGAATATAAAAGATGTTTTCAGTCATTTCACCTGTTTTTGTTAAGAACAAAACTCCACGTGTGTTCATTCATAGTTTTGATGCCTTCAGTGAGAATCTACCAATGGTCGTGAAAATAAAGAACACGCATCGAAGGTGTGTCCAAACCTTTGGTCTGTACTGTATAAGATGGCTTGCCATGCTACAAAATGCTGTCCAGTGTGAAGCTGCTCAAGAACCACTGAAACCAGTTTGAAAGCAACAACTTAAAGTGTTAAAACTCTTTAGTGTTGCTTTATTGTGTCTTTAAATCTGAAAGAATATGGTCAGGGACAGGCTTACCAGGTTCATCAAACTCTTTCATTTTTCAGCCACACTTTTAGGTTGTATGTTTTTGTGTTTCTCAGTAATAGGGGACAAGGTTTCTTGTTTAGTCTTTTGGACAGTTCAAGGGGAAAAAGGAGGAAAAAACAGAAATTGGGACATTTTGGCAGCAAAACAGAGAAGCATCAGAGCTTAGGCTCTTGGCCAGGGGCCCTTCCCCTACAGGGACAAATCGATGTCAAGTTTCTTTATCCAGAAGGCTTAAGAGTGTGTTTACTCTTCACGTGTTAGCTGAGGACAAAGCAGCATGATGATCTTCCTGGTAGGAGATGGCTAATCTTCTCTTCTAATCTCTGTGTTTAAACACTCAGAGAGAGAGAGAGAGAGAGAGAGAGAGAGAGAGAGAGAGAGAGAGAGAGAGAGAGAGAGAGAGAGAGAGAGAGAGAGAGAGAGAGAGAGAGAGAGAGCTGCTGAACTGTTTTGTAAGGAATAAACAAAAAGCTGATTATTGATGATTATCATAGTCAGACTAACCAAACTCTTTCTCATTTTATTCTTTACCTTTTCCCCTTAAAATCCAATAAAGCTAAAAAAAATGCTGTATAAACTATCAGGTACTTTATTAAAAAGAAAGAACGACAAATGAGGTTGCTGACTGGCCATGTTACTAAAGCTGGACACAGGTCTTTATTTAGTGTTGCTGAATCTCTGTGACCTCAGATGCTCAAAGAAAAGTCAGCTGACGTAGATTAAACTGGTTGGTAGTTTGAACATGGACCAAGAAATATGCTGTTGTATTTGGGTGTAGACTTTAGTGATATTAAAGTTGCAATAAACACTTTCTGAAACCTCCAGAAGCTAGCCTGGCAAGCCATCCTATACATGTGTATATATATAATGTGACGTTATCACGGCGACGGAAAAGCAGGAGGCTTTAATGGCGTCTAACATCAATGATTTCTGTCGTTTTTGTATAAAAACACGCGAATATCAGGTGTACTGGGAAATTGCTCTACTTTGTTTGATAAAAATAAGAAGCCGCTAAGTATATCAGACAGACTTACGCACGTTGGAGTCTAAATAATCCAATGTTGATGACAAAGCCGTTTCAAACGAACGTGTTTCCTGAGTTGCCGCCATGTTTCTTGGGTTCGCGGCCGCAGCGCTGACGTCATCGGCTACTCCCGCTCTGTGATTGGCCCAACCAAAACTATAGCGAGCTGTGATTGGACAGCCACAGGCTGCGAGGGTTCCTATGAAGCGTGCCTAGACCAAACTCTGCAAAGCAGGAATTTGGTCTAGTTCACTAGGCTATCCAGAAGCTGCAGTGGAATAAAAAAATTCACACTCTAATGCAAAATTTAAAAAGCTCTTTGTTTAAGGTAAAAACCATCGAAATCGTCCTTCAGCTTCTGTGACCAAATCTTCCAAAGAGGAAATATGAAGGATTTGCTATAAACATTAGAACATTGAAACTTTACATTAGGACACTGATTCAAGGAGTGGAAGTTCTCTACAAAATACGTTTCCATATTTAAAACGAGGTTCAGTGAGATACTTACAATACTTGTTCTTTTCTAAATATGATCACGCTGAGTTTCACACGCTGAATGTGAAAATGTGAAAACTGTTTCACGTGCATTAGCCACAGAATCAGAGAATATGACGACTTCTCAGCTTTTAGTCATTAACATTAAATTCATGCACACAAGAACTGATCACCAGAGCATCATAAAAACTGATTGGTCTTGGAGATCCCTTCCTTTTATTTCTACATTGATGCTTTGTCCTTCATTGTCAAGTGTAAACAGTAAAAATGAACCAGCTCTTCTTTCCACATCTCTATCGGATGCTCAGCAGACCGTAGATCCATCCACCTCCATGTTTTAACGAGCCTCCTTGTCCATAATGCCATATAACATAAACACATTGTGTTTGATTGAGGGACATAAACATTCACTGTGGCTGGAGTGCAGTTTAAAGCCAGGCCACAACTCACGGCCACCGTTAACGGGCTTGAACGCCATAACCGGGCGAAGCCAAGGTCTTCGGCTGCCACACACACTCCTGGTCAGAGAGAACGATGGGAGAGGAGGAGGATAAATGTGGAAAATGTACTTTTTCACTGCTAAACTCAGAGACTTGTGATCAGGTAAAATCAGAGAAAAAGCCTTCAGACCATCTAAAACTTGTGTCATGTTTAGTTTTTACTTCTACATTAGATCTGTTTATAATCTACTGCGACCAGAGATGAATCGTTCACATAGTTGCATCACTGTTGTGCACAGCTATTTCCAAACCATCACAAATTTGCATGATTTTTACTTATGCAATCCTTTATTTTTTATGTTAAAAATAAACCTAAGCACATTGTTTCCATGCCTTAAGGTAATTAATTACTTTGTAATTCTTAAAGAGGTATTTTAGTCATAGTTTCAATACATCTGCAGTGGTCTCTAGTAGGAATGAATGCATGATAAGTTGTACTCTGGGTAATAAAGCTCAGGTGCGCCTGTTTCGGCACAGAGAATTCAGCCAGAGGAGAACGTAGTTTCAGACAAACTTACTTCCTGATATTTTTACATCTCTCCTCTGATTGGCTAACAGCAACACGACTCTACCACTGACTCTGTTTGCTCTGCAACGTTGATGTTTTATCTCCACCAATAACACAAGCCTGGAGGAGTTCTGCTGTGTGGTGGAGTTGCTAATGCTAACGGTTAGCTTCTACTAGCCCAGATGTTCTCTGCTGTTTCCTGGACGCTAAACCAACAACAGCCTTCCCCGTCGTGAGTCAAGATGGGTGAGTCCATGAATGTTAAGTGACAGTGTGACGTAGATCTGTCAGGATTTTCTGATCTGAGCATTTTCTGTTACTTTTCTATCAGAAGCTAATGCAGGAGATAGGTAGCCTGGCAAGCCATCCTATATATGTGAATATATAGTCTGGCCACGAACCATTGACGGCTCTCAGTCTTGAGACGGGATCTACGGTTGTCTTTCAAAATGTCAGCACGCAATTGGATAGCGCTAGGACCAATCAGAGTAACGAACAACATGACGTAATCACGGCGACGGAAAAGCGGGAGGCTTTAATGGCGTCTAACATCAATGATTTCTGTCGTTTTTGTATAAAAACATGTGAATATCAGGTGTACTGGGACATTGCACTACTTTGTTTGATAAAAATAAGAAGCCGCTAAGTATATCAGACAGACTTACGCACGTTGGAGTCTAAATAATCCAATGTTGATGACAAAGCCGTTTCAAACAAACGTGGTTCCTGAGTTGCCGCCATGTTGCTTGGGTTCGCGGCCGCAGCGCTGACGTCATCGGCTACTCCCGCTCTGTGATTGGCCCAAAATATAGAGCGCTGTGATTGGCCCAACCAAAACTATAGCGAGCTGTGATTGGACAGCCACAGGCTGTGAGGGTTCCTATGAAGCGTGCCTAGACCAAACTCTGCAAAGCAAGAATTTGGTCTAGTCCACTAGGCTAGGAGATAGGGGTAGAAGACAATTTTCACATTCAGGAGGCATGAAAAACTCAGAGTGACCCATTAGAATCAGAAATAATATTTAAACAATGGATTTTCAGTATTAAAGTTAAAGTTAAAGTCCCAAGTATTCATCACACAATGGTGAAATTACATCTCCGCATTTGACCCATCCCCATGGTGGGGAGCGGTGAGCTGCAGCTGTGGCTGCGCTCGGGAACTATTTGGTGGTTTAACCCCCCAATCCAACCCCTTAGTGCTGAGTGTCAAGCGAGGAGGCATTGGGTCCCATTTTTTCAAAGTCTTTGGTATGACCCGACCAGGATTCGAACCCCGATCTCCCAGTCCCGGGGCGGACACTCTACCACTAGGCCACCGGAGCTGGTAAGTCTGGTAAGTCAGTATTCAGTCAACTTTATTAATAACATGGTTACAGCAGTATTCAAGAGAAACAATCTAATTGTGGAATTTTTTTGTAAAAAGTGAACATCACTTCTTTATGAGATGGATTTACAAAATGTGACAAAGCTTGACAAGCTTTTGTTTTTATATTCACATAAAATAGAATATATTTTTGACCCAGAACATTCATTAACACGGTCATTTTAAAAATATTACATGAATGAAACAAAGATCTGACATAGTAGGATTTGGATTAGTCGGAGATTTGTGTTGGAGAACCATCATGGAGCTCGTTCAGACATACCCAGCTGCCATCAGATTAATGGAAATCAGTGCATGTCTGACACGGGGATCCGTTAATGTCTACACACATCCATCATGCATTGTGGTAGGCTTGAGGCTCATTAAACTTCTGCTGTCATTATTTAAGCATCTTTAAAGCCAACCGTGGATTATCCTTTGGACTATTGTGAGGAAAATCCTGCAGCATGATGCTGTGTTCTCAAACATAAGTAAATAGGCTTTTTATTCATGGAGGAAGACTCTAAGGTTGGAAAAAAGAGGAGCTTTAATGTTCCAAATGTGTAATTTTGCTCTGAAGACTTTAGTGAGCAGATTTACTGTGAGTCCAAAAAGAATTAAAACACTTTGGTTGCTTTAGGGATTCACTGACCTGCATCTAAAAATGATTCTGGACAACAAAATGTGTGATTAGTTGTAAACCAGAACTAGATCACCAGATTTTACAGGAACTACGTTTTTCTGCTACAGAATGATCTTAATCTTTCTGTCATCTTTATCCACAAACAGCAGTTTATGGCTTTACTCGTCTTTCTGCTGGTGGTGTTTCTCTGGCTGAAGCAAATGTTGGAGAAATATTTTATTCTGACAATAAATGACATGTTTAGTACGAAAAATCTCCACCCAAAATAAACAAATGAATGAATTTGTTTATTTATAGAAAAACAACAACAAATATATTTTACACTATCTGTGTTTCCATCCAGCTGTCATGCATGTGCTTTTGGAGAAGAAAAATTCCAACTCTATTGATTGTAAACATGTATATACCACTACATGCAACAAGACGTTTAACAAATAAATGAAAAACATGAAGGAAAAGGTTATTTGTGGGCAGGAAAAAAAATTATTTAAATCTTCCAAAGATGCACAAAATTGCTTTTATTACATTGTTTTTATTTTTCTTCCATTTTACCAGAAACATTAAGAGATTTTTTTCAGCTTTTTCCCATTTTACATGTTTACTTCTCTCAAATATTTATCTGTCTTTCTTTTTTCTTTAATAAGATGTTGGAAGAGTTTAACCAGATCACATTTTTAACTGAACTTAAGACCTGATTTTTTAATCCCAAATGGATCCTTCCTGTAAAAACCAGAGTGATGGATGCCTGCGTGTGTTTGGTAAACCATTAAAACCATTTCCTTTTAGCTTTAGACATGTAAATAAACACATTAAGGCTTCTGCTAAGGTTCTCTTCTCACAAAAGCGCTTCTTATGTACCTTTAAATAGTTGTTGGCTCATTGCTGCTCCATTTGAAGGTGATGACCCTGCTTATCTGTTTTGCTAATAAATTCAGCTGTGTTTTAGTCAGTGATCACTAATGCACCGCAGCTTCATCCATCATGGAGCTTAACAATGGCTGCTTCTGAGACCTGCTGTGTGTGTGTGTGTGTGTGTGTGTGTGTGTGTGTGTGTGTGTGTGTGTGTGTGTGTGTGTGTGTGTGTGTGTGGCGCTTGCAGCCATCTTTCACAGCTCTTATCAGATGGATGTGTTAGATATTCAGATTTCCACGGATTCCCCTTGTAAACAGCTCCCAGTGCAACGTCCTGATGGAGGCCGCTGATTGGAACTTGGTGACGATGGTTTGACTGGTCAGTGTCTCGTGGGGCTGCACCTCCCATTTGCATAACAAGCCATTCACATGACGCCAACGCCTCGACAGATGTCAGGCTTGTGGTGGAAGTTTTGCCTCTCCATCATGTTGTAGCTTTTGTCGGTCTTTGTTCCAGCTGTTCTTCTCCTTTGTGTCCTAAGATGCGTCTTGTGTTGAGCTGGTTGCAGTTGTCATCGTCTGAGAGGCCACATAGTAATCCGCAGCATCATGTGAGGACGCAACTGAAATCAAGTACCACCCAAAGAATTGCTGTTTTATTTTGGTATCATGTGGTAGTAATGATTCACCTTTCAGTTATTAATAGTTACAAGCTTTTCTGAAATCCTAAAATGTTTATGTTTTCACGTTTGTGTGCTTCATTAAATCCAGATCTCATATAAGTGAACATGTAACAGTACGTGGTGACCAAAGGCTCAAAAACAGGATTTTATGTTTAAAATAAACCTGATTGACACATAGGTTATTGAATAATTAGAGACGTGTCTTTTTTGTATAAAAATAAGCTCAAACTCTTAATAAATGACATTTGAAAACTAAAGAGAAAATGTCTCAGCATCTGTTTTTCAGCAGTTCTCCAGAGGAAAAATAAAGACAAATGAAAAGTTCCTATTAGGTTGGAAGAGTAAGTGGTCATTGATGCTTCCTGCTGTGGAGAAACATCTTTATCATGGCGTATATTATTCCAAAACACAGCTTCCAGCATGGAAAACAATCCTCCCTGTCCTCAGTTTGCCTGCTTCTCCAGATAGAGTGCATTGCTTCTTGTAAACCGTCCATGCTCCATAAATTGTGCTGTGGTGAACCTAGCGCTGCACCGTGTTGAGACACACGCTCAGAATCCCCAGTTCTTTTCTTTTTCTGCCTGGGCTGAGATTTGCTTTGCAAATTGTGCGACAAGATCCCAGAGTTTGGAGAGAAGATGAGGAAAAACCGACGAGGAGAAAAGTTTTAATCATGTGGTCCGTCTGGGATTCAGGCCTGCAGATATTCCTAAAAGGACTGGAGGTTTAAAACTGAAGGAGCAATGCTTTACTTTTGTGAAGTATTCATGATAACTTCATTAAAATACAATGATAAGACAGAACTATGTGTTAGGTAAATAACAGATTCTGGTTGTGTTGGCCCATTTATGGTCTTCATTGTGAGCTTTACTCCACTCTGCTTGTGTCATGCTGTTCTGTAGCAGGTCTGAATGACATCTGGCTGCAGCTCCAACTCCTGACATTAAAAAATCCAGGCAAACATTTAAATAGCAACTGGAAACTTTTTAAAATTAGCACAAAAAAAGTGTTATAAATTAGACCAACAGTAAAGTTTGTGGTTTTCTGAGCTTGAAAATGCAAATTTATATATTTTTTATTGATCTTCCAGCTGTTTGTGAGGGATAGCAGCACTTCAAGACCCATTTAATGATTGAAAACATCTGTATCAAAGAGACACATACAGTATGTCAGAAAATGATTGTTTTCATAATCCTGGAATAAATCTTATTCAGATGGATTTAAGATATTAAACATAAGTTTTAAACTATTAGTGCTCATAACAGGATCAAATGAGAAGGAAATGCTACTAAACATGTATCTACAGATCATATTTTAGATTGTTTTCACTGAGGAAACCTAAAATGAATGTGTTTGTTGAGTATTTTCATATTTTAATTATTCTAAAACAGGAAATTGTTTTCAGTTTCAACATGAAGTAAAGTGCAAATAAAAATAGTTTGGATTTGGTCAACAGGTAATAATCTGGTGCAAAAGTTATTTTATTTCAGTAATTCAACAATTCAAGGTGAAACTAAAATATGAGACACTCATTCCATTCAAAGTCAGATATTTCAGGCTTTATTTGTTATAATTGTGGTGATTATGGCTGCAGCTGATGAAAACCCCACATTCAGAATCTCAGACAATTAGAATATTGTGAAAAGGTTCAATATTCTAGACTCAAAGTGTCACACTCTAATCAGCGGATGAATCCAGAACACCTGGTTCCTGAGCCTTTAGATGGTCTCTCAGTCTAAATTGTATTACTGACATGAATGGACTTTTCCAGTTTCACCTGTGGATATTAAAATGATCTCCTGTGGAAGCATCACAAAACAGAACTTTCACTCAGGATTATTAGACTTTTAATCTGACAATTTAAAGAAATATTATGTAAATGTGTGCACTTTTTTCAAAAAATAAAATAAAATATATAATAATAATAATAATAATAGTACTGGTGCAAGTGACAGAACACCCATATCTTTCCAAAGAAAATCTGTGGACACAAAAATGTAATTTTAGATTCAGATTTTTCACTCTGAGAAGCTTTTACTTTGAAAAACTCTGAGAAACTTTCAGTCATCAAACTTTTAATTCTGCCTAATTAGAGAAAAGTGTAAAAAACGAGTTTATCTATTTAAAAAGAGCAAAAATAGCCTCTCACTTCATGCATCTGTTAAACTTAATAATTTGTCAACCTTCACAAATTAAATCCGAATTGGGGTTACGTTTAATTGATGAGGTCAACGCTGCTTTCACTCCAAAAGTTAC